>CAMZMU010000043.1:60488183-60896362 GCA_947311845.1 Poa pratensis | reverse complement strand
GAGGGAGGGAGAGATGCGCGCCGCCACGGTCGGAGGAGAGGAAGATGCGTGCCGCCATGGTCGGAGGGAGGGGGATGCGCGCCGCCACGGTGGAGCTAAGATCTGGTGCTGCGTGGAGGCGCCGCCACACTTGAGAGTGAGGCTGAGAGTGAGAGCGATAGAGTTTAGGACTGTGTGAAGGGCGCATTTATGCAAAGTAGAACATCGGAAACGGAGGGTATAAACAACTGTTTCCTTTGATTTTTTTCACTGACACACTGGGCTTATACTGATCTCTACTAGTATTGAAGTTGAAGAACATAAAAATGAATAACTACTCCTCGGCCTCCGCCTTCTCCTGCTCGTATGCGAGGAGAGCCGCGTAGTCGTCCGTGTCGTCGCGCGGCTCCTCACCGACGATGTCATCGCCGCCCGTGCGTCCCTCCCACATCTCGTCGTCGTCGTAGGCAGGATCGTCACGCAGCTCCGGCGGGAGGAGGAGCCGGTGGCTCTGAAGCAGCTCAATTCTTTCCGGCGGCATAGGCACCGACGCGCACTTGAGGTGCCAGTCACTGGGTAGCCGAACCTTTGACCATGGCACTGGCCTCCTATATTGCCAGTGCCGCTCCGCGACGGCCTGCCCGACGATGACGCGGTTCCAGCCAGGCGACCGCGGACGAGCGTCTCTCGCCGCGGAGAGCGGCTGCGGTCGCGGCGCCCGAGGATCCCGCGTCCTCTTCCGGCGGCATAGGCACCCTCCTATGGTTGACGCGCTAGCCACCGGGGAGGCTAACATTTGACCAGGGCACTGGCCTCCTATATTGCCAGTGCCTCTGCGCGACGGCCTCCGGCATGACGACGCGGTTCCAATTCAGCGAAAGCGGCAAACTGCTGCGGCGAACGCCCGAGGAGTTGCTAGGAGTATCCATGGCTGCGGCGAAGTGGCGTACTGAGATAGCAGGGAGATCGTGGGTTTTTAAGGAGTAGTGGGCGGTTGTCGCGGCGCCACTATGCCATAGCATAGCAGTTACTCCGCTCGCATCGAATTCGACGAAGATGGAACGTGTCCACATTGCACACGGACACACAAAATTCTCCGTTGCTATAGAGGAACATATCGGAAACGGAGCCAGAATTAAGACCGTTGCCAATACTATGGGTAACGGAGTTAATACTTTCTCCGTTACCTATGTTGACGGGCCAGCCGCGGCCCAGGTCAGGTTTATACGCACTGGCCGCGCGGAAAGCGCGATTCTCCGTCGCCTAACGCCTGCTGTTTCCATAGAGGGGTATCCGATGTGTCGTTCTGTACTAGTGAGACAAAGAAGGTCGGACTGGACCCGGCATTCCAGGAGCGCACCATCATTATCGGCGCCGACCTAACTGAGAAATAGGAAAGCGCGCTCACCAGCTTCCTCCATGAGAATCGGGATGTCTTTGCATGGTCTGCCCAAGACTTGCAAGGTGTGCTGAAGGAGCTGGCTGAGCACACTCTGAATGTTAACCCGAGGTTTAAGCCGGTGAAGCAACCACTACGCCGCTTCGCCGAAGATAGAAGGAAGATCATAGGAGAAGAGATAACAAAGCTACTTGCTGCAGGCTTCATCTATGAAGTGCTACATCCGGACTGGCTCTCAAACCCGGTTCTGGTCCCAAAGAAAAGCGACGAGCCAAATCCAGTGGCCGTCATCTGGCGCATGTGTATCGACTACACGAACCTGAACAAGGCGTGTCCAAAAGACCCTTTCCCTTTACCTCGGATTGATCAAATGATCGATTCTACTGCTGGGTGTGAGTTGTTGTCTTTTGTAGATGCTTATTCCGGTTTCACCAGATACCTCTGAACCCAAGTGATCAAATAAAGACATCGTTTATTACCCCGTACGGGCTTTTTGCTATCGTACTATGCCGTTTGGTTTGAGAAATGCAGGGGCAACGTATCAGAGATGTATGCAAAAGTGCTTACACGATCAAATTGGTAAAAATGTGCAAGTATATGTTGACGATGTCGTTGTAAAAAACTAAAGAAAGCGAAACTCTGATTGACAATCTCAGAGAAACATTCGAAAACTTAAGAAAGTTCCGAATGAAACTTAATCCGGCAAAATGCACTTTCGGTGTGCTAGCCGGAAAGCTACTCGGCTTTTTGGTTTCGAGCCGAGGTATCAAAGCTAACCCGAAAAACATAGGTGCTATAGATCAGATGGAAATTATCGAGATGCATTATCGATGTTCAAAAATTCACTGGATGCCTAGTATCCCTAAGTCGGTTCTTATGTTGGCTGGGTGAGAAGGCACTCCCTTTATACCAGCTGATGAAAAAATCAGACAAGTTCATTTGGACGCAACATGCCAACTCAGCTTTTCACGAGCTAAAAAAGATGCTAACATCCACGCAGGTGCTCGCATCACCATTGTCCAAGGAGCCAATGTTGCTCTATGTGGCAGCCACCAACCGAGTTGTCTCTGCCGTGGTTGTAGTGGAAAGAGAGGAAAAAGGAGATCTAGTGCAAAGGCCGGTGTATTACTTGAGTGAGGTACTCTCTACCTCAAAGCAAAACTACCCACACTCCAAAAGATGACCTGTGGAGTTTATATGGCGGCAAAGAAACTCAAAAGTTATTTCCAAGAACACCCTATAAAGGTGGTGGCTGATGCACCAATCTCGGAAATCATAAGCAACAAAGATGCCACTGGCCGAATTGCCAAATGGGCAATCGAGTTAGCACCATATACCCTGCTTTACGATAAAAGAACGGCAATCAAGTCTCAGGCATTGGCTGATTTCCTAATTGACTGGGCTGAGATGCAGTATCAACCTTCCAAGCCGGAAACGCATTACTGGAGGATGCACTTTGATGGCTCAAAGCTCAGAGATGGGCTAGGTGCCGGGGTAGTTCTCACTTCACCCAAGAAAGATCAACTGAAATATGTGCTGCAGATTCACTTCAGAGCATCTAAGAATGTGGCTGAGTACGAGGCACTTGTTCATGGACTCAAAGTGGCCAAGGAGATTGGCATTCGAAAAATTGAGTGTTTTGGAGACTCGAATTTTGTAGTACACCAAGTCTCGGGAACTTGGGATGCGTTGGATCCAAACATGGAGTTATATCGGTTTCATGTCCAGAAAATCTCGGGACTTTTTGAAGGGTGCGAATTTCATCAGATACCTCGGAAGGAGAACGAGGCGGCCGATACGTTGTCTCGGATAGGCTCAGCTTGGTTAGATATCCGGCTGACGTCGCACTGGAGCATCTCAGGAAACCGTCAATCAAACCTGCACCGGGATCAGTGTCAATCTATGTACCACCAGAACCGGAATCAGAAGCCGTCCCAATGGACATTGATACCGCTAATCAATCAGGAAACTCGGGGACTGTTAATTCGGGAACTGCACACTCAAACTCGGGGACTGTTAAATCGGACCGGGGACTTCGCAGTCGGCTCGACAGAGACAATGTCGTTCAAACCAATGGAGATTGCCGAGGTAATCTTTGAAGTCTGAGTTACACCATCTTGGGCACAGCCATTCTTGTCATATTTAATGGATGGAACTTTGTCGGGGGAGGAAGTCTCGGCCACGAAGATTGTCAGAAGAGCAAAGTCATACACCATTATCAACAATGAGTTGTACAAAAGAAGCGTTACCGGGGTACTATAGCGCTGTGTCGAATCATCTGAAGGTCGGGAAATGCTCAGAGAGATTGATCAAGGGGAGTGTGGCCATCATGCATCATCAAGGGCCTTGGTGGCAAAGGCATATCGGTATGATTTCTATTGGCCAAGTGCATTGCAAGAGGCAGAAGACCTGGTTAAGAAGTGTAAAGGTTGTCAGAAGTATTCAAGCCAAATTAACACCGGCTTCTGGGCTCAAAACAATACCAATAACTTGGACATGGTAGGACCGTTTAAGCCGGCTCGTGGAAATCTGACTCACATCTTGGTGATGGTGGATAAATTTACCAAGTGGGTCGAAGTAAAGCCAATACGGAAATTAGATGGCCACACAGCCGTCACATTCCTAAAGGATATTATTCTGAGGTATGGCTACCCACATATCATTATCACTGACAATGGCACAAACTTCGCAGAAGGGCCTTTTGCTCGGTTTTGCATGAATCAAAATATAAGACTGGACTTAGCTTCAGTAGCACACCCGGAAGCAAATGGCAAGTGGAGAGAACAAATGCATTGATACTCTTAGGCATCAAACCTCGGCTAATCGAGCCACTACAGCGTACTCCGGGCTGTTGGCTAGAAGATCTACCCTCAGTGCTATGGAGTCTAAGAACTACACAGAATCGTTCAACTGGCTACACGCCATTTTTTCTTGTCTATGGGGCAGAAGCAGTCCTCCCAACCGACATAACGTACGATGCACCAAGAGTTGCACTCTATACAGAATCCGAGGCAAAAGAAGCTCGGGGAAATGATGTCGATTTGCTCAAAGAAGCAAGAGAGCTAGCAGCATCAAGATCTGCCACATATCAACAAAATCTCTACCACAGCCGGAAAGTGAACCCCCGTGTATTTCGGGAAGGGGATTTGGTACTCAGACTCGTGCAACGCACTGCCGGCATGCACAAGCTATCACCCCATGGGAAGGACCTTTCATTGTAAGCAAAGCACTGCACAATGACGCATACTATCTTATAGATGCGCGAGAGCCGGAAAAGAACAAAATTGACAGGTCGGGTGAGGAGACCAAGCGACCGTGGAATGTAGCTTTACTTCGTCCATTTTACTCTTGAAGGAATAATGTATGTATCTCTACCTTATGTCGGATTTGTAACTCGGTAAGCTACGAACTTTGAATGAAATGTCGGCACCTCGAATGAACCTCGGGGATTGCCTTGTCGTAATTTGTTTCTGTGTCTTTACTTTTCGTATGTCGGCTGGATTAACTCGGGGAACCTATGTCGATTTAGTAGTGTGTATGTGTCAAGGCCCACTCTTCGACTCAGTTGTTGTCCGAAACAAGGCTTCATGGCTAGCAAGAGCAAAAGCTGGAAGTGCTTACACATGAAAAATGTCAAAGGAAGAACGTAACAATCGAGCAAACGTTTGCGTTATTTTCGACTAACCACGAACTATTTTGCACCCTATCTCAAAGTTCGAAATACTGTAAGCTCGGATTTGTGATCTTGTCACTCCAATGTCAAACGCCGAAAAAAGAAGACAGGAGCAGGATTATGAGCCAAGAAAAGACGAAAGAGAACTCGGGGACTTGGCCCAGAATGATTCAACTTAAGGCCTGCTAAAGTTAATACTTGCATAACATGAAAAGTATCCACACCGCAAAAGAACTTGTCCTCGTGGCCTAGTCACATGCTTGCAAGCTCATTGACCTAATCTCACCGAGTGGGCCCAGAGTATCTATCCTGCTATGCGGATTGGCAAATTCTGCTCTTGATCCCTCATCTCAACATACTCCCTTCCGATACCCGAGAGGGACACCGTTATTGTCACACTATATAAGATATGACGTTTGATGCAATCAAAGTATCTTCCAGGAATAGCGATAAGAGTTGATCTCATTGTCAAAGGCGTAATGACTACGTCCTACAAATATTGGGTATGTCCATCACATCATTCTACCAATGATATGACTCCATTGTCAATTGACACCAACGTCACATGATCGGGAAACCTCGATCATCGTTTGCACAATGAACTAGTTAAATAGAGGCTACTAGGGACCTGGTTGTTTTATCTACCACACGTGTATTAATGTTTTCGCATAATACAGTTATAGCATGGTATAAAACATATTATGAACATTTGAGATATGACAAATAAACTATCTTTATTAAGTGCCTCTAGGGCATATCTCCTTCAGTCTCCCACTTGCACTAGAGTAACACTTAATCTAGTTTACAACATTGGTTACCTCTATCCTTGTTTATCCGTCTTTACTTCATGTACCTTGCTTAGTTGCTAGCTTGTCATATAGGTAAATTCACCGTAGTTGCATATCTAGAGAATTTACCTTTTGTGTCAAGCCTAATTTGAAAAAGAACTAAAAATTGAAGTAGCACCTATTCACCCCCCTCTAGGTGTCATACCGATCCTTTCAGATAGTACCCCTTGTCATACCCATGGCCATTGATCTCATAGTTACATGGTGGAGTTTCGCCTTCAGTTAGTCGGTTAAAAACCGTTGAACACTGGAGCACGTTGATGTCGTTGTGAGTTCCTCTAGCACGACACTGCACTCTCCAACATGACCCTTGTAAACTCCTTGCCAGGCGAATGAGCAATTTTTTCATCCCCAATGCATGCAGTCGATGCTTCCAAGCATACCAGGAAATCCTCTAGCTGCGTTTTGCGCCATGAGCCTAGCAGTGTCACCTTCAGTTAGTTGTCTCAAATACTTTGGCCCAAACACTGCAACAACCGCCCTGCAATACCGATACATGGTCGCGATACATGTGGATTCAGCCATGCGGAGGTAGTCGTCTACTGCATCTGCGGGAGCTCCATATGCAAGAATTCTCAGAGCAGCCGTGCATTTCTGGATAGAGGAGAAACCAACCAGTCCGGTGCAGTCGCTCTTCAGCTTGAAGAGTCATCGTACTCCCGCACGCCCGCCAGAACGACCATGAAGAGGTCTCTGTTCATCCTAAACAGCCGCCGGAATTCCTTGTCCCCGTGTGTGGGATCGTCGGCGAAGTAGTCTTGCCACAACGTCATATGTCCCTGCATCCGTCTACGATCTTTGTTCATCCTCCTACCCGGTTTCGAACCTCCAATCCGAGGCGCACCGTTCATCTGTCCAAGCAAACCAACTAGGCAAGTGATGATCGCCAAGTGTTCATCGAACACGGCGCTGGAGGCGGCATGGGCGGTGAGCAATGCGCCGGCCAGCTCGAGTTCATCGTCACTATCCATCTATATCAACACAAGGTTTAGGAAAAACCAAAGTCTACGAGAAAAAATGAGCTGAGCAATGCGACGAACACCTTGCTTGCGTGGAAGTTCTCGGAGGCGGCGACGGTGTAGCGCCGGACAACAAGTGCGGCTCGACGGAGAAGAGACTACAGACACTGCGACGGGAGAAATAGTGTGTCGTCCCTAGCACGCGGGGGGAGACAGGCGTCCGGCCGGCGGAGGGTGGGTGGCGGCGACGGCGATTCAGTAGGGAGGGGCGACTCACTAGGGACGGGGATGAAAACATGCCACAAACGGACGCTGGGGGAGAAAATAAAAGGGTTGGGTCGCTGACGCGTCGCCCCCACCCGTCGGGTTTCGATGAGGCGCGTGTTGCCGCAGTTGCCGGCACACCCGCTTGCGTCCCTAGAAACAGGGCGCGAAGCGGGGTTGTCGGACGCTCTATTGGAGCGCGCCGGCAACTATTTTTCTATTGGTGCGCCGCTGGGGGGTATTTTGATGCCGGCGCTCCCAAAACGTCTATTGGGAGTGGAGTTGGGCGCGCCGGTGGAGATGCTCTTATGAACAAAATACATTGCCAAGTGAGAAGCTACATGTATGTTGCAAGTTAGCGGGTATGGCGGTGCTCTCCTCATGAGTAGGAGGGGGGAGATTTGTTGGGTATCCTAATCATGTGGTTGTGAGGACATGGTCATGTAGAATCTCTGAGGCAAAGGTAAAAATACCTTTTAGGCAGCCTAAACAGGTGCAGAAGGCCACTACCCATTAGGGTTATGACTAAGTGTTATTTTAGATTTTGCACATGAGGGAAGGGGGTGTTAAGCCTCCCATCCAGCCACCACTAGTAGGAGTGACCAAAATTATAGGTTAGTCCCCCCTATCTTGTCTGTGAAGTTCAGATGCACTATCTTATCTTTTTCAAGCTGTGAATTTATCATCTTTTGTGAGATTCTTCCAATCCCTACCTCTTGTGTCCAAAATCTTGTTATTACATCTAAAATCTGTGATATCCTAATGTATGAGATCCTACTGTGCTCTCTACAAAAAAATTGGTGTATACCATACTTGATAATATTGGGAAAATATAGCCTTGGCTTGTGGTTTTTCTCCTCACGTTGAGTGGGATTTCACTAAAAAAGATTGGTGTCAGTGTGTGTTAATTTGCTACTGCTGTTTTGAGGGCCCATTAGAGACACTATCTTTTTTTTAGAAGGGAGTTCGTGTACAAAGCATCAGGAGAACAAACGCACCCACACGAACAGAGGCAAGAAACACACCCCACACGGCAGAAACGGAACCACCAAGCCGCACACCTCCGACGAACACCAGCAGCACGCCGCCGGGAAGGAAGGAAGCAAGCTCACCTCGCACCAGAGCCACCGGCCCGAACAACCTTGTTGTGAAGCCGCAAAAACCAACTGACGCAGGCGCCAGCATCTTGACGTTGAACGAACATCGGCTTCAAGCCGCCAGCTCGCCCTCGCCGTCTCACGCCGGAGATGAACACGAAGATGCCACCCATATTCCGCAGAGCCCACCGAGTCCACCGGCGAAGAAGAGCTTCCCGCCTGCAAACTCCCATGGATCTTCAGCAAAAGCACCACCACACGCCGAGGCGCGGGACGAAGGACCCCTCGGGCAAGAACCAGCACCGCCATCACGGACGCTGGCTCGAGGGGAAGCGCGCCGCGACTCCGAGAAGCAGCAGGCGCGCTGGAGACAGCAGCTCTGCCATGAGCCTCCACCGGAGCACCCAGAGCAGAGGAGAGGATCGCCGTCGACAAAAGCCTCTCCGGCCACGCCGCCACCTCCACAGCGCCGCCGGCAAGCACCCCACGCACACCTAGGCTATGTACACACCGGGATCCGTCGATTCCCTGTCCTCCCGCCGCCGGAGCGGCCGCGGAGAGCGAGGAATCGAACGGATCGCCGGCGGCGAGCTGGTCGCACGGGGAAAGCCCAAAAATCGCCTTCTTTCACTGTAGATGGGGAAAGGAGGAGGAGAGGTCCAGGTGTTCGCTTCATTAGAGACACTATCTCTCCCTAGGTGTTAGATTCTCTCCTGATAACGTACACTGTCTCCCCCCGAGTACGAGCTGAGAAGTGTGTTGTCTATTCACTTTATGTTTGATGTATATGTTTTTTTCCGACATGAGCAATGATATGTGAGTTAGTACATAAAATGGTGCTGAAGTTACAACTTATTTTCCCTGCATAATTTTTCGATCATTTTGCTAATTCAAGGGGTAGTAGGTGTGCTCGGTTTTCCCAACAAACTCAAGGCTTACTTAGCTTATAAAGTTAGTTTTAATTTCCCAAGAACTAGCTTGCAAAGCTAGTTGTCATAATCCGTCTGGCCGTATGCAAAGACTAATGAGGGCGGAATTAGGCAAGCTAACCATTTTTTGAACGTTAGCAGGATCACTGCTAAATTCAATGAATAGATAGAAGGTTGGTCCAGTTTATAAGGGAAACCGGACCTAAAAACCATACACGCGACGCGCGATGCCTTTCGGCTTACAACACACAACCAAGCGAGCCACAGGTCCCTCTGAACAGATCCATCTCCAAAACGATGCCCCCAAGAGGGAACACGGCACCGGATAGCACCGCCATCATCCGATCTAAAAGACTAGATCAAGGTTTCCCCCGGAGCACGGGAAAGCAAGGTTTGATCAGCTACATCGATGCCTCCAACAAGGTAGCGACGCCCGTAGGCGCCGCCATCGACGACTCCGGCCAAAACTGGAGTACGGCTTTCGCCGGCAATCTCACCTGCATAACCCGAACACAGGATCCAAACAGACAAAACACCGAACCACTAACCCTGCCTCCACGGCGAACCTCACATCCCCAGCAAGCTCGACATGCTTCCATCCTAACAGCCGCGTCCCCCATTGAACGGAGGAAGCAACCACCGCTGCGGCGCCATTCTTCTCCCAACGGAAGGATCCAACCAAATACTGGGCGCCATTCGTCTCCTCGAGGATGCAACGCCCGCGGGCCATTCATCTCCCGCGAAGGATGCAACAACCGCAGCGGCGCTGTTCCGCTCCATCCAAACTCCGCCAATCCTCCCACGCATCGGGCATCGAACGCCCGCAGCAACGCGTCGCCCGCTGAACCACCTTCAGGAGGATGCAACGTTGCCGACATGGACAACGCCAAACACTCCCACACGGCCAGGTCCAACGCAGCACAACACATACCACCAAACTGCCGACGCATCGGCGTCCTCCAACCTGCTGCAACGGCCGCCGGCGACAGCTACCGGCCAGCACCACCGGCGCCGTCCGCGCCGTCTCACGCCGGAGCAGCAGCGGCTGCGGCCCTTCGGCCCAGATCGGGCCCGGTCGGGCCCGCGACCGCCGCCAGCCGCACCGCCTGGCGCTCCTCCTCCTCGCGACCTTCTTCTCACCCCTGTGCTCCGCCGCATCGCACCGCCGCCACAGCTCCACCGTGGCTCCCTGCTCCGTCCGAAGACGGCCGAGCCGTCGCGTGCTCCGCCAGATCCCCGCCTCTCCGCGCGAAGGGGTGGTGGTGGTGGTGCGCGCTCTCCTCCCTCCGCCTTTGGCGGCAGGGCGCCGCCACCACCGCCGTCGCCGGCGGCAGCAGCGGCCTGGACGCTCAGATTTTTGGTGGCAGCGGCTAGGGTTTGTGGGCTCTCCGGAGCGCCCCGCGCGAGGCACCCGGGAGAGAGTTTTTACAGAGTCGGTTTAGATGCCCTGTGCTCTCGCAAGCTAACCATGGAAAACGAAGGCTATGTGATCAAGATGAAAGTATTTTTTTTCTCACTTTTCAACCGGCCGGGATAATCATTTTTATTAATTGCTCAATAGAAATAGTCAAGTTTTTACAAAAGCAATACAGAGCGAAAGTGTTTTATTCTGTTCTCTTCAAAGCAAGTATTCGCATGATATTCTCGGGGCAAAAAAAGAATCCGATTATCAGTGCCCGTAGCTATCGAATAATGAATCCACTAGTTTCCCCTTTCCACAGGCTCCTAGAAGAAGGATGGCATCTATACATGCTAACTAATTCATCATTGATGTGCCATGTGTGTACCCAATGCTGCTAGGCAATGGCATCGTCTATAAATAGACAAGGCAAGTAGCCCAAGCTAATCAGCAACTGTCAAGAGTTATTGTGGTGCACCCACCACCGCAGGGGTTTCCCGGTAGGTTTAGGCTCACGGGGCCCAGAAGAATAGTATAGTCTGGTTAGGTCTAGCTTGCGCACAGGTGGCGTGCGTGTGGCGTTGAGTGTGTGTGGAGTGAGTTGTGCGTGAGTTCAGATACTACAGCTGTACTATAAAAGACCAGGAATTCTCAAAAAAAAAAGAGTTAGAAGAAGAAGAAGGTGCTCATCATTAAGCTAGCTATCCAGTTAGCATGTCGATGATCTCCAGCATGCTGGGCCGGAAGCCGCAGCCGGCGCTGCCACCGCAGCAGCAGCAGCAGCAGCAAACGGCAGGCCAGAAGACCAACGGCCACACCGGCGGCGAGGCCGTGGAGCCGGTGAGCATCGACATCCTGGAGCCGTTCATGGACGCCATCTCACTGACGGCGTTCGCCGGTGGCGGCTGCCAGGCGCTGGGCATGCCGTTCTCGACTGCGAGCATGGACTGGAAGGAGACGCCGACGGCGCACGTGTTCATGGCGGACGTGCCGGGCCTTCGGAAGGAGGAGGTGAAGGTGGAGGTGGAGCAGGAGAGGGTGCTCCGCATCAGCGGGCAGCGCGCGCGTGCCGCCGAGGAGAAGGGCGACCGGTGGCGCCGCGTGGAGCGGAGCGCCGAGCGGTTCGTGCGCACCGTCCGGCTGCCGCCCGACGCCGACACCGACGGCGCCGGCGTCCACGCCGCGATCGACAACGGCGTGCTCACCGTCACCATCCCCAAAGACAACGGCAGGAAGTCCCACGGCAGGATCATCCCCATCACCAACTAATGAACCATGCATGCACCGGTATGATGCATGGATGTTAATTTGGCACAAGTTGCGGCAGAGCTTTGCGAATAATAAACAGAACATGTGTGTTGACGATCTAAGTCTCAAGCAAGTTTGCCTGAATTCATCCAAAGGCCACCGGGATTATTACGAATGTATGGTACACTAGAAGGACAAGAGGCGCGTTGCCGCGTCCGTTCTAATACAACCGATGATAAATAAGTATTTTTTTAGCGAAACATATATATATCAGTAAAATGATGGTAAAAATAGTACCAGCCTCACTCTTTTACAACACAATAATTTAGACCTTCTCACATAAATATAGAGAAGTAGAGAAGAAAACACAATTACATCACTTGTACCAAGATTAAAAGTACACCGCTAAACAAAAAGAACACATGACCCCAAAAAGGTTAAACTCTCAAATACTTAGTTTGACGATCAGGATGCGAGTATAATTATGAAATGTCATTAAAATTAAATTATGTACATAGTTCTATGAAGATTTTCACAAAATTGAACAAACTTTCGATGATCTATAGACAAACGATATATATGATGAACATTGCAGATTCAAGAGATAGATTAGTCAAGACTTTATTAACCATCGAGAACTCAAGTTCAATTAATTATTGTAATGAAATCAGGTAGACTTTGTTGACATCAATTATTCCAAAATCAGTAATAGTTGGCATAATTATGTCCCGAAAAGTTACATCAATTGGATCGAATACAATTGATATTATGTAAACAGAAGAATATTCCACTGCTAGATACTAAATAGTGCAAAAAAATAGAGCAAAGTGAGATTTTAAACGGCTTATGCCATCTTAATCTATGAATCAGATCCAGATTATATAAAATAAAGTATAAATAAAAATAAATGGCATGAACACCACTATTTTTTAATATATATCTAAGTGCAGGAATGCTCATCTCTAGTTGTCATGTTTGCCAAACGTTTAACAAGACATGTTATTTTATCATTTTACACTCATGACTCGTGATTTTTCTGCACTCTAATTACTGCAGCGGAGGCTAGACACTCATAGGTCTTTTTCAGTGTATGCATCCAACCATCTACCAAATATATACACGTAGTTGCTTACATAATCTGTCTCGTTCTCTTAATATAAGTGGGAGATTAGTAAATATAAAGAAAACGTTCACGGATAGATACACACATCATCTTTCATTAATAATTAGGTGGCATCCAACAACGAGGTATCTAACTTATCCTTCCACCCCCTTTCAGCATCAAGTTTTTGCTCATGGTCTGAACCGCAGCTTCCACCACCATCGAGTCGAGCACCACTAACAGCAACAGCGGCATCGGCGGCCGATGCGAGAGATGACATGGGTATCACATGCAACTGCTGCGAGAGATGTAGGAAGTTTTCTAGCCCACAACTTTGTGTGACCACCAGAATATGCACCGACGGGGAGCGCACGTGGCTTGGAAGTTGACAATAGACTTGAGACGCGACATCGGGGACCGAGGTGCCCTTTATTCTTAGGGACTTGACAGAACCAAAAGTGTGTGTGGAGAGACGTGAAAAATTTACAGTGGAACGACTATTTTTGATAGAATACGCGATTTCCTTGGTCAACGGAAGTCACCTTTTCTTTTTCCTTGTTTTCGTCATGCATCGATTCAACATTAGTTGGACTTTGTAGCTTCAAGGACGTAGTCATCCTCTCAAGATTCTAGTCATGATATTGCTTAAAAAGAAGCCCGACTTACCTAAATTATCAAAGGACCCAGTCGAGCCCTAACTAGAAAGTGCATGGGTGACCAAATTTAGGACAAAAAGTAGCGGATGGAGAGAAATGATGTCGCACATAGGCTGCGTGATGCTATGGTGGGTGCTGGCGGCAGAGAAAGGATAAGGGAGAGAGGTTTAAAGTCTTTATCTCTTTTTTACATATATCGATGATATATCCAGATTTCAGATTTGGCAAATAAAGCATACAACTAATGTACCTATTGTACGTGCTCTATAAGTTTTGTAAAAATAATATATTTTTTTATTTTAGGCTACACAAAAAAAGAAATTTTTGAGTGGGAAATGGAGCTATTTTTCCTTTTCACACCATAATTTTCTTTTTTGTGTAGTTGGAAATACCAATTTTTTCACCGAAAAATTGGCAAATATATTCAAAACATGTGTATGTATCCAACAATTTTACTTTTTCTAGGTGTGAACTATAAAGAGTTGTGTATGTATCCAACAATATTTTTATAAGGTGTGAACTATAAAATGAGATATGAGTGGGGTCCATCATGTGGTGTGGTGTCACTACCCTATTGGAGGAGATGAGAAGCAAGGAGAGGGCAAGGATTCTAGGGAGATTAGTATATGTAGAGATTCGTCTCTTAAGTGTGGTTGCAAAGTTCAACAATATGTTAATCCTTACTCCTGAGAAGGGTTATAAATAATGGATTTGCTAATTCTCGGCTAGTTTAATGCTCACTTGAGGGATTTGCAACATGATTCCGTGTGTTGGAGATATGCCCTAAATACAATAATATTTAGTATTATTTGATCTCCAAGTTTATTATTAATAGTTTATATCTTTATGCTACAACTGCAATGGGTACTTGAATAGCTAATATAAAGTATTCAAAAGGAAAACCTCCGATGCACGTGTAGAGATATGAACAAGTACAAGCGTTCCTAGTCTTGTCTCTAAGACTAGCCTATCTTGTTACCTGATGATCATGTTTTTCTGATCATGGATTTTGTATATGTCATGTAACTATAGGAGTTTATTATCGGAACGATAATAATACTGAACCGACCCATTCTATGATCTATTGCTATGAGACAATTCGTCAAGATGAAGAATAGCAATTGATCATACAGAGTTTTTATTAGTTAGTTCCTATACCTTGAGAACATCTAGTGACCGCTTATTCGACACTCACGCTTTGATTGTCATCTAACGTCCGGCCGTAACTGAGGACCATAACGGTGGCAATTGGGTTTGAACTTGAATAAGTAATGGAACGGAGATTGTTCAAGAAGGGTACTTACTCCTCCAGACGATGGAGAGATACATCCTCTAGGCCATCTCAAGTATAATCATGTCACCCCAATCATCTGGCCAGACACAGTGTGATTTATCACAGGACATTGATAGTACGGATGAGAAAAGAGAATGATATTGGTACGAGTTTTATATGTTATGATCAAAGGGTTTTATCACACTAGAGCACATTGTCTCATACTCTAGATATCATTGGTATCGTGTATGTAAGGGGATTAGCGTAATGAGAAACATAAAGAGATTATGTCGTTCGCTCGGTAATACATAGGAGCCAGTATAGACGTCTAGGTCCCAATGCTGGTTATTGTCTGGTAAGCTCCCGGACATGTCTATGTGTTAGCGAACCTTTCGGGTCACACACTTAAACTGTGAGTCAATCTTTTATTGAGAGAATAAAGATGTAGTGTTAGTGGTTATGAGATATTGATGGAGTAGCTCCGATGTCACCGGAACTTGTTCCAGTGAATGAATAGAGAAAGAGAAGGTAGACATTCTATGTCTCGGAATAATAGGAAGTGTTTCAATTATTGTCGGATTTATTCCAAGGGTGTTTTATGTAAGTGGAAATATTTGTCCAGAGTATTTTGTCTGCGGGCACTACGTGTCCCGGATCATGTAAAAATGTTTTACATGATACAAAATTAATTCGGTGAATATTCTGTAAAAACAAATATTCAAATAAGAATTAATTAGACAAAATATTATTTAATTAAATATTGATTTATTTAATTGATAAATAATTATGGGAAAAAATTAAAGCCAATAATAGGTGGCTGCCACATTGGCCCTAGGGCCCACATGATAGCCGCACCACCGCTAGGCGGTGGCGGACGCAAGCGGGCCAGGAGGGCCAGGCGGACGCAGGCGGACAGGCGGACGGCCAAGTGGGCCGGGCGGACGCGGGCGGACGCAAGCGGGCGGGCGCGGGCGGGCGCCGCAGCGGCTGGCGGACCGGGCCCCACCCGGGGTCGGTTCGGACCAGGCCCTACCCGGGCCGGTCGATGCACAAGGAAGGGGAGGGAGAGGTGAGTTGGAGTTGGACTCCAACTCCCCCTCCCAAACCAAATTGGACTAGGGACTTTCCCCTTGCCCAAGCACCCCTCCCCTTTGTCCACCTATATAAACACCACCAACCCCATGGGTTGAATCAATCTAGTCTTGCACAAGTTTCTTTCTCTTGATATTTTGCAATTAGAAGATGCTCTAGTTAGACGGCGCTCTAATTAGACATTGTTCTTATCTCTCTCTCTAGTAGATCTCATGTGTTGAGAATTAGATCTCTCTAATCTCATATTGATCTAATCAAGTTTGATTAGATCAACCACCTAAACTACGCCGCAACGTAGTCTCTCTTCGTCGGTTGCAAGTAGCTCTGGACGGCGAAACGCTGACGGGTTGGCGTGGTGTACGTGTGGATACTGCTAGAGCGGGGCTGCGCGAGTAGTCCCTCGACGACAAGGATCGACAACAATCTCACCTCCCCGCGTGGACGTGAGATTCTTCATAAGGCTTCAGCAACGTCTACTTCGACTACAACAAGATCTTCCGCAACGGTTGTAGTAAGTTTTTTTGGATCTAGCATTATGGGGTGCTACATATCTTCATAGTATAGATCTTGGGCTGTTGCGTAATACGCTAAGCGAAATTTTTAAATTTCCGTTACGCAACATAGCACAGTGTTCCTATGAATTGCAAGGCTGCTTGTCTGCGATTTTTCCAGATACATGTGTCAATGTGTGGTTGTTACAACTAAGAAAAATATCTCGGACCGTTGAATTTGTTTCGTGTTTTGTGCTAATCATGAGTTGCTATATGATTTGTAACTGAGATTCCATGACATCACCTGACTGAGAATTAAGTAATTCCATTTGACTGACAATGAGACCACACCTTACAAATAAGAACACCACTTAGGGCTCGCTTGGATTCCCGTTTAGTTTTACCTTCCGACAAATACGACAGATTGCATCGTAAATTTACGGAGGTTCGAAGGTCCGTAAATTATTTCCGGCCATTTTCCGGCCCGATTACCCAGAATCCAAGCGGGGCCTTAGACTTATTAGAATGATTTGTAGTAACAGAATATCATAGAACGATCTCATGTTACATTGTGAATTCTAATAAGAATTTGAAACACCTGAATATGCAATGGAGTACTACGCTAATCATTCTTGGAAGCATGGTCTTATATACATTCCCTTAAGAACAACAAATAGTCCTTTTCTTAACGGAGGCATTTTTGTTGCCTGATTTCATTAAATAAGAAGAGAGTTTATGGAGGTTACAAATAAAACAAAGAACATGCCTAAAAAGACCTAAAAACAAAATCCCGCTCTCGTGGAATTGGAGACCCCAAATGCTTAACACCGGTCATCGCCCAAAAGGCCGCGTCGAGTTTGATAGTGCCTACAACTAAGGAAGCGAAAGATGATTTGTTCCTAAAAAAAGATTTTGCCTTCCTCTCATTTCACAACTGCCATGCAACGAGAATTCAGATGTATAGGATGGCTTTTCGACATGAACCGTGAGCGGAGGAGAAGTTGTCCTGCCAATCATTAACCGAGTTAAAGAGATGCCCAACAACGGTGTCGAGGTTCATGAGACCAAGCCAATCTTAGATAGAGTTCCAAACATGCAAAGAATACCGACATTTGAAGATCATATGCGTGAGAGTTTCATTCGCACACTTGCACATGGGGCACAAAATGGCATTATGTCCACCGTCCAAACCCGATTTTGGTAGATCAGCCAAGCCAAGCATTTCCACTTCGGGGGAGGGCCACAACTACTAGGTGATATATGCTGCATGGGAGAGGCCACAATGCCCTCAAACTGAATCGTATAAACAGAAGAAGCCACGTAGGAGCCACACTATCAGCAAATTTCCAAACAATAGAATCCGGCGAATTGGGGTTTAGCCTCTCATTTCACAATTTCCACACAAAGGATGCGGTGGTGTCGACTTGGCCAATCCAATCATGATTGACATGTCCTGCTTGATTGGCCACACCAATATCTTCTCAACAAATGCTTGGAGGATTGTCTAAACCCCAGATCGCATTTCGATTGCAAATTTGAACCAATGTCAAGTGTACACACAATTCCATAAACAAGAAATAAAAAACATAGGTCCTATGTGATTGGCATGATTGCAAAGATGAAGTACTAGCAGAAACACATAGAAGTTAGATCTCCTTCTCTGTTGAACCTTACAGAAAAAAAAGAAGACGACCCAATATGCAATAGAACGTGTTTCGTTCACCTCATGAAAAAGGAAAAGGCCACGCGCTTTGTCATAGTAGTCATATACACAAAAGAAAGTTTAATAAGGTTGGATCCAATAAAACCTCCTCCTCGAAATAGGCTTTCGCCCCGCTATATTAATATAGCAACCAACCGATACACATATGAGACCACTGCTGGGGCAAATAGCACAGATAAAGCCCAAAAGAAATAAGAAAGAAAGAAGAAGAGAAAAAACACCGACAACGGCGGTTCGACGAAAACGGAGATAACTCGCAACCGCTGCGCCCTCCAGAGAAGTTTCACCACGCTCCCAGCACTCTGAAGCGTCTCGCACCTCCAAGAAGGTAAGCGACGACCTTGACGCTACTGCCCGAACCGGTCCTAGGGTTACCCCTGGAACGCATCCTAGGGTTTCCCCTCGTATGCTACGGGGGTTGGGGAAGAGGTACACCCGACGCCTTTCAGGAAGGACGGCGACACCCGCAAGCGTCACCGCGTCGGTGTCGAGACGACAAAGATTTCTCTCGACCCCCAAAAAACCACAACCCCGAACGTTCCGTAGCGGTCCACCAAACGTGGCACCCACCAACACACGCGCACCACGGTCTTGAAATCATCACCGCCGTCTCACCGTGCTCCACGTTGCGAGGCCGGAAAGACCGAGAAGAAGGAACTCCGGTGAGGGATGGTAGTACAGTAGCACGCGGGAGGGATCGACCTCCACCGCCTACGGCATATGAAAAATGGTGCATAGAAAGATTATTTTGTGTTCTACAAATCAAATAAGCTCTACAAAAGTTAAGCAAAATTCTATTTTGTACTTAATTTTTTTAATTCAAAATGGACTGTATACCGCAAACCTCCCCTATGCTCTCACCAAGAGACCAAAGCCGAGAACGACTTTGCAAGACAATGTGATTAGTATTTGAAACTAGGTATAAGGTTGTCATCACTAGCATCAAAGGAGGAGAGGAAGGAGTCAACGCCGAAGTTAAAGATAGAATTAGAAAAAAAAATTGAAGAAGGCAAACCATCAAATCATAGAACAAATAAAAGGTTGTTTTAGCTGTACAAGAAAAGAAAAAATGGGTTTATTTTGAACTTTTTTTGTTTGAACTGGTTTCTTCTGAACTTACCGAACAAGAAGAATCCCAAACTTGCAAAGCAGCAAAAGGAGACATATCCCCATCTCTTCTCACCGACCGGAAGGCTGCCATCGACATTTGCGCCCGGCCGCCGTCGGATCAACCGCTCCCCCTCCCACCCCCACCTCACCCTCGCCTCCGACGGGATCCCTCCGTCGATGGGTTTCTTCCGCCGGATCGCCGGCATCTTCGGCGGCTCCAGGGACGACGCCGACCACCCCGACGCAGCCGCCACCGGCGGCGGTTACGGCGGAGGCGAAGTCCCGCACGAAAAGGTTGCCGCTGCTGCGGCGGCCGCCGCCGCCGCTGGCCACGCCACGAGGCGCGGGTTCAGCGTCCAGGTGCCCGTCCCCGTCGACCGGCCGGCGCCCGGGCCCGTTCTGGTGCCCTGCCATCCGGGAGAAGGCGGCGTCCAGGTAACCGGATCGCTTCCCCCCACTCTACGGTGCGACGTGTGTGCTGCGGCAGTAGTGTCGCTTCTCCTTCTAGGTCTTGATTCACTAGCGACTGAGATCTTGGAGCCACTCTGACTTAGTTTTGTACTACTGTTTGCTTGCTGAAATGTCTGATCCTGGTGTAATTGGTAGCTGGATTGGGATATAGGGTTACAGCAATACGAGCTTTTAGGCCCGGATGCTCTTCTCTATCAAAGTGTCACATACACTGCAATTAGATGGTGGCGCGGTGATTGAATCTAGTCTTGATTATGGTTATCGAACACTAAGGTAGTTGGTTTAGCACATTGATACTGTTTGTAACTGGATTTGAGGGAAGCTGCAACGGATTAGGAAAGAATGCTACACAATTTGCTAGGCAGATAGAGCTACTATCATATAATTGTGAACTTTGTAAATAACATTTATGGAGGGTGGGATATGAGCTCACCTGAATAACAAGCGATCTCGATCACATGTGTTAAAAACTATATGAATTTCATTTAGGTTCATGTAGTGTGGTAGATGATTTGTGGGTTAACGGTATGGCATAGATATAAAAAAACCATATTGGACTTTGTTAATGCAGTATAAGACTGATAAAAAGACTGGCCAAACAAAAACCGCTCTCATATTGTCCCAAGCGAAGGCCTACTCCACCAATAGTCCAGTTAGTAGCACGTGCCTCTCGGCCTATCCTGCCACGCATAATTGGTCACTGGCCAGGCACGCTTAACCCTAGCAGGCAAGGCGTGCACCATGGTGGTATCGACATGCTTACCCTCACTGCCTCGCCACCGGCGTTGCTCTGCCATCTGACACTTGCCGATACTTCCCTAGGCATGCCCTCCTTGGCTCATCCTGTGATCTCCTCTCAGCCTCCCTACTCGGCTCCTACGCTCGCTGCTCCATCCTCTGACACCCCACCTAGTAAAGCTACAGATCATCAGAACATGTCTATGCTATGATTTTCAAATTTGAAAGCTTTAATTTGAAATCTGAATCTTGATTTGTTGAGTACTGTCGAAGTTCATTGACTTAGGTAGTGATTCAAAATTACCAGCTCTAGGGGATATTTATTGAAATTGCTCACTTGGTGGTGCCTGTTGACTTCTTTGTGTAGGTGTTCTTCTCTTGCCTTTAGATAGTATGCTACTGTTACTGCACATATACTTGCGGATTAATTTGATGAGTTTACTGTTGTCACTTTTGGTATTGGTGTGAATTTGCTGAGCAAAACCTTTAAACTTTGATGCCATTATGGTCTAATTGACTCAGAATCGCAAATTTAGTTGTCTATTCAGTATGCCTTGGTTCTACTTCTCTTATAAGAGTCACTTTGGGATACGAATCCTTTTAGTCTGATTGGATCTGTATTATCACTTTGCCTACTCTATCATTAAGAAGAGCTTGTTCTATTGTGTGTAAGTTATATCATGTCTATGGTTTTGGTTAGTGAATACAAGTTAGTTTTACCGTTACCAGTTAAACGATGAATTTAAAGATCTGGCACCAGGCCTGGATAGTGCACTCCTATTATACTACAGTCTGGACTCTGGAGAATGTGTGATGTATATAATTTCCAAATCCATTACAGGCAGTGCCTGGACACTTCTCCAAAGTTAATGCATAGTAGAGTTTGCAGGTCTGTGCATCTGGCTGCTTTTCTGTTTATGATGGCTGATAACGTCTAGAGATATGAGTTCTTGCATGCATGCATCATATGTTCATTTGAGTGATCATTAGTACATGTTAAGCCTATATGTGATATTTGATTGATTAGCTTAACATCTTCCCAGGTCAGTCTACAGTATTTCTAATATTCCTTTTTTTAGTTGCATAAAAAATCTGGGTATTGAATGCGAGCAATTTGAAGATAGCATTCAGGGACTACTACGAAACCTGTTGTAGATCACCAAATGTAGGCAATATAGTTCCCCATTTCCCCATTGCTTTCAGTGTATATGTGGTACACAGTTGACCTGACCCAGTGACCCTCTCTTGTAGACTTGTATGGCGTCAGACTAAACTATTTTTCTATGTGTGTAGGAAGATCTTTATGAAAATTAAATGGGCGTAGAGCATTAGTGTTATACTGTTATATACCACACTAGAGATTTTATAGGTCTTTTTAGCTACAAAGTTTGGTGTCACGTGCCTACTCTTTACAAGCAGATGGCAACCCCATCAGTTATTTCTTAATGCAATATGAAATGACATTCACTTTTTATTCCATTGATTAGCACTCGCCAATATTGCGTCAATCCAGAACATTCTGTTACCCATCAATTGTTCTTATTATTTTATGTTTCTGTTCTCAACATGTTAAAATGTTTGCGTTAGGTATTTTCAATAAAACGTGAATTCCCTTCAATGTTGGCAACTGCTTGAGATTTTGCTCTTTCTATCCCTGTTGCTCAAATACAAATTTACGCTGGTCCTCAATTTGTCCAACCAGGGTTTTCGGTGGTACACGAGGAGGCTGAGGATCGACGAAGACGGCGACGTGGCCGACGAGTTCTTGGATGAGGTCCCCCAGGAAAGCCTTGCCAGCAGCGACGCCGCTCCGGTCGAAAGGTTCAAAGTGAAATACAACACGCGACCAACCGCCCTAGCGATGAGAAAGCAGACGGTCGCTGTCGACGGTGACATCCGGCACTGCCTGGAGCACCAAGGGCAGCTCCGGTGGGTGTGAGAGGGTGGAACGTGAGCCTGAGTTCTAGCGCCGAGCCGAGAACAGTCTCCCGCACCCGAGGAGCAAAGTAGTCTGACCTGCGCCCATCGCCGGCTGGAGCCTTGGAGGAGCAGCGGGATGTGGGGTTCTGGCTGTTGCACTTGCACTGTTCTCGGTTCGGCGTGTTGTTGGGATATGGCTGGTCTCGTTGTTGACCAGATCCCTTGTACCACTAGTGGTAGCTGTACATTTGTTTGGGGAGTGAGGGAAGCGATTGTTGCTGGAATTGTTGAATGGGAATATTACGTACTTACAAATAGAGCTTACTGATGGTGGTTTATTTCCTGAACTTTGCACGTGTGTTTTACCTTTTGTTTTTGCCATATAGGCTGCCTTTTTTTGCTGGGCGCTGCCTTTGGCGTCTTGGTGGATTATGCTTATGCAATCAGATTAATATATTACAGTCTTATTTACAAAGCTTTTTTTTTTTGACGAAAAAGGCCAGGCCATTTTCTATTAATTAAGGGAGAGAGCAGAGTACAAAAATTACAATTTAGAAGAGGGGTGAGACTAAGGTTAGCTATGACTATGTTAGGTATAGTTAGAGAGAGCTAGAAGATTTTAATCAGGCGGCATCCACTGCGCTCGGGCCAGTCCGGCCCTCCTCCATTTTCTCAGATCGGCTTCCACCTGTTGACTGATGATGATCGGACTTGAGGCAGTAACGTTGAACACTCGGTTGTTCCTCTCTTTTCAGATTCTTCACCAAGTAGCGATGATGATGGAGCTGGCTTTAGTTGCATTTGCACGCGTCATTCTTGCAACAGTTCTAGTCCACCACAGCTCAAGGCTAGCCTCATCTGCTGCAGGGCAAACGGCATGAACCCCAAACCTAGGAAGGACAGTGTTCCAGACCGAGCGGGCAAAGGAGCAACCACCGAGCATGTGCAGCGCGGTCTCAGGATGGATTCGAAAGCTTTTATGGTTTGGAAGAGGAATTGGTAGGCAGATTGTGCAGTGTATTCCCCATTAGCAGTCCATCTCCACCTGATCGAATCACTAGCATGTTGGTACAGGGCTTGCCCTTGCAGCAGGTTGGACAGATGAAGGTAGTCAGAGAGCACTCCAAAGTTGGGGTTCGGCTTGATTGATCTCTTCCAACAGTTATTATCCAAAGCCTCTCCCACCTTCAGCCTGGAGCCACGGCTATGCTTGAATAACGTCTGGAATTGATCTTTAAGTGGCACACCATTTAGCCAATGATCGTGCCAAAAGGACGTAGCCATGTCGTTGCCGATGATGATTTCAGTTGAGACCCTGAAGATGTTTGTGGTGATCTTGTTGGTGGCCATTGGCAGCCCCTGCCAAGGCTTGTCCGGCTGAGCGAACTGCTGCCATAACCAGCGCAATCTCAGGGCATGACCATGCAACTCAAGGTTTAAGATGTCTGTCGAGTGGTTATGCTCGGGGCATGAAGTAACTATTCGGCCGAATTATGTATTATCAGTTTTCATGAATAATGAAAATTGGGAGCTGGGCTCCTTTTAGTCAAAAAAAAAACTCAAGGTTTAAGATGCCCGGTCCACCAATTGAGTCGGCCGACAGATCGAGCTCCACCGAAGGAGGCAATTGCCTCCCGTTGTTGTGCACTGTCCCGACCAAAGAAAAGCTCTTCGAATCTAGAAATATTGATTCTTCTCGTTAGTTGTCATGTAGAATAATTTCGTATGTGGACGTGGGATCAAAAGACATCAAGATGACGGGGAGGGACCAAAGTGGCTATTAGTCATTCTTGATTCTTAGCTAAGAGTGACTAATAACAGTTGCACGCGTTCCGTACCGCTTCTCCTCTCTCCAGGCTCGCTTCAGCGATTGGATCTCATCATCTCCCGCCGGCGACGTCGCAGGTCTGCCCCGCCTTTGTAGCCTTCGGGCCATGGAGGCGCGGTGGATCTCTCGGCCCTCGTCGACGGGAGAGCCCCTTTTCTGGTTTTAGTGTTCAAGTTTGCTAGGTGGTGCTCTATTGGTGGGGGCGGCGCTTCTTGCAATAATGTTTGCCCGGCTTCAGCCCCATCTCGACGGAGACGTCCAGAAGCTCGTGGTAGTGGTGTGGTTCTGGAGGACTTCTTCTGGCGGTGGCGGTCTCCAGATCGTCATGGAGTTTTATCGACGGTTCATCCTTCTTTTTCGGCTCCGAGACGGATGTGATCTTCTTGACCCTTTCGGCGACTTCCCGTACGCAATCAACAACATCAGGCCGGCTCTTGGTGGAGCGGCAGCGATGGCATGCCATCGACACGGTTTGGAGGTTGAAGACGAAGGGGCATCTCAAGCATCTCGTTGTAATTTTCATTTTGTTTACATGTTTCGTACCGTACAGTGTTTCTTTTAATGCCAGGGGGCAAAAAAAAAAGAGTGACTAATAGCCAAACTTATTTTTCTCTTCCGTGAGCCACACACCATATTGTACAGGTCATTTCACTGTCCGATTCTAGATGACGGGGAGGGACCAAAGTGGCTGACTCTATCTTTGTGGATGGTCTTAACGCAAGATTACGAAGTCATGCACACTTAATTTGATTTCTACATGATTGAGGCTCAGTTTGGGTTTTCGCAAAACAAAAAAAGGCTCAGTTTGGCATCGTAGTGTTCCTAAGAGCAAAGTATTCGGAAACCAAAGTATTTCTATGCCTAGCAAATCAGTACTTTAGTTTTGAAAAAATAGGTCCAGCCCTCTTTTTCATATACTTTAAAATTAGTGTAGTTTTCTAATGAAGTATATAAAACTATAGGTTTTACCAAAGTCAAACACCTCAAGTATTTTAAACCATGTATTTCTAGAAACCACGGCTTTCTTGGAATACTTTAAATATACATTGCTTCCAAACGCACCCTAAGTTTGTACTTTACAATATGAATAAAACGGAATCCAACACATAAGTATGAGCCAACAATTTTTTTTCATGTGAGTGCACTCTCAAATAATCCAAAGGAGCAGCCATAATAATCCTAAATCATAAACCCTACTTTCTTTAAAACGTGGCCACTGCGTTGTTTTCACATGCTTGCCATCAGTAGAGCCGCAAAGATTACGTCGAAACTCGATCGGCACAAACAATATCTGAAGTTCCATAAAGCGGGACGAAAACCTATTTCGAGATATCTGAAGTTCCAAATTTTGCGAAATTCACGTGTTTCAGTTTAAGATTCAAGAAACCATGACATAAGAACCGCCCATTACAAACCGTGACATTACTTCGTTTAAGATTCAACAATTACTTCGTTTTTGTCTTAAAAGTATCTACCTTTAATTTTGTTTTCTTTAGCTTCCAAACTTTTATGATCCTCACTCACTTTGCAAGTTGCCTTTAGAAAAAAAAATAACAACATGTCGTTCCTTTACATTATTAAAGCTTAATAATTGACAAGAAACGATTAAATTAGTCGAGGAGATATGGCCAGCATGGCGCGCCGGCGATGGTTGTTGCAGCCGCAGCATCCATCCAAGTGGGCCATCCCCAGCCTATCCAGTATCCATCCATCTACCTATCTACTCGTCCAGTTGCCCGGAGACGCCTTCCGGCTCACGCCATACCCGCCTGCGTGGATGGACCAGGCCCACCAGTCGACGCCCCATAGACCCAGGGCCCCACGCCCCAGCGGCCCGTCCCTAAGCTCTCGATCTGTAGCCTGCAGTCGGCCGTGAACCCGGTTCACGCAGAGCTCCATCTCTCTTCTTCCTCGATTCCTCCCTCCGAAGTCCGAATCCTCTCCTCCTCCACCACCTCCTCCTCCTCCTCCGCCGCCGCCGCCCTCGTACCCGCCGCATTTTCTTGGTTTGACGAGGACCGCAGCCCAGGGCTGCTGCTCGTGTCGACGGAGGCTTCCTCGTCGCGTCGTGCCGTTTTCCCCTTCTGCGGCGAGCTGCTGCTCCACTCCTTCCTCGAGCCTGAGCTCGGTGAGCTTTCTAATTCGGAAATACTCCGCATGATTGCGTGGTGCCTCGCTTGCATTGGGTGAAAACCCTGCGGATTTATGATTTCTGGGGTTTTGAAATCGTGGTGCCAGATGAAGGAGGATAGCTGTGGCGCTTATGGGTCCAAATTGACTAGGGTTAGATAGGATTCACTAATTAATCCAAATTTAGTGAATTCTTCTGGTGGTGCGTAATGCTTTTTGTTCAGAATTCTTCAAGTTTAGTGGAAATTTCCTTATCGCTGTAGTAGCTTACTGCCCAATTGGACACCAGGGAATCAAACAAACAAAATCTTGTTTTCCTTGCAAATTTGTGAAACCTTTATATTCTACCATGAACCTGTTCTTATTTTCTGCTAAAACTTGATTTCCTTTTTGTTGCAGCAGTAGGTCTTTAGGCTGTCCCAAGTTACTGGATATTCTGGTTGCAATGGAGTGACGGGACGGGTGTGTCGTCCAGGAACCTTGTGGGCGAATCCGATGGGGAGCAATGACCCTAGCACGCCGTCTAAGGCTTCGAAGCCACCAGAACAGGTGCTTGATTGCACCACATCTTCATCTTTTTCAAATGGATTGTTTTGTGGTGTTTAATTTGGTTCTGATCATTCGCTTAAAAGATGAATGGATTGGATTTTTAGTGCTCCCCCCTTGTTTCTCTGATAGTTGGATGTGTGGCAAGCTCCTAATGATACGTAGGGTGGTGATTTTTAAACGCCGGTAACCATGCTACATCCAAATTAGAAGACACTTTGGATAAGTATGGTATGATTTAAGTTGTAATAGAAGTGCACATTCTCTTTACTCAGATTATCATAATTTCGCAGCTCCATGTGGCAAGGAGATAGAAATTAATGGAGTTAGGGTTATACAAAATTGGGATTCGCAAGAGGAATAAAAGGAATTTTGGATGGAATTGGTGCTGCAAATGGCACTCTTTTGTTTGATTAGTTCATTTTGGCAGGAATTTTGCGGTAGAATTTGTGTTCGATAGGCTGTGTATGAGCGGCCATTTGGGTCATGCCTGTTAGTTTTGGTGATTAGTTCGATGAAAGAGAGAATTTAGGAGGTGATACATCTTGCTCCAAAAACTGCGGTTATCTGATAAATTTTCAAATAAATGGGATTTTGTGTGACTAGTGCTCTAAAGTTTGGGGTTCCTTGATATTTAATCTGACAATTTTATATCTGTGGGCTCAGTTCATTCAAACTCTTTAAATTCATAGAGTTCTGTGAAAAAGAGATGTTTGTGAAATATGACCACACAACTTTGTCAGTCTAATCACCATAGTTTTCGAGCAACATTTAACAGCATGGACTGCATTACTGAAAGATGTTTTGGCTACTTAGTTACCTAGGCTAGTAGCACAAGGAAATGCCCTGTTGGATCACAATACAGTTTCATCATTCTGCTTTAATAAACATTCTCTTTTTGCTTACTCCTTTCTGGTTTCTTACTTCGTATTGTCAGGAGCAACCTCCAGCCACTACCTCTGGCACTACAGCCCAGTTTACCCTGAATGGCCCGGCTTTCAGGTTATCTATGATTTAATTACCGCTGAAGATGGAAATACAGTTTTGGTTACTGAACCGATCATTCTATTTAATCTCGCCACTGACTAATCTCTCGTTTTATTCATCTTGGTAGGGATACCCAGCAATGCCACCGCATGGGTTTTTCCCCCCTCAGGTTGCTGCAGGCCAGGCTCATCCATACATGTGGGGAGCTCAGGTGTGCCCTCTATAAGAAACTTCGTCCGTTTCCCACATTAACCCTATTCAGCTCAAAGCAAAACTGGCAAAATAGGAACTTTGTACTGTTTGCAATCTCAGTCTCTGTTATTATAAACTGAGACGACCTTAGTTGGTTAATTTTATTTACTCAACAATACTAAGTATTCTGTAAGGGAAACAAAGGGGTCAAAGTTAGAAAGGTGTCAGTTTGCTTATGTTAACTGTATTCTTATGTTTATATGTGAGCACATGTTTTTGTATGTAAACCTAAAATATCAACCCTAAATTGCAGCACATGGTACCACCTTACGGGACGCCACCACCACCTTATATGATGTATCCACCAGGAACAGTATATGCACATCCCTCTACTCCTGTATGCACTTTTGTACCTGACAAGTTAATCTACAATGTCATGTTTCTATTCGCACACCTTGTATCCAATTTTAATGATATGCTCGTACGAATCAATAACTAACTGTGCAGGGTGTGCATCCATTTCATTACCCTATGGCAACAAATGGAAATCTTGAACCTGCTGTAAGTAATAATCTCTTTTCTGTCACTTTCTTTTGGTTGTCGCTACTTCATGCAACTTTGATATATGTCTTTCAGGGAGCTGCTGCTCCAGGTGCTCCAGAAATGAATGGTAAGTCTTGTAAAAACAAGTCTTGTCAAAGATCAGTATCAACGTTATTTTAAGCTTGGGAATTATGTTTATGTTTCTTTCTATCATAATTTCAGGGAAAAGTGAACCCGGCAGAACATCTGGTCCATCTGCCAACGGGGTTACATCCAACAGGTTTTTGTTAGCTATGTGTGGTAATTACGAGTTCATTTAGTTTCCAAACAACTAATTATATGGTGCCTTCAACCTGTAGTGAAAGTGGAAGTGATAGTGAGAGTGAAGGAAGCGATGCCAATTCTCAAAATGTGAGTTTGATATCAGTATTACTTTGCATAGCATATATCTTATTTTGGTTGCAATTTTACACAGGAAGATTATTTATGAACCTTATACAATAGTTAATCATGATTTTTGAAAAACATTAGGTTATCACCCTTGTGTTCTTAATTTGACAAATAACTTTTCATGTTCTCATCATACTTTCTCTTGACTCATCAACTTAATTTGTTGTGCAGGATTCACAATCAAAGGAGAATGATGTAAATGAAAATGGTAGGCATTTGAGGGCTTATTTATATTTTTATGATAAATAAATTGGACTTGCACATTTCTTTGCATAAGATGGAGGGTGCATTGGCTCTTGCAGGCAGTGTTCAGAATGGCGTATCTCATTCATCTTCGCATGGAATATTTAATAAACCCATGCCATTGGTTCCAGTACAATCAGGTGCAGTGATAGGAGGAGTTGCTGGTCCTGCGACAAACTTGAATATAGGAATGGACTACTGGGGTGCTACTGGTTCTTCACCTGTTCCTGCAATGCGCAGCAAAGTACCGTCTGGTTCAGCTCGAGGAGAGCAATGGGTATAAGTTCTTGGCACATGCTTGCATTACTTTCTGAACAAACATTAGACTAAGATCTTAACTCCGAAAAAAATGTTTCTCTGTAGAACGGATTCGGCTACTAGTTTGCTATGTAATCATGCTGTTTGTCTAGTGCTTGACCTTACATTTGCATTACTAGAGTCCACTGAATCAAATTTGCTAAGTAATCGTGCTTATATTGTTCTCGGTCATACATTATGTACCTTTTGATGGCTTTTTGTTTCATTTTAAAAATTTCAGCTGAAATTTCCTTTAGGTTTTTTCGAGATTGCTCTTGGTTGTTCACTGTGAATTCAGTTTGCAATGGTATGCTGCTGGGTTCATAGTGTAGTTTATGATAGTACATTTATACTACAACAAACCTACATTCCACTGAACCAAACCTTTTGGTGGATTTTCTTTTTCCCTTTTCAAAAAGTTGATTTGTCCTTGTGTTGTCCGAACACAGATCTTTGTTGTAGAATGTGAAATTTGGTGAAGCTTTCATCATATCTTCATCCACATATTGGCTGAGTCCACTATAGAAAGTTATAGCTAGTCCTATGCTCGAATGATACCGAGCTTTGATGTTATTTTATCATGTTCAGTAATTTTCTCTCTATATATACATTAATGTATGAAAGGTGACAATTGTATCCTTGCGAATATTCAGGATGAAAGGGAAATCAAGAAGCAGAAGAGGAAGCTATCTAACCGGGAATCAGCACGCAGGTCCCGGCTGCGCAAGCAGGTACGGTGTGAAACACATGATGTACCCACCATTCACTGGAAAGCAGTAGGAATTTTTTCTAAAGCATGATAACTGTTTGTTCCAGGCCGAGTGTGAAGAGCTCGGCCAGCGCGCTGAAGCTTTGAAGTCGGAGAACTCGTCTCTTAGGGTCGAGCTTGAACGGATCAAAAAGGAGTATGAGGAGCTTGTTCTGAAGAATAAATCTCTCAAGGTAGATAAACCCACGTACATAGTCCTTGATCATATACTGTTATCATTTTGCGGCGGACATTTACTGTGAGTTTTGGGTACCCTGCAGAAGAAGCTAGGTGAAACTGGCGGTGATCCGGTGCCCGACATGAACGAGCGGAACGACACCAACGGCAACGGCAGCCACCACCAGGAGAAGGAAGCCTAACCAATGCAATACAGCAGCGTCTACTTACTTAGACTCACTATGATTCTTGTAATAGGGCAATTGCAAGTGTGCTACACATATGATTTTTTCCCCAACGCATCTTCTATGGCAATCCCAGAATCTGACATGGCATTGGCATGGCAAGGTGTTGCTACCTACCTGCAGCTCTTCTTACTCCTCTTTACTCAATTGTGTTTCATGCTAGTGTGAAAAATAGAAAAGCATCTGTACACTCACTTTTATATAGAGATAAACTCATTTATGATCTATGTTTGCTCTTTCTTTTTCCTGCATATTTTTTGCATACGAACATTGCCCTGAAAATACTTGTTCCATCGAATTTAGGCCCGGTTTTCTTTGTTACGAGCATCTCCTGGCGCCCAAATCATGTCTGACAGCAGCAACGTTATTGGGGCCATCCCGAAGCGCTGTGGCGTATTGGGGACGCTTCTACTTCAAATATTTTGGCAAATACAAACAAAATTATTTGAATGGTACATAGTTTTCAACACATAAAATAAAGTTTCAAGGTAATTAAATACTTCCTCCGTTCCTTGATATAAGGTGTCTAAGTTTTTGATTTTTTTTTTCAAAATATAAGGTGTATTGTGATTTTCTAGACAATTTTACCTATCAAAAAAGAGTCACAATTTGGAACGGAATAATCAAAAAAGAGTCACAATTTGGAACAGAGTAATTTGATGGATTATTTTCAGTTTGCGGCTAATAGAGACTCCCTTCTCTCAAAAAGTTAAAAATTAGTCCATCGCATGCAAAATACTGCTGTCTTAATATCCGTGCTAAAATCTTAGACACGTTATATCAAATAACAAAGGGAGTATAAATCTAAAAATATTTATACAATTCAAATAGATTGAAGTTCAACTAGCCCGCAACAGCCAACTCTTGGCGCATGCACAAATGCTCGACTATATCATTTTAAAGTTGATGAAGAATGTTTTCATCCTAATCTCCATATGCATAGCGTGGAAATCAGCAAAATCTGCTGGCAACAGGTGATTAACGTCGAGAGGACCCTGAAAGTCACAAGCATATTTTCATGCAATGGGTTTGCGCGCTCACTCTCGATAATCATGTTGTGCATGATCACACACACATTATGAACCCCAACATTTGCTCGGTCGATTATGTCAAAGCAGGGTACCAGACAGACAATATCATATTGAGTTTGGAGCACTCCAAAATGACCGCTCTACATCCTTCCTCTTCCTCGCACTCTTTTATGTGGAGGCAAACCAACAAAACTATGTTGCCTAGAGGATTGAAGTTGTCTTCAGAAATGTCACCCACCTTGAATAGATAAGCACCGAGCATGGCCTTTCACAAACACCAGAGAGCGTTGCAACACGTTAATGTCATTGTAAAATCCTGCATTGCCAAAGAAAGCGTTCGAATCCATAGTTAATGACCAGACACAAATTCAAGTACCACACTCCAGTATCCTTTATGTCTCCTTTGTACAATCCTTGTCAATGAAAGGGACAATTCTTGCAACTCCAATTTATGCGATCGATGCTTTGAAGCATCACATGAAATCCCCTCGTTGCGTTATGTTACACGACACTATCTGTTTCTTTTTTCATTTGGTCTTCTCAAATAGTGTGGGCCAAACACAACCGCCACCACGTCCATGCAAAATATTTACATTGATTTTATAGCTTTAGACGCCGACATGCGTAGATAATCGTCTTGACCATCACAGACACTCCATATGCAAGCAATTTCATAACAACGGTGAACAAGTCATGTTTCGTCAAAAATCCTTTGGGGATGAATGTTGTGATACCGGCAAAATAATCGGATATCAGCCTGTCTGCAACAGGTGAACCATAGATCAATGTATAAAGGCTGGAAAGAATCGATCCAGGACCGCAGCCTCCACGTCGCCCCGATTTCACGGCCGTCCGATACGGGCGATCGAACGGCCAGCAAGCAGCCACGCCAGTCCCCGTGCGTGGCACTATAGCAGCTACAGTGCCCGGCGATTTTCTACCAATTGGAAGCGGCCACGTCGCCCGGTCACCGGCCGGTCGCGCCGGTGACCAGCCGGTTACCCCGTCCGCACGGATTTTGGGCCAAACTTCGCAGAAAACCCCCGCAGAGGACTGTTTTGTAATTTTTCCAAACAACAGGGGTCTCCGAGCAAAAGCGCCTGCACAATTCCATCTCTCCTTCTTCTCACGCGTGAGCCGGAGATCGCCGCGGCGCCGCCGCCGATACGCACCTTCCCCTACAAATCGGACCACACGCCGAGATTCGCCGTCGCCGCTTCTCTCTCCTCGCTGACATTCGCGTGCTGGGGCGACAATTACACACCGGATTCGTCGCCCGCGTCCGTCTGCTTCCTCAGCCGCGTTCGGGCGCCGCCGACATCGCTCCGGCAGCCAAGACCCAGCGGCGCCGCCGCTCCTCGCCACCTCGCGTCCACGTGCGTCCGCGCCGCGCACGCGCGCGTCCCATCTTCCTCCGACGCGACGCCGGCGTGGTTGCGGCGGCCGCTGTGGACGTTGCTGACGCTAGCACAACGTCAGCAGTGGCCCCACATGTCAGTTCTCTCCCTTTTTCAGAAACAATTTCAGAAAATGTCAAATTTCCAACATGTGGGCCCACCCTACTTACCCAAATTAGAAAAAAAAAATAATAAATTTGGAAACATTGAAATCTAAACAACTTTTGAGCGTGCACATTTCGAAAATTGAATTTATACAAATGTGAAAATTTGAGAACGTAAAACCTTTATAATTCCAATACATTCAAACGTACACAATTTTGATTATGAAAATCTTCAAAATTTAATTTCCCCACCATGGTTTTCAAAAATATGACAAACATATCAACACTAACACAAAAAAAAACGCTGACTATTTAAGAAAATGTCAAATTTCCAACATGTGGGCCTACCCTACTGAAAGAGCATGTGTTGCCCCATGTGTGGTTTTGGTAATTAATGACAATCTCTATGGACTAATGTTTGCATTGAGATATCTTTATAGATCGAGTCCATGAAGAAGTTTGGAGTTCATGTGTTGGACTCTAGAAGAGTATATGATGACCAAGGTTCTATCCAAGGATTTATATATGAAGAATGGTCATGTGTAGAGATGAGCTTATTGCAAGAGTGGCTTGGAAAAGAAGATTGAGTGAAGATTCATGTTTATCTCCAAGCCATCATCATATCAAGACAAGAAGAATATGAAGCGCAAGTGGATTCATGAAGACGGAGCTTAGCGAGGCTCTCCCATAACGGAGTATGGGGGAGCATTTGGAGATATCTTCATCAAGCATGTGCTAGCAAGCGCAATCAAGAAAGGTGGTCCACTTGAAGAGATCAAGATCGTCATCATCTAGCTCAAGTGGAATGCGCAAGGCGAAGGTATGATCTTGATAGGGTTTCTATTTTACCGGTCTCGTGGTGTTAGTGGGAGACCGGGTTTAGGATAGATGCCGTACTATCAAGAGGGGCTCTCAAGTGAGTAACTTGATCGCATCTTTGTGGAGAGCTCAAACCTTTGCATACTTGGCATTATCATCTTTCTTGGTTCTTATTTGACTTTTATTCATGTGAGAATTTAGAGCTTGTGTTCATCTCCATACCAAGCTCTAGTTCACCAAAAACGGATTTCGTATTGACAACTTGTTGCGTTTTCGGTTTTGGAGGTTTTGCCGGTTCATCTTTTTATAGAGAGGTTTTACCTCTCTACATTTGATTTCCTCCTCACATGATGGACTATGATGTTTCTATGCATAATCTTGAAGGGCTCTTCGTTGCGATTCCAACGAGCCCAAGAACTTCGAAAACGGAGTCCGGATGAAAATCTTGTTGCATTCTCGGTGTTGGAAATATTACCGGTCCTCCTCGAGATAAGGTCCACACCTTCCATGTGTGGTATCTCCTCTATATTTGTGACCCTTAATATTTCCAACGCAATTGGATTCACCTGATTTGGAGTTCATATGAGAAAGTTATTGCATTTCAGGTTTTGCAGTAGAGCATTTTTGTGTCTGGCGGTAGTACCGCTGGCGCAGCGGTAGTACCGCTCCACCTGGAGCGGGACTCCTGCAGCTCAGCTGGTACTTCTCCTGGCGGTGGTACCGCGCGGTACCGCTGGTGTCAGCCAGCGGTAGTACCGCTGGTGGTACCGCCAGGAGTACCGCTAGGCCGAATTTGCTCTCTGGACTCGCTACGGTACCCTGCGGTACCCGCCTCGTACTACCGTTGGGTTGCTTCAAATTTATTCGAAGGAACCCAGCGGTACTACCGGTGGTGCCGCGGTAGTACCGCCAGTCCTGGCAGCTTCGGTACCTCTCAGAGGTACCGCTGCAGCTGGACCGTGCAGTGCACTTGGTACCGTTGCACGTCCAGGCAGCGGTAGTACCGCTGTTCCAGCGGTAGTACCGCTGTGCAGTTTTTCTGCACATAACGGCTAGTTTTCTGGGACCCCTATTTAAAGACTGCTTCTTCTCCAAGAAGCTTAGCACTGCCCAGCACGATTTACATTCTCTCTCCTCCATTGTTGCAAGCTCAAAACTACAAGATCTCCCAATCCCTCCACCCAAACTCGTTGATCTTTGGAGGATTGAAGGAGAAGACCTAGATCTACATTTCCACCGAGACGTTTCTCCTCTAAGTGAGTGGAACCCTTTCGATCTAGTTCTTGAAGTTCCATTTGTTGTGTTCTTCTTTGTTCTTCCTCTCTTCTCCCCCCACAAGCATTTGTTGCTTTTGGTGGGATTTGGGAGTGAAGGACTTGAGCACTTCGTGTGTTCTTGCCTTTGCTTTTGTGCATAGGTTTGCCTTTGCTTTTGTGCATAGGTTTGCTCTCTCCACGAGAATTCGTGGAAGTGAAGATTGTGAGTTCGTTACTCTTGGGTCGTTGGACCCTAGACGGTGTTCTTGTGACCTTTTGTGGTCAACGCCTTTTGTGGCGAGTGGCGCCTTTTGTGGCGGTGCAAGGCCTTTTGTGGCCGCTTGGGAGCTCCCGATCCTTTTGTGGGTTGTGCCTCAAGTTTGTTGTAAGGGACTCGATTTCCGCCCAAAAGGAAATCAATAATGGAAGGTGAACCGAGCTTTTGGGCAAGGTTCATCGGAGAATAGGGTGAGGCCATTTGTGGCGTCTTGAGTTTGATACTCACACCCCTCCAACGAGACGTACTCCCCTAAAAAGGAGGAACTCGGGAATACATCGTCGTCTCCACGTGCCTCGGTTATTTCTATACCCGAGCTCTTTACTTATGCACTTTACATTGTGATAGCCTTCGTGCTTGAAGTATTATATCTTGCTATCACTTTGTTGCTTGTCTTGCTTAGCATAAGTTGTTGGTGCACATAGGTGAACCTAGTTTATTTAGGTTGATTGGCTTGTTAATTTAAACACCTAGTTTTATTCCGCAATTAGCAAGACTAAACCGGAAAGTTTTTAAACGCCTATTCACCCCCCCCCCCTCTAGGCGACATCCTTGTCCTTTCACCTACTTACCCCAATTAGAAAAGAAAAAAAATGTAAACTTCATCTTTCAAATTTGGAAACATTGAAATCTAAACAACTTTTGAATGTGCACATTTCGAAAATTAAATTTATTCCACTAAGGTATTCACAAATGTGAAAATTTGTGGACGTAAAACCTTTATAATTCCAATACATTCAAATGTACACAATTTTGATTATGAAAATCTTCAAAACTTAATTTCCCCACCACGGTTTTTAAAAATGTGACAAACATATCAACATTAACACAAAAAAATGCTGACTATTTATGGCATATGACCAAATTTCAACTTCAAATTTTTTAAAAATTTCAATGCCTTCCAAATCTGAGCATATCAAAATCGTAAAAAATAATCACATATGAACAACTTTTAACAATTTCAAAATTTGCATAATTTGTAAATATAAACTTCTCCTCTTTAATTTGGATATATCAAAATCTAAACAACTTTTCAATGTGTACATTTTCAAGTTCCAATTTTTTCGACCACGGGATTTACAAATGTGACAAACATATCAATATTAACACAAAAAATAAACGTTCACTATTTATGAATTTCTTACACCATAGAATTTACAAGGGCCAGAAATATATCGACAAGTACACAATAATAAACACTGACTATTTGTGGTGTACCATCAAAATTAAAATTTGAATATTTTAAAACTTTCAAGGTCTTTCTAATCTATGCAAACCAAATTAAAAAATAAATAACTCCACAAGTTTAGCATTTTCGAAATTTGAACAAATTTTGAATGCAAACTTTTCCCCAATTTCAGCAAACTCAAATCTGAACAAAATTAAATGCGGAATTTCCCAAATTTCAATTCTTCACACCGCGGTTCTTACAAATATGAATTTCAGTATACTCAAATCTGAACAAAATTTGAATGTGGACTTTTCCAAATGTGAATTCTTCACGCCACGGTTCTTACAAATACGACAAATATATCAATATGAACACAAAATTTTATGAACGTCAGAAGAATTCAAACCTTAAAAAAACAGTTTAACCAATTTAAAAAATAAACAATTTTAAAGAGTACACTTTTTTTTGAATTACAGTAATTTTTAAATTTGAGCAACCTCCAAAATCCGACCATTATTAAAACGACAACGTTTTTCAATTCCAATGATTTTCCAAACTTAAACAATTTTAAAACGTTGCTATATCCAAATACTAATTTAAAAACACGGGCGCGGCATTTGCCGCGCCAAGATGCCTAGTCAGCTATCATCTACTACCTCCGATCCATATTAATGACCTCAACTTTATCTAGATACGGATGTATCTAGTTAAGTGTTTTAACTAGATACATCCGTATCTAGATAAAGTTGAGGTCATTAATATGGATCGGAGGGAGTACTGAAATCAAACGAATCAATCAATCAATCAGTCGATTGCTCGGCGGCAACATTTACACATGTGCTGGGTTTGGTTCGATCCTGGTGCTCACATTTACACACATGTCGACAAATCTCGATGATTCCAGTTTGTATTTTCTTTTTTTGCATTGAGGTGGTTTGTGCTGTTCAGTTTAATAGGGTACAGGGTTTGCTGCCAACCAAACCAGCATGGGAGCGCACAGTGCAGTGGGCTACTCCAGCATTTATCAGTGATCGTGATCCACTCCCTCTTTCGCTCTCATCTTCTCCATGAGGCCCCCGGCCCCACCACTCATCACCTTCCTCCCGGCGCAGGCCGCGGGTATGGGCCACGCCGCCGGCCCGTCGTTGACTCGTCGTTGGAATCCCCGACGACAGCAGCGGAACTGGAACCGGAGCCGGAACCGGAACCGACGGCGCGTGGTCGGAGAAGGCGACGCTGACGAGGCCGCCGCCTCCCGCGACCCTAGCGTCAAGCCTGCTCCCGCTCCAGACACATCGCTGCCCGCTTCCTCCTCCGCCGCCACCTCTGCTGTCCCCGTCTCCCACGTTCCCGCCGCGCTGCATGCATCCGCCGCATCTGCTGCCCAGATCCCGGCTGCGGCGGCCGAGCAGAGCGACTGCCAGATCGTAGGGGCGGTCGATGACCGGGTTGGGAGCATGCCGCCCACGGAGAGAGATGCCAGGGTGGGACGGGGGGAACAGAGCAAATCGGCCGAGGACCTCAAGGCCGCGCCGGCGCCACATGCCTCCACCTCGCCCCTCTCCTGCATCCCCGCCGCGCAATCCTCTCCTTTACCCTTCTCCGGCATACCTGCCGTGCTCCATGCCACCACCAACTCTCCGTCCACGCTCTCCTCCCAAATCGCCGCCAATCCCCTCCTCCGCATCCCTGCCGCCCACAATGCCACCGCCACCCATCATGTCACCCTTTCCCGTACAACCGCCGTGCCACATGCCACCGCCTCCCAGGCCGTTCACTGCCCCATGCCGCCCCCAAGGCAGCTCCCCGAGCGCGCCGCAGCCAGCGGCTGCAGCTACCCTCCTCCGCGCCCGAGCGCCCGGCTGCTGTCACTATCTCCCAAGTCCCCGCCGCCCAACGCATGCCTCCGCCGCGTCTCCCACGCCCCTTTCTCTTTTCCCCATCTTATGCCTGCCCGCCGCGCTCCGTGCCACCGCCGCCTCTCCGTCAACGTGCTCCCCCCACATCGCCGCCGTGTCCCATGCCACCGCCTCCCCGGCCACCTACCACTCCTCGCCTCCAAGGGAGCTCTCCCAGCGCGCCGCTGCCAGCGGTGGCTGCGGCTTCTCTCCTCCGCCCTACTCTGTGCGAGATCTCCCAGCGCCCGGCGCCGGCGCCGGCCGAGGAGAACGTAGGCGCGGTAGGCCCAGCCGACGCTGACCGGGTCAGGAGCGTACAGCCGAGGGAAAGGGAAGAGATCAAGTCGGCGAGGAGCTCAAGGATGTAGGATGGCGATCGAGGCCCACGTCAAGAGCGTGCCACCGACGGATGCTACGGTCGGACGGCAGGAAGAGAGCAAGTCGGCCGAGGAGCTCAAGGTGAGATACCCATAGCTGCTCGTAATCACACTTGTTCGTCGTCTGCGCTTCTGTGATTTCCTGATGCTTGTGATCTCACTGGGGCGTTGCAGAGCGAGCTGGAGCGTGTCTCGAAGCAAATGAATGACTTGGTGCGCATCTCCTCTGTTCCATAATTCTTGTCATGTTTTTGTTTTCAAACTATGGAACGGAGGGAGTGGAGTAGGTCAGTATCGAACTTGGCTCATATTTTAAGCTGTGAAATTAATCGTGCAGAAAAACGAGTGTGCCGAGCTGAAGAGAGACATGAAAAATAAAGACCTTGAAATCGAGGCTAAAGAAGCAGAAATTCAGAATTTTAAAAGGGCAAAAGTGTAAGTTCTGTCCTGTTTAATAATTTACCCATGCTCTTGGCACATCACGATGCTGATGTAATGCATGTTTTCTGTGTGAAGAGTTAAATTATTTCTAACCGGCGTTGAACCAGCTCGGATACTAGGGAATGCCCTTTTGAAACAGTAGTTGGCTCACATGTATTTCAGTAATATTCATTTGTGTGCATGCTTGATACTGTTAACAGTAGTATTTTGTGTATTCAGGGCCTGCTCGAGCAAAGATATTTCCAGTACAAGGATGGATATTGATCAGCCTTTTCATAACCCTACAAATGAGGCTTTGCACGCTGAGGGTTCTTATTGGACATCCACAAGCAGAGACGAGAAGTTGAATGGAGTAATGAAGGAGCTCCATTCAGTAAGTTAATAATCTGTGCACGATTATGATTCAAATGTTAAATATGCTGAAGCACCTTCTCGGCCATGCTAAACTGCTAATCACACCACAGATGTTGGTTGCAAGCCACTATTACTCTATTACTAGTAATTTGCTATAAAATTTCATATTTTCTCTTTTCTATTACTCATTCTGATTATTTGCGTAGATGGAGACACAACAAGCTCCTGGAAATACTCAAGTGATTATAAATCAGAACAACCCCGGTCAAGGTACAACATACAGTAAACTAAGTGTTGCACATTTTTATCATCTTTGCATCTTCTTATTGCATCATGTATAATAATTTTGCTTCTGGCTAATGTGTCTGTAGCTGTTGAACCCAGAGTGGTTATCGTCATGGTGAGTTGACTAATCTGACTCTATTGATCATGTGTGATTGTTCACCATATTTGATTCTTTGATTTGAGGATGTTTTTACTCTGCATAAACGTTGCAATGTGACATCTAGTGCATTGTTGTCTCTGTTCGTTGTTGTTAACGGCAACTGCACAAGTTTTCCAAGTGCACATGCATTCTATCCTACAATGTACTTGTAGCTTGTTATTTGTTGGCCCCTATTCATTGTGTCGTGGTATTCTTTCACAACCTTGCTTTTTATGCAGTATCTGCGGACTCTGCTGCTCAATCAGGCCATGCAGGTGACTGGAAAGAGGAGATATATCAGATGGTAAGACATGCTATTGCTTGGAGTTTTCTAAAATTCATGCAGTGGCCCTTAGAAGAAAGATTTAAGATTCCCCCGATTTACATTGTTAGAAGATGAAACAACATGCCATGTTGGATGGTGGGGCTTTTTTACTTTTACACTTCATGTTGCCCATCTCCTCTGCACTTCTCCTGGAACTGGAACCATCCGAAATTTCATAAAAACACAATAGTCTGTTGTGTAGATAACGCTACATTATGACGGCCTTCTAATATGATGTATATCATACTATAAGGAATTCTTTATGAATGTTAGATATGAAGCATACAGCTGTACAGTGTGTTAGTATCTTCTAATAAGATTTTTATGCTTTAATAGCTACTTGACATATGTTGCTTGTGCCATATTTACTGACTTAATGACAATCGATGGTGTTCTGTTTTCATCTATATAGCTTCTGGACCAAATTTATCTGTATGCGATCCTTGTTTTTGACAGATTAGGAGCTTGAAGGACCAACATTTTGCAAAACTCAATGAATTGTTCAATAATATCTCTCTGAAGGTACAGCCTGTTGACAGCATCACAGCGCATCAAATGTTATCTAAGAAGTTTTCAGGAATGGAGAACTTCAAAAAATGTTGGATCGTATATTACAATTTTTGCAAACTAGCAAGAGTACTATCGAACCTTCTATGAGGTACAAAGTTCTAAAATACGAGAATAAATCATCAATATCTTCATTGGAAAGAAAATGCAGCAACGAGTACAGCAACAGTTCCTGCAGGTGCAAATGAACCCTTATAAAGGTTGCTCCCTCAACGATTCTGCAGTTTTCATGTTTTAGGACTAACTTGATACCCCTCCAGCGTTTCTAGGATCTGTTATGCATTTCACTCTTTTTTTACCTGAACTACAGTGAATCGAAGGACATCCCATGTTGACTAAGCTGGCCCTGTTGATCTTCTGTGACTTTTCTTCACCACATTGGGCTTTCTTTTTTGTGTGGAATTCTGCTGGAAAATGCTACTGAGCAATAATCATGTTTACTATGCTGACCCTGTTGAGCTTCTATGATTGTTCACCTTATTGGGTTCTAAGATTTCTGGACGTTTTTGCTATAAAGTGCTACTGTGCATAAACGTTACAATCTGGCATCTAGTTCGTTGTTGTCTCTATTACTCACGGCAACATATTTAATTGATGCATCTGACTTCTTGGAACTGAAACACCAAAGAACTATTATTAGCATTAAAGATTTTAAAACCTTTTTTAAGCTGAGAGTGTTTTCTACTTTTCTTATCTTCTGACTTTTAGCATTATAAACGAGTGATTTCTTCATGAACAGGAACAAGTACCTCAGGAGTACAAACAGATACTAAGGCTGCCCTCCACTTCCGAGACGTTGCCGCCACCAACCCGCATGTCAACGCCGCCTATGTCCCTGGCGCGCCGCATGCCAACGCCGCCTATGTCCCCAGCTCGCCGCATGTCAACGCCGCCTACGTCCCCCGCGCGCCGCATGCCAACGCCGCCTATGTCCCCGGTGCGCCGCATGCCAACGCCGCCTACTTCCCCGGCGCGCCGCATGCCTACGGCGCCTTTGCTGCCCTCCTCTCCCGCATACACGCCGCCGCCACCACCCCAACCTCTGCCTACGTCCCTGGCGCAGCGCATGCCTATGCCGGCTTTGCTGCCCCCCACTTCCGCATCCCCGTCGCCACCTGCACCGCCCCCTCCGCCACCATCACCAGTGCTCCTCTCCTCCACTATGTCCCCGCTGCGCCGCATGCCTCCTCTGCCTTTTCTGACCCCCGTCTCCCACATCCCCGGTGATAAGGGCGCGAGGTCGGAGAAAGCGCGGTTCATGTTGCTTGGCAAGGTCGTCACATCTGCCGCGTCACTGACAAGGCCTCCACACCCGGTGATCTGGTGCACCTACTCTGTATTGTGATTGTCAGAACACGAGTACGCGATCTGTGCGTGCCGTGCGCGTCTAGCTTGATGTTTGAGTCATAGAGGTATTGGTGAACACGTATGTTGCACGTTCATAATCGTGGGATGGCACGGCGAGATTGGCGATGCGGCGTGGGCTGTCATCCTTGTTTTAAGCGTCTTGTACTCTGGTTACAAATAAATAAATAGAGAAGAAAGATGTTCATCATTATATTGCGTGGCGCCAAATCCTCATTGGCTGCTATTTTTGTTCATCATGATATCGTAGTAGTTTTATCGTTTATCATTGCCCATGTTGTGTAACTGATTCCAGTCTGGTGCATTTTGCTCTTGTTTGATCCAACATTCTGATGTGGACTGGTCCCGTGGCTCAGCGCATGGGGACTAGGCTAGTATTCAACTTGGGTTTACACTTTAAGTTGCAAGTTAAACATGTAATAACTAGCATGATCAACTAGAGGTGATATTTTTTAGCTATTTTGTTTGCAGAAAGACGGGTGTGGTTCCTTGAAGAAAAGTGTGGAAGGAAAATGCCTTGGAATCTAGGCAAAATAAGGCTAATGTTTAAGTACTTTTTTTTATTAACAATTCATGCTACCAGCACACCATGATGCTATGGAAGACATGTTTTGTACATGAAGAATCAAGTATAACTGGCTGCCCTTGTACATGATGATGCATCCGATGTCTTGCAACTGAAACATCAGACAACTCTTAATAACACTTAGGTATTCTGTTTATAGATTTACATGTCCTGCTGTGTTGCCAGAATGGTGGTCTCTATAGAATGGAGTCGGAGCAAATAGTGTATTCGTGCTGGTTGTCCTTTGCTTGACCGCACATTTGCATTACTAGAGTCCACTGAGCCAAATTATCTATGTAACCAGGCTTACATCATACATTTATTTATACATTTGGGATTTCCTTTGTTTCATTCTCAAATTCAGCTGAAATATTTCCTTAAGTCACTTGGAGATAGCTCTTTGCTGTTCATCAATGTGAAACCAGTTTGCTCCAGCTTTTGATGAGGCTGGCACACTGCCATGCAACAGAATAACAGTGATATATTTTGGGCAGCATCCAGTAACCAAAAGAAAATGTAATTGAGCCATAAGGACTTCCAGAATGTATGTTTTAGATCGATGTGACTGAATTCACCATATTTTTCACCTTTGAAAATCTATTTGCTTGCATTATAGCGGTCTTTGAAGTTTTTGTTTATCTGTTATTGTATTCAATGATTTTATGTGTATATCAATATAAGAAAGGTAATAATTGTGCCCTTGCCAATATTCAGGATGAAAGGGAAGTCAAGAAGCAGAAAAGGAAGCAGTCTAATCAGGAATCAGTGCCAGGTCCCGGCTGTGTAAGCAGGTATGTCGTAAAACAAATGTTGGTGTCATCATTCATTTCGAAGCATCAAGATCTCTTTTAAATTGTGGTATTACTTGTTGCAGGTGAGCGTGAAGAGCTGGGTCAACACGCGGAAGCTTTGAAGTCTGGGAATACTTCTCTTAGGGTCGAGCTTGGACATACCAAAATGGAGTACGAAGAGCTTCTTTCCCAGACTGCTATTCTCAAGGTGGCAAATGTAGTCTCTTGTCGTATATTTTCTTTATGTCATCTGTTTCAATTCGTTTTTTTGTTAGTTGAGGTTCTTGAACAGAACAATACTCCCTCCAGTTTTTTATACGCTGACACTTTTGGAAAAAGACACGGTTTAAAAAAATGGAACTTTGACCATCTATTTCTATTGCTGATATATTTGTAAAAGCATCAAGGTTATCATATTTTGGAGGTATCTTTCGAGAAGAATCTACACATCTTGTTTTCGAGTGTGTAATCTAATTATTTAGGAAGATTCCTGTATATTCAACGTTTGAAGAGTTTGACTATACACTTCCATAAACATCAGCTTTTCGAAACCTAGGGCGGCTCAAAACCGGAACTCTGCAACTTGATAAATCTTAACCCATTACACCTTCTATTAGCGTGATTATCTTTTCATATACTTTTAGAAAAATTTGGATTGATATATTAAAATCTGGGGATTGATCAAGTGTGCACACAACAGTTCAACAATGCACAGTAATGTGCTTAGAAGAAAGTTGCCCACATCACAAAGCATCATAGCAATGGCAAACACGGGCTAGTAATATTTTTTTTCTCAGTCCGACCGAATCAGAAGCTAGCAATCAATAGAAGCACCTGTCATCTCTCCCTCTCTAATTTCTAGCAACAAGAGAACTAGAGCCCAATCTGCAGCCGCTAACTCTCATGCTTTCCGTCTAGCATGAGCGGTCACCTCTCATTGTCTCTCGTCTCCACTAAATCGAGTGGCTATTGGCAACCTCCGGCCCCCGTGCTCCATCTTTTTCCAGATTGGAAGCGGCGCGGGAGGCAGCGCAAGGGGGGAAAAGAAGATGAATGGAGTTTCCCTTCCAGTGGCGACACATTTTTCCTTCCCAGTGCTGCGGGAGGGAACGGTTTGCCTACTTTTCTGCAGGTTGGCGTATTTGGCTCGCATGAGGTGGAATTCACTGATGCTCTACTTTACCTACTTGTGATTGGATCTGAGGTTTTCTTTTTTTTCTCAAAATCAACTGATATTGCTTTGCTGACCCAGATAATACTGCTCTAAGATGCTTCTGATCCAATGAGTTGCATATAAATTATGATACCGTAGACTGTAAGTTCAACCAAATTTACAAAGCTGTTTCACACAACGAGTTGAACTAGAAGGCCCTTGATTATAGTAGACAAGAGCAGAGCTTACTTCCTAGCACTATGAGCCTTCACACGAAGATAAATATCAATAGTAACACACTGCTCGGTTAAACTACATAGTATAGAAGCTTATTTAGCCAGACATAGAGGCTATCACAGATTTAATGGCATTGGCGATATTCTTGGCATCCGCAGCAATACCAGCCAGTCCTCTCCTCGCCAACCCAGCACAGTAGAGTCTATTTTCACCTTTCCAATGATTTGGATATTCTTTGTTTGGCAGTCCATTGCCATTTAACATGCTCTCGTCATTCTGCGCATATAAATAACATATAACTTGGTTTGAGATTTAACAATTTTTGGTTGTTGCACCAAAAAAGAATCTGACTTAGGCAAAATCAGAAATCAATGTTAGTACCTTGAGCCACATATTTGCTGTGCTCTTGTATCCAGTTGCAAACACGATTGCGTCAAATGATGTTTCATCCCCACAATGAAATTTAACTATATTGCCCATGATCTTACTAATGCTTCCTTGAACCTATACAAGTTAAAGTAAATAATAGTACTGGTGTAGTAAATCAACATATATATGGTTAGGTTTATGTCATGTCCCAGGATATACTTACTTGGATGATGCTTTTTTTATTAACCCAATAGTGCCAACATCAATCACAGCAGATCGGCCGCTTTTTGACTTGAGCATCATTGGACCCATTTTTGGCATTGTGATTCCCTACCTTGATAGGTCTCCGAATATGAACTTTGTTGCCATAACAAGGAGGTTATCCACTAGATTCAGTGGAAGATGGTGGGCTAGTGTCATCCCTAATCGGATTAGTTCCTTTGTCATTATGTGAATCTGCAGCCACAAAATGGGTCACACATCTTTGCAACATGCATGATAAAATAAGATACCATCCTAGTGATAATAATACTAAGATATTATATCTCTGTGACCAAATAAAAAATATATAGGGCACATACCGGGCTTCGTATGACAATCGTAGTATTGACACCATGGGTCGCAAGGTCGTAAGCGGAGTTGCCGGATCCAATGACCAACACACTCTTACCGGAGAAGCTCATGCCTGTCTTGTATCTTGATGAGTGGATGGCCTCACCCGGAAAACTGTGAAGTCCAGGGATCACTGGAATATTCTTTGCACTATTTTCACCACTTGCCACAACAAGAAACGTTGTGGTGAAATTAATTGTTGTGCATGCCGCCATGTCGCGAGCAACGATGGACCAACACTTCTTATCATTGTCATATGTGGATGACTCCTCACTGGTGAGATACTTTGGTTGAATATTGAAACGCTCAATATAGGCATCCAAGTACTTGATAAACATGGCTTTTGGTATGTATGTTGGTGCATCTGCTGGGTATGACATGTGTGGTAACTCGCAAAACTCCTTCGCAAGATGCAGCTTCAAGCGATCGTATGCGCGGTTGCGCCAAAGTGACGGGCTGCAGTCCTTGCGCTCGAGGATGACATAAGGAATGGAGAATTGGGTAAGGCACGCTGCCGTGGCGAGGCCGGCTGGACCAACACCAACAATCAACACGGTGACATTCTCCGTTGCAAAGACAAGATTTGGCGAAGTTGTGGGATTCAGGTGCGGTGGTATTCTAGGAGATTTAGAATAAGAGGTGTTTGTTTGCTGGCTGGTTGGATGAATCTTTGGATGAGATAGTGCCATGTGAGACATATATATGATTGTAGACTTCATGTGTCAATTCTGTTTTGTGACTCATTTCACATTAAGGGGCTCAGAAAAAGGTAAATATCAATTGGCGGATAAAACCTTGCATATCCAGTTCCATCTAAATTGGGATGTTATAAATGCCATTGTTGGTGTGAAAGTATGTCCTGATACAGTATAGGTAGGAAATGGAATCTTGTTCTTTTACATTCTTTTGGAAACTTACGAGCCGTACTAGGGTATGTTGTATAATTGATTAGTCTTTCTTTCCTTTCCTATTTTCATTAATGAAAATTCTTATAGGACAATGATATGTTCAGGGTATATATTATTATTATTATCCAGATGTTTCTTACCTTTCTTGTACTTGGTAGGGGTAATTGGTGAACCCGTATGCCACACGTTCGGCGATATCGGCGTGCAACGTGGGGGTGTCTTTCTTGTTTTTAGCATCTTGTACTCTGGTTACAATAAAGAAATAAATAGAGAAGAGAAGAACAGAAAAGCCATAAGTTTTGCGCTGCACCAATTCCTTACTGGCTGCTATTGTTGTCTGTCATTATATAGGAGGAGGAGTAGTACTAGTTTTAAGACTGCCCATGTTGTGTAACTGATTCCAGCTTTGTGCATTTTGCTCTTATTTGATCCAACATTCTGATGTGGAACTGGTCTTGTGGCCCAGTACATGGGTTCTAGGCTAGTATTCAACTTGAGCTCACACTTTAAGTTGCAAGTTAAATATGCAATGCATTTTAGTGTTAACTAGCATGATCAACTTGAGGTGATATTTTTCGCTATTTTGTTTGCAGAAAAACCAGGTGTGGTTTCCTGAAGAGAAGTATGGAAGGAAAAGACCATAAAGTCAAGGCTACCGAAGCAGAGATTCATTTAAGAAATACTAGTGTGTAAGTACTACTTTCTTTAGTAATTCATGCTCCCAGCACAACATGATGCCACGGGAGACATGTTTTGTACAGAGTAAAACGCCCCCAAGGTCTATGAAGTTGCTCCGCATTAGCGCATTGGTCATCAACTCAGAAAATGCTAACTATTGGTCATCAAGTCGTGGGGATGTTACACTTTAGTCGTTCCGTAATGGCTGCCGTTAACATGCTGACGAGGACAATGTGTTTTTGCAAAATGCACCCAACATTTTAATTTCTTCTCCACTATTCGTCCCTATATGAAAGTCTCTGCCAGACATTTCGACAAACAAGTGACATGCATGCCAAAACTTCTCCAGGACTCCCCATCGTGTACCCCACGGTTCGTTACCACTGTGGTCGTGGTCGTGAGGACACCCAAGCAGCCACACGACGCCCCCAAGGTCAGTTCCCACGAGGGACTTGTCCCGCGTCAAACGGCGGCCACATGTAATGCCAATGTCGACGAGGATGCTCGGGGATGATGAGCAGCTTGAGGGGGTTCCAGGAAGAACGAGCACGCCGCAAGAGAGCTCCAGTAGACGATCGCGATGTTGGAATCTCCTCGGATGAGGAGATCGGAGCGGCGAAGGTCGGTGCCGGAGACGGAAAGATGACCTACGCGCCGGCGATTGGAGAAGACCTGGCTCGATTCCTTCCACTTACAGTACGAGGGCGGCGACGCGTAGCTCTTGGACATGGCAGAGGTTCTCAGAGATGCCTGTGTCAACAGGGAGAACGGAAATGTCAATGTTGGCATGCTCCGAATGTCGCTCGCGTTCCCGACGTACACGCGTGCTGTGTGCCGCGCGACCGACCGGAGCACACGCACCTCCCGCTCGCTGGCCGCTTCGGATACCCGCAACACATTCTGCCCACCACGGCCACACCCGCGGCGATCGCCCGGCTCGCCCCTCGGCGCACATGCACAGTCCGTGTCCAGCACGGACAACGCGAGCCGTGGTAGGCGTCGTTGGAAGTTGGCGGCGAGATGACGGTGGAGATCCCGTTGTGGCGGGCAGACACCAAGCTCGACGGAAGCGAGCAGTGACGGTGCGCAACACGCGGCGGCGACTGAACCACGCTTGGTCCAGGGAGTTGGAGAAATTCATGGCCTCGGCACATGCGGAAGAGGCAGCAGAGCAGTAGCATTACGCGCTCCGACCTGCTCACGTTGGGCCACACTATACGGTGTTGAGACCTCATGCCCGCATGGAGCGGAGCGTTGATCTCAGAGAATTTCAAGACGTCATGACGGATTGACGAATTTGCAACATTGGCACAACTTTTTGACCAATAGTTAGCAATTTTTGAGTTGGTGACCAATACGCTCATGTGGAGCAACTTCATAGACTCCAGGGGTGTTTTACTTTTTTGTATATGAAGAATCAAATATAACTGACTGGCCTTTCACATCATGATGCATCCGACTTCTTACAACTGAAATATCAGACAACTTTTAATAACACTTGGGTATTACCTTTGAAGAATTTACATGTCGCTCTATGCTGCCAGAATGTTTGTCTCTGTAGAAGGGAGCTGGGGCATAACTAGTCTGCTATGTAATAGTTCAGGTTCTCTAGTGCTTTGGCCACACATTTGCATTACTAGAGTCCACTGAGCCAAATTTGCTATCTAACCGGGTTTACAGTGTACATCTTGGTCGTACATTTATGTCGCTACTGTTCACTGAGCCAAAACCGTTGGATGGCCTTTTGTTTCATTCTCAAACTTTAGCTAAAAAAATTCGTTAGATTATTTGGAACATACTCTTTGTAATTTATCGGTAATCAGCACTTAGGTCCCCGTAAGCAGGTATGATGTAAAACATATACTGGAGTCGTCATTTTCACTTGGAAGCACCTGGATTCCTTTAAAGTGTGGCATTATCTGTGGGAGGCTGAGTGTGAAGAGCTCGGTCAAGGTGCATAAGCTTTGAAGTCAGAAAGTTCTTTTCCTAGGGTCAAGCTTGAACGGATCAAAATGGAGTGCATGGAGCTTCTTTTGAAGAACACTTCTCACAAGATACTTCAAACCCACACCGTCCCTGATCATAAATTTGTCTACATATCACCAGTCGGTCTTTGTTTTTTTTTGGTTGGCTGGGGTTCATGAGCAAACTCCTTTGAGTTGCTGAAAAACTCAAATGTCGAAACATTGAGAACGTCAAATGGAACTTTTATCTTATTTGAGAGAATTTTGCATCAACTTGTTAACCTACTAGACATATTTGACGCCTGCAGAAGAAGCTAGGGGAAACGGATGGCGATCAGCTGCCTGACCAATGCAGTGCAGCAGCGTCTACTTACTTATTAGTTCTTGTAATAGTGCAATTGCAAATTTGCCGCGTAGGTAATTTTTGTTTACCATGAACATGCCAGACATATGCGTGTTCCCACAGATAAATTTCAAGCTACCAACCGGCCGGCTCTCTGACGTACTAATTTCACACCAATTCAATCAAAGAAAAACACTCGTGATGGATCTATCTCTGCAACCCAAATTTTTTTTTTTGAGAGGTCCAAACTGAAATTTTAAATTTTGGTATCATATACTCTCTCCGTTCACAAAAGGATGTCTCAACCTAGACCAAATTTATATGTATCTAGACATAATTTAGTGTGTAGATACATGTAAATTTAAACTAGGTTGAGACTTCATTTTGAAACTAGGTTGAGACTTCATTTTGTGAACAGAGAGAATTAACAGACATCACGCATACAAACAAATTCGCAATAAATACACGAATGACGAGTCAATGGGATGCAGAGAAAAATGTTATTAGACAATGCATGGCGAATCTATATACTCCCTCTATTTTTAATATATTCACTCATTTTAGAATGCATCTAGACAATATGTTAACAACTAAATATTAAAAAACTAAGGGAGTCAGAGTAACTAAGCTCCATGAAAGCATGAACACAGGGTCAACTCAACATCAATACAACATTTTTGCTGACATTGCATTGGTAGTTTGGAAGAACTAACCGTGCTTCATGTCTGACCCTAAGGGCATATGTATAATAGTCCACCATCAGTTGTCTATAAGAGGCGTCACATAGGATTTTTTATGAGCTGGATGAAAGAGAAGAAGAAAAAATAGAGAAGGTGTCTGGAATATTATGGACGGTCGAGTCCCAGAAAAATCGCTAGCTGAGGACGGCTGTTTTGCCGTTGTACTTGGAGGGCGTCGGTATCGGTGGCCCAAAAGTAATATCGTGCGCCAGAATCCATCAATCACGTTCGCAAAGGAAAACTGCTTAACTGCTCGATATTGTTTTATATAGACAGATTAACAGACAAACCACTGGAGGAGGTGTCTAGAGTACTGTCTATAGATGACATGGAGAAGTGATATAGACGGGAGCCGTCTCAACTACTGCTCAACAACCAGCTAGCTAGAAGACATGTGCGCTAGCCGCCATGTAAACACCACTCATTCTAAACACCGCGCCGCACCAGCGAGCACATGTGAAATCAGCTGTGGGGGCCACCCTGCGAAATTACCACAAAATAACCCTTTTGACAAATTTTAACGAAAAATAATCCTTTTCAAAAAATATTTCTAAATCTAACCCTTTTTGATAGCGTCCAATGACGGGGCGCTGCACTCTTCTTGATAGCCCCGTTGCGCGTGTCCCTACGTGGCACGATAGGACATGCATGTCTGATGTGTAGCGCCTTGGCAGAAAGAGCTACAGACTATAGCGCCGTATAACATGGAGGTGCGCTATATTTGGTAGAGCCTTGCCAGTGGGAGTTATCCTATTAAAATTTTGTAACCCGAGAGAAAATATGCCAGTGCCGCTGAACCCTAACTCAGATTTGTCTCCCAACCACTTAAGGCCTTCAGCCACATCCACGGCGTGGTCCTGCCACTGCCGTCAGCAAGCAGGGAACGGGAGATCACGTACCACACGTACACGCATGCATACCGCTCAATCACATCGCCATTGGCATTATCGGGGCAATAGCAAAATTCAGACGTATCCAATGGAAAGTAGCACCAGCGGGTGTTTTGTTCTTTTTGGGGTCGGCAATCAGTTCAAGTGAAAGCCCGATCATGGCTTCCATATTTGCTCTCCATCCCTCCGAATTAGTGCTAAAACAAATAGGTTTACCATCGATAGGGAGTGCTAGGATCATCGACATGTCCTCGAGAGTCACGGTCATCTCCCCGGTGCGGAGGTGAAAAATGTGTGTCTCCGGCCTCCATCGGTCAACAAGGGCAGTGATGGCGGCAGGATTCATGTTCGCTGTCGACCGGGAGACAGGCTGGATGAACGGAAGGAGCCTCAACTTCTCGATGTACGGGGTGTACCTCTCGTCGTATGGCATCTTCTCGGGGTCTGATACCTCGTGAGACCTAAGACGAAGTGATTTTAACACCTACCAAACACAAGTGCAAACACTAAATTACATGCCAACTAAATGAAGTATGAAACAACATTGCCAATATTTGTTACCTTCTTCTCCTCCACAATGATGAGTGCACGATGCTTACGATCATACTGATCATCAAGTAGTTCCATCCTACATATTTGCAAAATTCAAACTAATAAGATGGAGCACATATTTTTTGAATTCCTAAAATTAGCGAATGTGACACCAAAATACATACAACAATAGATAGCGACGCAAATCCATGTGCCAACTACATAACTACAACATATTTAGTCCACAAGTGCTATACAATTGCTAACATGTGAACAAAATAGCTATCTTACATATACACATTTGAGGAGGATTCACCTACACAATTACTAAATTACCACAAAAAGTACCAATACCACCTATACATATTGGGGAATGGTTTCACCTACAAACATTGCTAAGGATTTCACCAATAGTATCTAAAATTTCGAATCTAGCATGAACTAGGGTTTCACCTCTACGATCAAGAATAGAGCAAGTGAGCAAGTGTGACACCTTTTATGGATGAAATTGAGGGGAGAGGAGGAGAATACTTTGTGGAAGGCGTCCACGAAATTCCCCTTCAAATCTGCAGGATTTGGTGGAGATTTAGGAGGGGAGAGAGAGTGCGCCGCCGGCCATGGAAGAAACAGAGGAAGAAGGCAGAAAACTTGACTCGGATGCGGGCGGGCCTAAAGACGCGAAGTGTAGCGCGACCCGCAGGGCGCTACGCTCAGATGCGTATCGACGTATCGCCCGGCGCTATACGTCGACCCCCTGGGTCCACACATGCCTCGCTGGCGGCCCTATAGCGACAAGCGCAACGGCGCTACAACGAAGAGTGTAACGCCTCTTCGTTGGACGCTACTAAAAAGGGTTAGATTTAGAAATATTTTTTAAAAAGGGTCATTTTTCGTTGAAGTTTGTCAAAAGGGTTAATTTTGTGGAATTTCACGAAATCAAGCGCAGAGAAAGGAAAACGACTAAACGCGCGCACACGCGGAGGGAGCTACGCTAAACAGCCATATAAATACGCGCGGCCACGTTAGGTCCCCGTAAACCCAGCGTTTTCCTTAACCACGCTAGCGGAGGCCGCCTCATCGACGAGGAAGGGTTCAGTAGGAAGGCGCACCACCAACGCCAGACCCCACCCTTTCCTCCGTCCGCCGCCGCCGCAACGCGCCCGAACCCGCCGCCGATCGTTAGTGTTCGTTCCGTCCATCCCGCTCCCCTCCCGATCTCCTTTTCCCCATTGCTGTCTTTGATCTGATTCGCGGTTGCAGGGCCGGCTCTAACATGTTAGGGCCCCCTGGGCGAACTCTATAAATGGACCCCTAATTCATAGGCCTCTAGCCATTTTTCCATGTCTTTTACGTGTTACCACTGGCGTGTGTATATTTATGTACGCCACCAGTAAAAATCTGGGCTGTTTAGGCAAAATATACTAGTGGCGTGCGTGTTTTTATGTACGCCACTAGTATATAGTCCCAGTTATGGGCCCCAAATTTGGCGGGGCCCCGGGCCGTCGCCCCTCTTGCCCTGGGCCAGAGCCGGCCCTGCGCGGTTGGTTGGGGTTTTTTCTTTCCTCGTGTAGGGTTGCGAGAAAGCAATGGCGTCGTCGGCACCCCGCTACGCGTCGCCAGATCCGACGCTGCCCAAGCCCTAGAGGGGCCTCATCGACGGCACCACCGGCTACCTCTACTTCTGGAACCCGGAGACCAAGGCCGTCCAGTACGACCGCCCCATGGGGCCCCCTCCCGCCGCCCCCGCCCCCGTCGCGCAGCCCCAGTACCAGGAGGTAACGCGCCGCCCGCCCAAAAGATCCTTTTTTTGGGGGTTTTGTTTTCTCCTCCCAGTGTCTGTGAAATGGGCGGGCGCAGGCTGCGGCAAGCAGCTCGCAGAATGCGCCTCCGGATTATATCTAGGTGTGGTAATATTTTCCTTATGTTCTGATCATTCGCATGCATGCTGGGTATCACTGTATATTACCTCGTCGTGTACAAAAGTATGGTTAGAACAGGAATTCCACTAGCTTTGGAAGTTTTCTTGTTGGGCCTATGACCTGTTGGCCTTACATTAGGTTATTTTGCATCGTATTTGCCTCATCATGAGCACAAGCACGGTCTAGAACAAGGATGCAAGTAACTAGGAAGCAGAAAGATTTAGTTTCTTGGCCTATCGCATGTTGGTGTTGCATTATGTTATTTTGCATCGTACGACTCACCATGTACATGACCATGGTTTAGAACAAGAATGCTGCCAACTTTGGAGCAGAAATTTAGTTTTTTTTTGGCATATCGTATTTTGGTGTTACATTATGTGTTTTTGCATTCTATTTGTCTCATTATGTACCTGAGTATGGTTTATAGGATAAGAATGCCACTAATTGTGAAGTGGAAAGTTCAGTTTCTTGGCCTGACTAACTGTCTTGACTCTTAAATAGTGGAATTGCATTTCATACTACTCTTAAATGCTCGGTGTCGCATTTTGTGCTTTGCACTGTATTTTACCTCGTCATGTATACACAAGAACGGTTTAGGATAGGAATGCCACTAACTTTGAAATAGAAAGTTTAGTTTTTTTCCGGCCTATCACCTGTTGGCGTTACATTATGTTATTCTGCATTGTATTTGCCTCAACGTGAACGCAAACACGGTTTAGAACAATAATACCACTAACTTTGAAGCAGAAAGTTTAGTTTCTTGGCCTATCACATGTTTATGTTATGTTATGTGTTTTTGGATTGTATGTCTCACCATGTACCTGAGCATGATTTAGAACAAGAATGTCTAGGGAACTTAGCTAGCTGATATGCCAAGAAGGTCATGTTTGCGCTGATTATTTTTCCACCTCTACTACAATACTTGCTCCTAACAGTCTTTTTATCTGTTTAAGATGCTGTTGGAAGTAATCTATGCAGTTATGTACTGTCTAGGGTCCAATATCAAATAACTTAAGCATACTTAGTTTCAAATTTCAAATACCCAAGTTGCGTTGGTCAATATTCGTAATCATTGTGTTTGGATCACAATGTGAATTAGATAAGATGTTCTTCGGAAGGATCGCAAAGCGTATCATCATGCGGAATCAAGATAATATCTAACTCTACCAAATAAACATTTTTAAGATCCACAATCACATATTGAATTTTATTAAGGACTTATGTTGTGGAAAATGTAGTGGAAAGGAGAGATCATTCTGTTATTTATACATATCATAATAGACGTGAAGAGATAAAAGGTTTCTATGAAGTAATTTTCAAGTGAGCTTGGCTGCTATAATTTGCAGTCAAGAATGGTTTACTAATAGTGGATAGTCTATTCAATTAAGACTACTCTATTAGCCATAAACTGTGTTTCAACTTTCAAGTGTGCTCATTTCTTGCACCCAGCCTTGTAAATGTTGCAGTCAGACTGTAGAAAATGTCATGCATGTTGGTTGTGGGGTTACCTAATTCTCTTACACAGAGCGTGTCTCAGTTGGCCATCGGTACATGCTATATTTTCATGTCAAAATTCATACCAAGTTTTCTACTTTGGTTATCAGATGGTATGTGTTGTTCACTTTGATGGTGCTTCAAAAGGAAATCCAGGAAAATCAGGAGCTGGAGCTGTACTTATGACTGAAGATGGGAGAGTGGTATAATATTTAATTTAATGGACTTCAGAGTGTTATCATTTCCACTTGGTTAATCTATCCCTTGACTTTGTGTCCTGACATATCTTTGAAGATATCTCGGATTCGTGAGGGTCTTGGTGTTGCTACCAATAATGTTGCTGAGTACCGGGGCCTTATCTTAGGACTGGAATATGCTATCAGGCATGGATTCAAGAGAATCAAAGTATATGGCGACTCCCAATTAGTCTGCTATCAGGTACATATGCTTATAAGCTTGTTCTTTCTGAGTGATCAAGTTGCCTCCATTTTATGGTTGTCTGGCAGCTCTGCACTTTTTTTCTTATCTAAGTCACAAGTCATGCTGCTAAGCGAAACGGAAAGAGACATGAAAGAAAAGGAAGAATGAAAGTTATTACAGATATTAATTTTCCTTTTACCAATTAGGAATCGATATGCCTATAATTAAAGTTTTATGTATGGAAACATTAATCAGAAACACTCAGTATGTCGGTAGCATTTTCATGTTTTGAGCACATCGTGTATTCTGAAACCTATGAACATGCACACATACACCCTAAAGATAGTGTTCTTGAAACCATTGTACACTTTTTTTGAGACTTCATTGCCCAACTATTGAAAGTATAAACTTGAGTGAAGGAGGATAAATGGAATCAATATCATTTTACAAGCAGACTTAAAATCTCTACGAATCATGGGGCAAAAAGATAATTCATAGACTGGAGAAGAACATTTTCTTTCTACAGCCTTCTCATATTGCTTGAACAGGTCAAAGGTACATGGCAAACAACGAACGAGAACATGATGGAACTGTGCAAAGAAGTGAGAAAACTCCAAGAGAACTTCATATCTTTTGAGGTTAACCATGTGCGACGGGTATTTACATTCTATCTCTTCCGGTGCATTGTTGGCTTGATAATTCTAGTGCGTTTCTGGTTTGATAATTGGATGTGTAGGTGTGCATAGTTAGGCCACCTTATTTTCTCGAGTCCTGGTTTGGTCCATCTTTATTCTCATCTGTCCAACAGAATAAGTTCTACAATTGTTGTGATGTAACACCTGCATCTTCTTCGCATGCTGGCATGCATAACCCTGTTAGAAGGGTGGTGATGCACAAAACCACTTGTAGGTAATTTCATATCAGATAATGGTCGCTTAGAATACTAATGGATTTGCTAGATCTGAGATGAGACACTGCAAGACACAAAGATTGGTTGAGAGGAATACCAGTTCAGAGTATGTTGGGGGGGCTTCTTTCTTCTATTGTAGAACTTATTCTATAGATTGGACAAGACATAATGGGGTAAAGAGATAACGGTCCAAACTTACTATTAAGTGGGGTAAAACGCTCCCTTAGGTGGTGGGATCACCACTTCTTTTGAAGGAGTCCGTACAATAAGACAAGGACCCGGCCAAGCATAAGGAAGAGGGGAGGAATTTCCGGGATCAGAATTCTCCTACTTGAATGTTGTTGTTTTTGAAGAGTTACAAATCAGATATACTGCATAATAGTGTCTTGACAATGCAACTTAATACGTCTTACACTTCCTGCCATTTGTGTGTCTGCTTAGTTGACCAAAAGCCTCAGACAACAATATGTTATTTTTTACTTATCTGTGTACATTTTCTGCTGCTTGCAAGGAATGGAATGGTGAGGCGGATCGCCAGGCAAACATAGCTGTCACTCTAGCAAGTATGATCTGTTCACCCGCTATTTTTTTTTCTTTCACGTGCTTTAATCACTCTAACTCATGGCTTGAACAAACTATACACCTCAGGTGGCGTGGTTTCCGAGGAGCGTGGTGACGGTTTCTAAGTTCTGACAGTAGCCTTCTATGCTGTAACAGACAGTCCATGTAGTCGGTTAAATGTAGCCTTTGTGTTTGATGATCGAGTGGTTCGGTGTATCCATCTTCTTCTTTCTGAACTCTCTCATTATTCAGTCGAATGTGATGCACAGTACTATTAGGATTGGTTACTCGTAGCAAAGTGGACTATAGCTGCTTAAGACTTTTAGGCCTCGCTATGGACAATATGTAGTAGCTTTCACGGTGAAGCTTCCTTAAATATTATTACTGGATAAGTTGTTTATGGACCTGGGCTGGAAATCTCCAGTGTTCTGCAATCGGCAAGCAAGGTGCTTGCATGTGAACTGGAATGAAATTTCAGATTGGATTTGTCACAAACCTTTGATTCCTCGACTAGACTTCTGTGGCAAAAAAGTACCAAATGCATGGTACATTTCATGTATACATCTTTGGAACATATGAGGTTGATTGTCCATCCATGAAGAGCCGACCTGGTGCAAACTAGCATAATGGTTGTTTTCGATTCCATTGTCCGCATGGTACATCTTTGAAGCATAAGAGGTTGCTAGCTGGCATAATAGTACCATGCATTTGGAATCTTTAGTGATATTCATTTTGAGTCAATTATCCCTCTGTCCGTATTAATTTTGCTCGAAATTAAACAATGTATGACCAAGTTTTCAGGAAAAACTATTAACATCTATGTCAAATTAATATCATTAAATAGACAATGAAATGTATTTTCATATTATATTTACGCATTTTTGAAAAAACATACCCTTGTTTTGAAAAATGGAGACACACAATCGTGTCGCTCAGAGGGTCCAGCTCGGGCAGAGACCCTAGCGCACCCCTCTCTTCTACTCCTGCTCGTGTTGTTGGAATATAATTGAGGCAGTGACATGTCCCTACTCAAGGTGATGTGGGTGTGGTACCTTGACGTGGCGGATTGCTCCTCGACACTTCTTTCACGATTTTCTGTGAAGTGACATCAATGGGTGATGCGGCAGGGCGATAGAATGATGCTGTTGGCATTGGCGTCTAGTTGAGTGTCGCTCATGCTCGAGGGTGGTTTCCTTGTTGTGTCACTTGCGGCACAGATGTCCTTCCCATCGTCGTGGTGGTTGTCGGTGGTGTTGCCAGTCGACATCGTGCCTAGGCTTAGCTTAGATCTGACGTCTTTGGCACGATAATGGCGTGGGCTAGTGTGGGCTTAAGGGCCTTGTGGGCTCATGGGCGGGAGGCAGAGCCAAGCCTTCTGTTCGGTTGTTTGGTGAAGGGCGGATTCTCAAAAAAAAAAAGGTTGTTTGGTGAAGGCAATGTTGACGACACTTTTGGGCGTCGTGTCTTTAAAAGGCACCGGCAAAGTGATTTTCTTGTTCCTTCTCTCCAGGGACAACTTCGTGGATAGTGATCGATGGTGGGTTGTTAAACCCCTAGGGGTGTTGGTTTTCGGATCTGTGCTTTGACCGAAGGTACAATTGGAAGACATTTATTTTTGGTGTCGATATTTTTTTTTTTTACGTGTGGTGTCGATACTTTTGTGGTGATGATGACGGAGTCGAGTGAACTTATAATCAACGAACGTTCATATTCAAACCCATCGAATAACATCATTTTTGGTGTCGAGACTTTCGTGGTGATGATGACAGAGACAACTTTATTTAGGGAGTAGTATATATCGACGAACGTGCATATTCAAACACATCCAATAACAACACGTTAGAATAGGCTAAATATATAATCTGCAACTTATCAGCTACTCCTAGCTAATTTCCATAGAGAAAACCAGGTGGAGCTAACTAGCCCTACTTCAGATTCAGAGTGGGAAACTGATCGATGTCATATAGACTCGGCGGCGGCGGAGCCTGCAGCGCTACAGGAGCCATGGCCGGTTCCTCCGCCGGCACCGGTGCGGGGGCCTCCTTCACCGCGGCGCCCGGCTGCTGCTTCGCTCCGTCGTAGTAATACCCGCCGCCACCCTGCTGCACCCTCGCTCCGTGGGTCTTGCCCTTGCCGTATCCCGGAGCTGCGCTCTTGCCGTCGTCGCTAGGGTCGACGCCGCCACCGTTCTCCGCCGCCTTGGCCTGCGCCTGCCGCCTCTGGAACTCCTCCTGCCTCTGCTTGAAGACGCGGTCCCGGGCAGACGGGTATGCCTTGCCGAAGAGCAGGGCGGTATAGTTGGTGCTACGCGCGGGGGCCGGCGCGGCAGGCGTAGTATTCTGCTTGTCCGTCGCCCTTGCCGTGGAGGATGCCGCCACATACGATCGGGGACCGGCTGCAACTGCCGGTGTCGGGTTCGTCCTGGGCGCGGTGGACTTGGCCGGAGCCGGAGGTGACGGTTTCTTCTTGGCCTTGGCCGCTGACGCCGGCTTCTTCTTTGCCAGCGCGGAAACCTGATCCTTGTGCTGCGAGTCGAAGTCGGCGAGGCGCTTGTCGCCGGCGTCGTCGCCGTCGAGAAGCGCAAACAGGTTCACGCTCGCCTTGATTGCCGCCATGACGCCGATGCGTTGGCCGGTGGGGCGGTGGGCTTGGTTGATCGTTGCTCTTGGTGTGCGTGTGCTGCGTATATATTGGCTGACTTCCTGAGCGATCTCTGTCCGAATTAGGAATCATGTTCGAGTCCGAGTCGGAATACTATGGATCAAAGGCCGAAACGAAATACGATTTTTTTTTAACACTACAAACCACTACCATTAGATATTATAACAAGTTACAGCACAGGGATTACAAGTTTTCCTGACAAACAAATTTGTCCGGCTGAATACATGCGAAAAGAAATACTGAAGAAACATGATGCTTATGCTGAAGAGCAAAACCGGAGCCAGCCAGGGGGTCCGTTGAGAACTCGGACGCAACAAACCTGCAGTCATACTCTTCCGGGGCCTCTCGCAATCTCGTCAACCGTAGAGCCAGCGGCTCAACCAGCAATCGCGTTGACAGGGATTGAGCTGTAGATCTAAAATGGCCATCACTGAGCTCAAATCCGGAGGTTCGTTGCCGTTAAACCTGAGAAACCGCTGCAGAGACGATCTCATCCGCCTCCGGCATGTCCCGAACAGCAAGACCGCATAATCATCATGCCCAATAGTTAACATTAGAAGGAAAGCATGGCAACCAGACGTATAGCAAGAAAGCTCATAGGATGATTTGGCACCAGCTGATTGAAGATCACAGCAACAGAAATAAGCTTCCATGAAGAGATTACCATATTGGTGCTTCGTCCAGGCTGAACCACCTCCAGCCTCCCAGATTGCAGCGTCACCAATCTCGGTCTCTCCCCACCACGGTCGGCCAGAACATGGATGGGCGCTCCCAATCTAACAGGGAAGAGAAGGTTCATGGCAGCATCAGCAATCGACCGCATCTGAGCAGACCCGTTGCAGCAGATTGCCCACCATGGACCCCTGCACAAACGGAGCGGGTCAACTCCACCATCCACGCTGGGAACGGCATGGAGCGACCTCAGATCCTGCCTGCCTCCTCGCGAGCCACCAGATCTGCCCATCACCCACCATCCTTCGCCTCCATTGCGACCAGATCGAGTGGTGGAAGAGCAGAGCCGAGCGACGTCGTTCTTCACATCACCGACGAGCTTATTTAGGGGAGGGAACGGAGAAGCTGGAGCAGCGCCGTCGCCCGTCGCCTCCAACCTTTGGAGGACTGAGAGCTGCAGAGCCACCACCACCCAGCGCAGGCCGGCGCTCGCAAGCCGCGGCAGCTGTCTTCCCCTCGGCATCACGCCATACGCCATATAGGAAACTTGGAGCTAAACCTACTACTACTATGTACAGAGGGAGCACGACCACCTACGCCATCCTCACGCTGGCGAGCAACGCTGCCGGAGCTACGGAAGGGGAGGGGCGGCGGCGAGGCGAAAAAGTCGACTCTCAAAGCGTCGGTGGAAGGATAAGGTTCTCACACGAACAACGAAAGGGGACCCCTCAGAGTTCCACCTTCTGGTTTATGTTTTTCTGTAAATAATACGGATGGGATTTCCAGCTGCAAGGCCCGCAAAGCTAGCATCAAAAGCCCACTGGATCCACCGTTTTTTTGCAGCACCAACCTTATGCCTTGACATCCTGTGTTCCTTCTTCTGTCCGCATTTCTGTTTCGTGCTTCACTCCTAGTCATGCATTTTGCCGAAACAATTCTTCTATGACATCAGTTCGCATGTCCAATATCAAGGAGAAAGCCCTACTAATTTTGGGATTTATCCAGTTTTGATTGAGTAGGGAATGACCTCGTAAAGGAAATGATGTTTATATCGAAACACATCCATATTATATATAACCGATGCACACAACCATTTTGTTTGCATAAAAATGAGTGTGGTAAGTTGAAGAAAACACGTGAGAAAAGGACCTTGAAATAAAGGCTAAATAAGCAGAGATTCATACTCCGACACATCATGATACCAAGTGAGGCATGTTTTGTACTACTCCATGATGCATTAGACGTGGTGCAACTGAAATATCGGACGAATAATTTATCTCTATAGAAGGGAGTCATGGCAATTAGTCTACTATATGTAATCGTGTTGGTTGTCTAGCGTTTGACCATACATTTGCATTACTAGAGTTAACTGAGCCAAATTTGCTGGTTTTGCAGTTCTTGGTCATACATTTATGTTACTACTGTTCATGGGCCAAACCTTTTCGACGGTCTTTTGTTTCATTCTCAAACTTCAATTGAAAATTTGCATTAGGCTATTTGGAGATAGCTCTTTGTCTCCACTAAATGGAGGCCATTGGCAACCTCCGGCTCCCCGTGCTCCATCTTTTTCCAGATTGGAAGCGGCGCGGGAGGCAGAGCAACGGGGAAAAGAAGATGGATGGAGTTTCCCTTCCGCCGGCGGCGCAGTACATGAAGAAGATGAAAGCCCCCACATTTTTCCTTCCCAGTGCCGCGGGAGGGAACGGTTTGCCTACTCTTCCGCAGGTTGGCATATTTGGTTTGCATGAGGTGGAATTCATTGATGCTCTAATTTTTACGAGAAAATTACTTATATGACACTCCCTTAAAATCATGTTCCTTATTTGACACTGGTGAAAATTTTCTTCCTTATATGACCTCTCCTTAAAATTTCTTCCCTTTCGTGACACTACCATTAGCTCCGTTGCACTGTTCCATTAAAAAAAATGCAACAGGGGTAAAAATGTCTTTTCATACCTCTCTTTAACACCGTTGGCTCATAAAATAAACTAGAGTGTCATATAGGGAAAGAAATTTTGAGAAGAGGTCATAGAGGGAAGAAATTTTTTACCGGTGTTAAATAAGGAACATGATTTTAAGGGAGTGTCATATAAGGAATTTTCTCAATTTTTACCTTCTGCACTTGTGATTGGATCTGAGGGCCTTTTTTTCTTGCTCAAAATCAACTAATTTTGCTGTTCCAAATTTCGTTTCTCCGTGCAATGAAAATCATATCTGGCTACTGGCTAGGCTACTAGACAGATGGAGTATTACACTAATAATATTACTCCCTCCGACCCGAATTACTGGGTGGGAGCTTTTTTTTACAAACCCCCCCCCCCCCCCCCCCCCCCCCCCCCCCCCCCCCCCCCCCCCCCCCCCCCCCCCCCCCAAGTTCGAATTCTTTAGAAATCAGTCCCTAATCGTTGTCTTCCTCGCGTGGGGCGGATCGCCGCCGTCCTCAGCTCACCGGAGGGAGGGATTCCGCGGCGGCTCCGCCCGAAGTTGGGAGGCTCCCTCGGAGGGCTCCCGCCGCCGGCCGATTCCCCTTGACATCGCCGCGCGACGCCTCCGCCGGGACGACGGGCCCAGACGCCGCCGCGGACTGCGCCACCACCGCCGCTCCGAGCAGCCGCGCCTTCTGCCCCCTGACCATGCCCTCGCCGCTCTGGTCCGGGATCGTGCCCGCGGAGGTGGCACAGGAGCCGTCTAGCCCTCCCGCGGTGGACGCGCGCGGCCAGCTCGCCGACTGCGCCTTGCTCGTCGAGCAGAGCTGGTGGAGGCACAGCTCTGTCTCCTTCTTGGACATCCAGAGCAGGAGTCCGCCTTGCTCGTCATCCAGAAGCAGGAGTCGCCTTGCTCGTCATCCAGAGTTGTAAGTAAAGCTTCTTCCCGTCCCTGCAGCTGTAGTTCACCACAGGATGCTGGTCGAAATTCAGGTCCATTCCTACAAAGCATGCGAAGTTCAGGTCCATCCTCAGATAGCGCAGCTTGTCAAGTGCATCGCTTGCATTGCTGCAAGTAAAAGGAAAATAACAAAGAACAAATTTGGTCAGAGTGGCTAAACTGAAGTTTCAGACTCAACAAATAATTGCCAAACTGGAGTAAATGCAATTTCATGACAAGGAACAGCCTAACATGTGCAAAGTTAACATAACAAACAAACTGTGATTCAGTACTCGAAGAAACACTTCTTTGTTATCGACTGTTAGTTGCCCAACTGGTTTACAGATAGAGGAGTCACATGCCTATATTGCTTCTGAAAATGTATGTGGGCATCTTCCCGTTGTTGAGCCTTTCTGAATGTTGTTCCCAGCTGCTACTTCCTGAACCTGTGACTGTCATCTTGTATACAGTGCTAGACCAGCTTCAGTTTGAGCTACAGAGCATGTTATAAACACTGGCTGAGCCTAACAGATTTCAAGCCAGTGATGTGAATGTCACGCAGTAGATTATTATGCATAGGTTGAGATGACACTCCTTGAACAGCAAAACTTGATAAAACACACTGACCAACAATTAATCAAGCCTAGTAACAAACCCTTACATGAAACCCTTTTTTTTTTGCATTGAAACAGATGAGCATTTTTTGCACTGTCCTAGTAGCTGTTCTTTGCTTCTGAACTGTCCCAGTATCTGTTCTTTGATACCATCTCTGTTTCACAAAAAATACATCAGAGAACAGCCAAATATGAGCAAATGAATGTGATTGCTGTATAGTAAACTAAAAGATTACTGCAAAAGCAAACCATTTCATACAGTTAGCCTGGGTATACTATTGTTACAAACTAGGAAGGATTCATCCTCCAAATCAAATTAAAACATTCCCACAAATTAAAACATGACTGAAAATATAATGTACATTTTACACATTGCTATACTTTTACTGATGCAATATTGTGGTTATGCTGCCTATATTAATTTCAGAGAAACTAAATACTCCTGAATTGCTTTTCTGCAGGTTGCCCAGTCCACCATAGGACAAGATGGTCCTCTTTGATATCAACTTAACTCCTCCACAAGAGCTGGATCTCAACTTTAGTCTACATACTCCAGAAGAAGAAGAACAAGCTGCTCACATTCCACTAGAAGAAGAACAAGAACATGCTGCCGAGGCAGACCACATTCAAGAAGAAGAAGCACACGAACATGCTGTGCAAAGGCACCATAAAGATCTGCCGGAGAGTTCTAAATTTGCAGCATATATTGCACTGAAAGCTCTAGGAAAAGATAGACCCGTGGTGAAGGCGGATAAAGAAATTGTGGCTCAACTTTTGGGAATAAGTCTTAGATCTGTGGAGAAGATATGGAAGAAGGCCATAGATCAAGAGAGCAGAAATGAAGTGCCTGATTTCTCAAATAAGCGGAAGGGCAGGTGCGGAAGAAAGAGGAGAGAGCTTAATCTGGATGAAAGGGTTGCCTAAAGTTGCACTGAACAAAAGGGGTACATTGAGGGGGCTGGCAAGGTCCCTTGATACCCCTTTCGCAACACTGCAAAGGAGGTTGGCATGGGGCGATTTAAGGCGCCATACCAATAGCCTGAAACCACGTCTAACTTTGGAAAACAGAATTAGAAGGCTCATATATTGCATCTCAATGGTCGATGAAGCAACAATATTAGAAGCAAAGCTTTCGCTCATAAAGATGGGGAACATAATGCATATGGATGAAAAATAGTTTGATATGACTAAGCGAGACAGGATGTACTACCTGACACGGGAAGAACCAGAGCCAGTTCGCACTATCCATAACAAAAACTGCATCGGGAAGGTGATGTTCTTAACTGTGTTGCAAGCCTAGACATGATGCGCAAGGAAATGTGACATTTAACGGAAAGGTAGGCATCTGGGCTTTTGTCACAGAAGATGCAGCCAAATACAACTCGAAGTATAGGACAAAAGGCACGATGGAACTAAAGAACCTCAATGTTACTAGAGACGTCATGCGGGAATACCTCTGTGAGAAGGTAATTCCAGCAATTGTAGAAGTGTGGCCTGACGATGGAGATGTGGAAACAATATGGATACAACAGGACAATGCTAGAACGCATGTTCAGCCTGATGATCCTGTATTTCTGGCCGCCGTAAAAGCTTCAGGACTGGATATTAGGTTGACTTTCCAACCTCCTAACTCGCCAGATGTTAATGTTTTTGGATCTTTGCTTCTTCAGCTCCATCCAATCCTTGGCATTTGAGAGTGTACCTAACACTCTCAAAGAACTGATAGAAACAGTCGAAGAAGCTTATGATGCATATGAAGTGAAGACACTTGGCAAAGTGTATGTCACCTTGCAGTCTGTCCTGGTGGAGATTATGAAAGACCAAGGTGGAAACACATATAAGCCACCCCACATGGGCAAGGACAAGCTAATAAAAGAGGGAAAGCTGCCTAACACACTAGAGGTTGAAAGCAAACTATATGAAGAAACCTTAAAGCTAATAGCCGACTATGAGAAACAACAAGTGGAGAAAGAGGAAGAGAAGATGAAGGATAAACAAGCAAAGAAAGCATCAAAGAGAAAAGGAAGGTCCCAAGTAATCCTGGATTATGACTCAATGATCGCAGGAAAAGAATATGCCACATGGTTGAAGGACCCATCAAGCATTGTTCGTCCACGCCGTCGAGTCAAGAGTGTATGTCAATGTTTTATTGCTTGTAATTATTTGTTTTAAGATACTCCTCTTTCTCCACTGTATGTCAATGTTTTATGATGACACAATTTTATGTTTACTATTTCCAGAAACTTGATTTCATCCGGGAAACACAAATAGGCGAATTTGAAGCTGCAATACAACCAATAATACAAGAGAAGCCTGAGGAGAAGAAGAGGAAGGGAAAACAACCAATAATAGAAGAGAAGCATGAGGAGAAGAAGAGGATCAAGAGGAGAAGAGGAGGAGAAGATGAAGGGCAATACAAGAAGGCCAAGGAAGGCACAAAACAAACAGCTAGCACAGATGTAAAATGATGCCTATATACATAGAACCTAGTGGAGTAGATAGCAAGCACAGATGTAAGCACAGATGCCTATATACATAGAACCTAAAGGAGTATCATCTCAGGCTGGTTCATTTCAGGAATATGATGAAACTGAAGTTAATTCAGAGATGTAAACTGCATTTGCATTTCAGTACTCCTAGCAAGTTAAGTATCAGGCATTTGCATTTGCATTTGCATTTCAACTTTGATACACTGGGTCAGTTTTCCAAGTTCTCTATGACTAAGAGGAAGGGACAGGTTGACAGGCATCGAACAGAAGCAATACATTGATGAAATCGTCCCAAATTTTCATGGTTGCGGCATTTTATCACCTGAAATCCATGGGCAGGTAGAGGAAATCGTAGGCGACGAGCACGGGGTTCTTCTTCCTCTTGCTGTTGGCGCGGGCGCAGTGCTCGTCGAGCAGCTGCATCAGCTCGGCTAGCTGCATCAGGCTCGTCCTCCTGAGCCCCGGGGCCGCGGCCAGTGCGGCGGCCTCCCTGTCCCGGCGCCGACGCAGTGCGAGAGGTCGACCACCTCGAGCCTGGGGAAGGCTGCGACGAGGGCGTCGAGCCCACGCCAGCCCACCCCGCTCGCCCGCTGATACGTCCATTTTGCATCACTATTTTATAGCATAATTTACTGTTATTCATTGATATATTTCATATTAAGATGTGTTACTTATGTTATTTTGTCTTATTTTGCATGTTTGATGATTATTGGACGATTAACTGCCGGAGTCAGATTTCAGCTGGAAAAAGCACCATCAAGACATTATATTTCTGGAGCTCTAAAAATATTTCTAAGAAGACAGATGCTCCTATTTTATCAGAAGATGGAGCTAGCCAAAAGGGGAGGCTGAGATGGGCCAGGAGGGGCCCACACCACCCCTGGGCGCGGGACCCCCCTTGGCCGCACCCAGGTATGGTGTGGTGTCCCTGGCCCACTCCAGACGCTCCCCCTTCGCATACTTCATCCCCAGAAACCCTAAGACACGGGGAGTTCACGAGGAAATATTCCGCCGCCTCCACGGGGCGGAAATAACAGAGAGAGAAAAAGCTCTCCGGCAGGGAGAAATCTGCCGGGGAAATTCCCTCCCGGAGGGGGGAGATCATCGCCATCCTCATCGTCATCGTGCTGGACTTCATCGGGATCATCATCATCATCATCTCCATCACCATCACCGCCATCACCGCTCCACCATCTCATTCCGCTGTAACATCTAGGGCTATACTTTGTCTAGTTCATAGGGGAAACTCTCCCGGTGTTAATTACTCCTTGTGGTTGATGCTATTGAGTTTTATCGGTGAATTGAAGTATATGTTCAGATTGTTATTCATCATTATATCACCTCTGATCATGATCCATATGATGTCTTGTGAGTAGTTTGTATAGTTTTTGAGGACATGGGAGAAGTCATGTTGTTAGTAGTGGAACTATGTTGAGTAATATTTAATGGTTTGATATTTAAGTTGTGGTGCTATTCTTCTAGTGGTGTCATGTGAACGTCGACTACATGACACGTCACCTTTATGGGCCTAGAGGAATGCATTGTGTATTTGGTTGCTAATTGCGGGGTTGCCGGAGTGACAGAAACTTAAACCCCCGTTAGTATACCGGTGCATAAGGAAGCGTAGGGTCTCAGAGTTTAAGGCTGTGGTTAGATTTATCTTAATTACTTTCTTGTAACTGTGGATGCTTCCAAGGGGTATAATCACAAGTATGTATTAGTCCAAGTAAGGGCGGTGCATTAGCATAGGTTCACCCACACAACACTTATCCAAACAATGAAGATTAATCAACTATGTGAAGCGAAAGCACTTGACTAGAATCCCGTGTGTCCTCAAGAACATTTGGTCATCATAAGTAAACCAACCGGCTTGTCCTTTGCTCTAAAAAGGATTGGGCCACTTGCTGCAATTATTATTACTGTCTTTTATTTACTCACATTTTATTTACCTGCAATATCAAAAACCCCTAAAAACTTGTTGATGCTTCTATGGTGTTGAATCACACACTCGTCGGGAGACCCCAAGAGGAAGGTATGATGTAATTTAGCAGCAAGTCTTCCCTCAGTATGAAACCAAGGTTATCGAACCAGTAGGAGCAACAACTCTTCTGAAGGTTGTTGGCGGCGCCGTTACTCGATCACCAACGTGGAACCTGCACACAACACAATCAAAATTTGCCCCAACGAAACAGTGAGGTTGTCAATCTCACCGGCTTGCTAAAAACAAAGGATTAAACGTCTCGTGTGGAAAATGAGTATTAAATTGCAGCGAATGAAAAAGGAACAGTTTGCAGTTTGTGGTTGTTTAATCAGTGTAAAAGAATGAACCGGGGTCCACAGTTCACTAGTGGTGTCTCTCCATAAAAGATAACTAACATGATGGGTGAACAAATTACAGCTGGGCAATTGACAAATAGTGAGCGCATGACAATGCAAATACATGGCATGATGATTACTATGGTATTTAATTTGGGCATTACGACAAGATAGATAGACCGTTATCCAACAGCGTCTATGACTAATAATCCACCACCGGGTTGTCATCCGAGTCCCCGTTGGTATTAAGTTGCAAGCAACGGATAATTGCATTAAGTAAATCGCGTAATGTAAACAAACACATATGCCCGTGGACATAGCATCGTTGGGTTTCCCCTAGTGGCAACAGCACATCCACAACCTTAGAACTTTCTGTCACTGTCCCAGATTAAATGGAGGCATGAACCCACTATCTAGCATAAATACTCCCTCCTGGAGTTACAAGCATCTACTTGGCCAAAGCATCTACTAGCAACGGAGAGCATGCAAGATCATAAATAACATAGGGCATAGATTGATAATCAACTTGACATAATATTCAATATTCATCGGATCCCAGCAAAACACAACATGTAGCATTACAATAATATGATTTTGATCATGTAAGGCAGCTCACAAGATCTAAACATGATGGCACAAATAGGAGAGACAACCATCTAGCTACTGCTATGGACCCGTAGTCCAAGGATGAACTACTCACGCATCACTCCGGAGGCAGGCATGGCGATGTAGAAGCCTCCGGTGACGATTCCCCTCTCCGGCAGGGTGCCGGGAAGAGGTTCTGGACCCTCCCGAGCTAGGGTTGACGGCGGCGGCGTCTCTGGAACTTTTCGTGGATTTTGGCTCAGGCCCTCAGGGTTATTTTCTCGGGGGGAATAAGTAGGCGAAAGGGCGGCGGCTGACGAGTCCCGAGGGGCCCACACCACCCTAGGGCGCGGCCAAGGGGCTAGGCGCGCCCTAGGTGCGTGTGGCTCCCTGGTGCATCTCCTCCGTTGCTTCTTCGCTCCATCTGGTGCCTTATGGTAAAATAGGGACCCCCGTGTAGTTTCGTCCAATTCCGAGAATATTTCCAGACTAGCTTTTCTGGAATACTAAAACAGCAGAAAACAGGAACTGGCACTTCGGCATCTTGTTAATAGGTTAGTCCCGGAAAATGTATAAAAGTGACATAAAGTGGATGCAAAACATGTAGCAATAGGTATAAAACAAGCATGGAACATCAAAAATTATAGATACGTTTGAGACGTATCACTTGTCTGCTAGTATTTACAGTGAAACCTTTACCGAAACTCCTTGTCAGCACCTTCTGCTCCTCGTTGGGTTCGACACTCTTATTTATCGAAAGTACTACGATACACCCCCTATACTTGTGGGTCATCAAGACTATTTTCTGGCGCCGTTGCCGGGGAGTGAAGCGCTATTGGTGAGTGGAATTGGTAAGGGAAACTTTTACTGTAGGTGCTATTTTTATTTCTGCTTGCTACTTTATTTTATCATGGAGAGATCTCCATTTGAATCCCTGTTTGGAAATACTACTACCACTGCTACGGTAGTAGAAGAGGAACCACCTGATCAAGTAATTCCATTTAAAATACCTATGAAAATTGTTGAACGAGTTACGAATAACCGCTATGCAGGAGATGGAACTGTCCCTCCTGGGATCATTTGCTATTTATTCATGAATTATGCGAGTTGTTCAAGTGTGCAGGTATTTCAATGGAAGAGGTCAAGAAGAAATTTTTCTATATCGTTGACTGGTAAAGCTGCAAAATGGTATAGGATGCTGAAAAATGGGCGTTCTATTGGCTGGGAGGAGATTGTGCCTCTCTTTTATTCTAAATTTTATCCTCCTAGTGAAATTCATCAAGATCGGAATCATATATATAATTTTTGGCCTCATGATGGAGAAAGTATTGCCCAAGCGTGGGGGAGATTGAAATCATTAATGCTCAAATGCCCCATTCATGAGCTTCCTGGTAATGTGTTATTGATAACTTCTATGCAAGGCTTTCTCTTCAAGATAAAACTCTATTGGATACCTCTTGTGCTGGATCATTTACGCGTAATAAAGAGGAAGTTAAATGGGACCTTCTTGATCGGATTGAGGAAAATACTGAAGGATGGGAGAACGACAAAGGTAGAGAATCAGGTATAAAGCATGATTACGAATGCATTAAAACTTTTATGAATACTGATAATTTTCGTAATCTCTATGATATGTATGGTCTTGATTCTCAAGTTATTGCAAACTGTTACAAGGCTTTTGCCTCTTATCTTGATGTTCCTAAAGAAAGTTGCAATAAGTATCATTTGCCTTACAAAGATAATACTAATTCTGCCAATATTAAAAACATTGAAGTTCATACAGTTGATCGTATCTTGCCAGAACCTTATATTGAGAAACCACCTTTTCCTGTTAAAATTAGGGAACATTCTATCATAGCTAGTGTGGTTAATAAAAGTGCAAAGAAAGCTTTAGAACCTGCTGAACAAATAGCGGTTGAACCCACAATAGCAATAGTAAAGGATTTGGTAACTGAAAATGTAGAAGGAGGACATATTATCTTTTGTGAAGATGCCTCTAATATTGTTTCACATCCCAGTAGAGCTAGGAAACAAGTGTTCCTGTGCTTTCAGTCAAAATAGGAGAACATTGCTATTATGGTTTATGTGATATTGGTGCAAGTTCTAGCGCTATTCCTTTTGATCTTTATAAAGAAATTATGCATGAAATTGGTCCTTGCGAACTTGAGGAGATTGATGTGGTTATTCAGCTTGCTAATAGAGAAACTATCTCTCCAATTGGTATTGTGAGAGATGTTGAAGTTTTATGTGGTAAGACTAAATACCCTGCTGATTTTCTAGTACTTGGTTCTGTTGCTAGTAAAGCTTGTCCCATTATTTTTGGTAGGCCTTTCTTGAATACATGTGGTGCATTATAGATTGTAAGAAAGAGAAAATTTACACTAAATTTAATGGAGAATCTTATGAGTTTAATTTCTCTAAGTTTGGTAAACAACTTTATGAAACTGAATTACCTAATGAGAATTTTCAAGTTGAACAACTTGCTTCTATTGCTGTTGCTCCTAACAATGCCTTGCAGCAATTCATGGAGGAACACGAAAGTGAAGTATTTATGGAGGAGAGGAATGAGATTGACAATGCCTTTCTTCGTCAACCACCAATACTTAAGCATAATTTGCCTGTGGAAGATTTGGGTACCTCAGCGCCTCCTAAGGAAGATCCTGTCTTCGATTTAAAACCGTTACCTGATAATCTTAAGTATGTTTATCTTGATGAAAGGAAAGTATATCCTGCTATTATTAGTTCTAAACTTTCAGGTAATGAAGAAGCAAGGTTATTAGAAGTACTAAAGAAACATCGAGGAGCTATGGGATACACTTTGGATGATTTAAAGGGGATTTCTCCTACTATATGTCAACATGCCATCAACATTGAACCCGATGCAAAACCTGTTGTTGAGCATCAGCGTCGCTTGATCCCTAAGATGAAAGAAGTGGTAAGAAATGAGGTATTAAAACTTCTTGATGCTGGTATAATTTATCCTATTGCTGATAGTAGATGGGTAAGTCCTGTGCATTGTGTCCCTAAGAAAGGAGGAGTTACTGTTGTACCAAATGAAAATGATGAACTTATTCCTCAAAGAGTAGTAGTTGGGTATAGGATGTGCATTGATTTTAGAAAGGTCAATAAAGTAACTAAGAAAGATCATTATCCTTTGCCTTTTATTGATCAAATGTTAGAAAGGTTGTCTAAGAAAACCCATTTTTGTTTCCTTGATGGTTATTCTGGATTCTCACAAATTGCTGTTAAAGCACAAGATCAAGAGAAAACTACTTTTACTTGTCCTTATGGAACTTATGCTTATAGACGTATGCCTTTTGGTTTGTGTAATGCTCCTGCTACGTTCCAAAGATGCATGTCTGCTATTTTTCATGGTTTTTGTGAAGAAATTGTGGAAGTATTCATGGACGATTTTTCCGTCTACGGAACTTCCTTTGATAATTGCTTGCACAATCTTGATAAAGTTTTGCAGAGATGTGAGGAGACAAATCTTGTTCTTAATTGGGAGAAATGTCATTTCATGGTTAATGAAGGAATTGTCCTAGGGCACAAAATTTCTGAAAGAGGTATTGAAGTGGACAGAGCTAAAGTTGAAGCAATCGAGAAAATGCCCTGTCCAAGGGATGTGAAAGGTATCCGTAGTATTCTGGTCATGCCGGTTTTTATAGGAGGTTTATTAAAGATTTTCTAAAATTTCAAAACCCCTCACTAATCTTCTTCAAAAAGATGTACCTTTTGTTTTTGATGATGATTGCAAGGAAGCTTTTGAAACTCTAAAAAAGCTTTAATCACAGCTCCTGTTGTTCAACCTCCTGATTGGACTTTACCTTTTGAAATAATGTGTGATGCTAGTGATTTTGCTGTAGGAGCTGTTCTTGGACAGCGGGTAGACAAGAAGTTAAATGTTATTCATTATGCTAGTAAAACACTTGATGCCGCTCAAAAGAATTATGCTACTACTGAAAAGGAATTTTTAGCAGTTGTTTTTGCTTGTGATAAATTTAGACCTTATATTGTTGATTCAAAAGTTACTATTCACACTGATCATGCTGCTATTAGATACCTTATGGAAAAGAAAGATGCTAAGCCTAGGCTCATAAGATGGGTACTTTACTGCAAGAATTTGATTTACATATGTAGATAGGAAAGGTGCTGAAAATCCTGTTGCTGATAATTTGTCTAGATTAGAAAACATTTCAGATGATCCTATACCTGTTAATGATAGTTTTCCAAATGAACAATTGGCTGCGATAAAGGTAAGCTCACGCGAAAGTCCTTGGTATGCTGATTATGCTAATTTTATTGTTGCCAAGTATTTGCCTCCGACCTTTACAGCTCAGCAAAGAAGAAAGTTCTTTTATGATTTGAGGCATTATTTTTGGGATGACCCACATTTGTATAAAGAAGGAGTAGATGGCATTATGCGAAGATGTGTTCCTGAGTATGAACAGAAAGAAATATTGAGCAAATGCCATGGAAGTGCTTATGGAGGACATCACGCTGGAGATAGAACTGCGCAAAAGGTTCTACAATCAGGTTTTTATTGGCCTACCCTTTTTAGAGATGCTAGAAAATTTGTTTTATCATGTGATGAATGTCAAAGAGTAGGTAACATTAGTAGACGTAATGAAATGCCTATGAATTATTCTCTTGTTATTGAACCTTTCGACTGTTGGGGATTTGACTTTATGGGTCCTTTTCCTTCCTCAAATGGTTATACATAACTTGTTGCTGTTGATTATGTTACTAAATGGGTAGAAGCTATACCAACTTCTAGTGCTGATGGTGAGACATCATTAAAAATGCTTAAAGATATTATCTTCCCTAGGTTTGGTGTGCCTAGATATCTCATGACTGATGGGGTTCTCATTTTATTCATGGTGCTTTTAGAAAAACTTAGCTAAGTATGATGTTAATCATAGAATTGCTTCACCATATCATCCCAAACAAGTGGTCAAGTAGAATTGTCAAATAGAGAGATTAAGTCTATTTTGCAAAAGACTGTTAATAAATCTAGAAAAAATTGGTCTAAAAAGCTTAACGATGCTTTGTGGGCTTATAGAACTGCTTATAAAAATCCTATGGGAATGTCTCCTTACAAAATGGTTTATGGAAAAGCTTGTCATTTGCCTTAGAATTAGAACATAAAGCCTATTGGGCGGTGAAAGAACTTAATAGAGACTTTAAACTTGCCGGTAAAAAGAGATTGCTTAATTTGAATTCTTTAGATGAATGGAGAAATGCAGCTTATGAAAATGCTAGGCTCTTTAAAGAGAAAGTTAAGCAATGGCATGATAGAAGAATTCTTAAGAGAGAATTTAACGTAGGTGAAAAAGTTTTATTGTATAGGTCTCGTCTCAGATTTTTTGCAGGAAAATTACTTTCAAAATGGGAAGGACCTTATATCATTGAGGAGGTCTATCGCTCAGGTGCGATTAAAATCAATTCACTAGATGGGGACAGACCACAAGTGGTTAATGGTCAAAGACTCAAGCATTACATTTCTGGAGATTCTTATAATGAAGATGTTGATTTATCAAAGTGGTAACTCCAGAGGATTTTATAAAAAGTCAAATTCAGACAACTGCAAAAGCTGATTTGGAATAGGTAACAGTTTCGGTAAGAAAAAGTTCGCGATTTACTTTTCAACCTAAATATTTGTTGTTTTTACATAATATGGAAAATTATGAGTCGGAAAAGGGTAGGAAACGGTGCCCGAGGGCACCACACCACCCCTGGGCGCGGGCCCCACCCTGGCCGCGCCGTGGTGCGTGTGGGCACCTCGGAGCCCGTCTCCGACCCCGTTTCGTCCTGTACCTTCCTTTTGTCGTAAAACTTTTTGCTATATAATCACCCGGATCTCCGAGGTCCGTATATCGTGTTTTCGCCGTGTTTCGTTTTCAAGCTGTTCTGACAGGAATTTCAAGTCCCTACATGGCGTCGCGAGGAGTGTACGGTGAGAAGTATGCAGCAAGGCGCCGACGTGAACTCGAACGCGATGTGGAAGAGGGAACCTTCGTCGGTTGGGCGACGGAGGAGGAGATTGCTGCTAGGAGAGCTGACATGGATCGAAGCATCAGAGAGGAGGTGCAAGCTGGCCAGCCTCGCCAACAAGGAGAATCAAGGCCGAGCAACTCCACCTTTGTGGGATCAATTAATCCTCAACGTGCTTTTTCTCATAATGTGCAGGGAGTCACCCCACCAATTCCAGATTTGCGGTTTTCCCCTGCAGCTGCTGAAGCTCTCCGAACCACGAACGAGTTTTGTGACCAATTTCGTATCCTGAGAGCTGAGGTGGAAATACTTCAAGATGAGAATAACAGGCTCCGCCGGATGCTCGAACGTTTCCTAACCCCGATTGCCGTGGTACCACCGTCACCAAGAGATCAAGCCTAAATCGTCAAGGGGTAATGGCACTCCCTTGGCTTGTTCCAAGCTTGGGGGAGTGCCCAGTATCATCTTTATCCTTTCGTTTTTATAATTTCGTGGTCATATCATGAGTAGAGAAGTTATCTTATAAGATGGTTTGCGATGTGGAGTGTCAATCCTTTAGTTATCCATGTATCCGTTGGTTTGAGTGTGTCTTTGTTCAGAATATTAATGAGAAGTTCCACCTTTACTTTCGGTACATTTTATTTTAGCCTGCAATCTTCTTTATGTGCTGATCTTGCCATTAGTATTGACGCCACTTTTGGGTACATTAAGTAAATTATATTAGTTGTGGCAAACTTAGTATTGGTCATTAGCAACAATACCATGAAAACTTAAGTAGAAGGAGGGAATTACATGCAAAAATATTATCCCTTTATCTTTCTTTCTTGCTAGCCAATAAGATTAGTATTCTTTGAGTTAAAACATTTGTGCTTACAGGGAAGATAGCATGGTTGCTTCTATTATATATATTTGTGTGTATCCCCCAACTTTTATGCTTGCTACATGACCTTGCTAGCCTTAACCACCGTACTGAGAGGGAATGCTTCTCGTGCATCCAAATCCTTGAGCCAAACCCATGCCATTTGTGTCCACCATAACTACCTATATGTGGTATTTCTTTGCCACTCCAAGTAAATTTTTCATGTGCTACCTTTAAATTATTCAAAATGTTATTATTCCCTTTTGTGTCAATGTTTACTAGCTCATGAGGAAGTAGTGTGGTTATCCTTTATTCTACTTGTCAAACAGACTTTACACCTGGACTAGTGGCATATACATCCGCTTATCCAATAACTTGCAAAAAGAGCTGGCAACGGGATGCCCAGTCCCAATTAATTACAACTTTAACGCTTAATTCTCTTCACACTTTTGCCCTGATTATCAGTAAGCAATGACAAACAGTGAAATATCTGCGTGTGTAAACCAAAGAGAAAGAGGGATGATCTGCCTTGCTGGTAGAAATAACGTCCTTCATGGGAGCCGCTCTTAAAAGTCTGTTTGACAGGGAGAATACTGTTTTCACCCGCTACCATTCGTTGACAATTAACAAACACCTCTCAAAACTTAATTTTTGCTCTCTATATGATTTCAAAAACTTAAAAGCTCTAGCACATGACTTAATCCCTGCTTCCCTCTGCGAAGGGCCTTTCTTTTACTTTTCATGTTGAGTCAGTACACCTATTTCCTTCTTCCTTGAGCAAGCATTTGAGTTGTTGTGATTCAACCATATATATCATTAATATTGTCAATCATGTCTTTATCCTTCCTTGTCTTAGCACAAAGACTTTTGCCTCTAAGAATATAGCTTTGCAAGTTATCAATGACTGTAAAGAAGGTGTGATAATTGAGTGTGGAAGTTCTGCAATATAAGCTCTAATATAAAGACTCCTTTCGAAAGATAAGTATTGATTGCTTATTGTTCTATGACCAAGAATGAAGTGTGCCATTACTAATCTATAATTTCCTTCGTGTATTTTTATTGTGGTTGTTTCACTACTCATGTTCAAGTTAGGTTATATGAAGAGTAGTTGCTGTTTAAAATGATGTGTTGTTTAGTAATTACTGATGCTTCTTGTCCGTATTCTTTATTATCGACGCTTCACTCCATAAACTTTTGTTCTAGTTTACTGAGCTCAGCTTTCGCTTGGGGACAAGCGAGGTCTAAGCTTGGGGGGGTTGATACGTCCATTTTGCATCACTATTTTATAGCATAATTTACTGTTATTCAATGATATATTTCATATTAAGAGGTTACTTATGTTATTTTGTCTTATTTTGCATGTTTGATGATCATTGGATAATTAACTGCCGGAGTCAGATTTCAGCTGGAAAAAGCAACGTCAAGGCACTATATTTCTGGAGCACTAAAAATATTTCCGAGAAGACAGATGTTCCTATTTTATCAGAAGATGGACTAAGCCAAAAGGGGAGGCTGAGATGGGCCAGGAGGGGCCCACACCACCCCTGGGCGCGGGGCCCACCTTGGCCGCGCCCAGGAGGTGTGGTGCCCCTGGCCCACCTCAGGCGCTCCCCCTTCGCGTACTTCATCCCCCAGAAACCCTAAGACACGGGGAGTCCGAGAAAATATTCCGCCGCCTCCACGAGGCGGAAACACAGAGAGAGAAAAAGCTCTCCGGCAGGGAGAAATCTGCCGGGGAAATTCCTTCCCGGAGGGGGAGATCATCGCCATCCTCATCGTCATCGCGCTGGACTTCATCGGGATCATCATCATCATCATCTCCACACCATCACCACCATCACCGCTGCACCATCTCGTTCCGCTGTAACATCTAGGGCTATACTTTGTTTAGTTCATAGGGGAAACTCTCCCGGTGTTAATTACTCCTTGTGGTTGATGCTATTGAGTTTTATCGGTGAATTAAAGTATATGTTCAGATCGTTATCCATCATTATATCACCTCTGATCATGATCCATATGATGTCTGTGAGTAGTTCGTTTAGTTCTTGAGGACATGGGAGAAGTCACGCTGTTAGTAGTGGAATTATGTTGAGTAATATTTAATGGTTTGATATTTAAGTTGTGGTGCTATTCTTCTAGTGGTGTCGTGTGAACGTCGACTACATGACACTTCACCTTTATGGGCCTAGAGGATGCATTGTGTATTTGGTTGCTAATTGTGGGGTTGCCGGAGTGACAGAAACCTAAACCCCCGTTAGTATACCGGTGCACAAGGGAGCGTAGGATCTCAGAGTTTAAGGCTGTGGTTAGATTTATCTTAATTACTTTCTTGTAACTGCGGATGCTTGCAAGGGTATAATCACAAGTATGTATTAGTCCAAGTAAGGGCGGTGCATTAGCATAGGTTCACCCACACAACACTTATCAAAACAATGAAGATTAATCAACTATGTGAAGCGAAAGCACTTGACTAGAATCCCGTGTGTCCTCAAGAACATTTTGTCATCATAAGTAAACCAACCGGCTTGTCCTTTGCTCTAAAAAGGATTGGGCCACTTGCTGCAATTATTATTACTGTCTTTTACTTACGCGCATTTTATTTACCTGCTATATCAAAAACCCTAAAAACTTGTCTGCTAGCATTTACAGTGAAACCTTTACCGAAACTCCTTGTCAGCACCTTCTGCTCCTCGTTGGGTTCGACACTCTTATTTATCGAAAGTACTACGATACACCCCTATACTTGTGGGTCATCACCGCGTGAGGCAGACCTGGCGAACGGTGCCGAGGTCGGCGACGGCGACCTCACTGCCGGCTTGCAGGCGCTCCAAAAGCCCAGATGCGGTAAGGAGGAGAGGGGAGCCTCCGCGACGAGGTCGTCGTCCCCGTGCTCCTCCACGACCTGGCCGCCGGAGGTCAACAGCGGCAAAATTAGGATCTTGGGGGAAAAAAGAATCGATGTCCCTCGTCCTTGGGTCCTTGGGGGAGACGAGGAGAGCAGGCGTCGCGGGACGGGGCGGAGCAGGAAGGAGAGGGAGGGGCGGAGCAGGCGGCGAGGGACGGGGCGGAGCAGGCAGCGAGGGACGGGGCGGAGCAGAGCGCTGTCGCGTCGGAGAGGAAGGAGAGGTGGGAGGACTTGTGACTTCAGGTGAAAACTTCCAGGGGGTTTTTGCAAAAAGTACGGCGCGACCCCTAATTCGGGTCGGAGGGAGTACTATAGTTCACTGTCAGAAAAATAGTTTTTTATTCCACAAGGAAGGCAGACTCCAGGATCAGGCCGTGGGAGAGGCCCAAATCAATTCAATCTAGCAATCCAACGGTAAGGGCAGCCGTCGGATTTGACTAAACAGTCAAGGCCGTATGACCCTTGCAGCATACGGTACCCCTGCCCAGCTCCCCCTGCTCGCTAGGAAGTAGAGTAGTAAACCCAAGCAGTCAGCAGTCAGCAGTCAGCTACCTCTTCCCATCAGCCCACACCACCGCCACCACCACCCTCCCGCTTCCGCCGCCGGTGAGCCGACGCAAGGAGCGCGGGGATGGACTGCTACCACTGCGCGTGGTGGGATGATTACTGGCCGTTGCTTGAAGCGATCTGCCGCGAGGAGGCCGCCGCCCCCCGCAACCCTAGCCTCATTACTGCCCCCGCCACCGCCGCCTCGTGCCCTCATTCATCCTCAACCAACACCCCTGGTTTCCCCAGCGTTCTCGTCCCGTCACTTGTCTCCATCGGATCTGGTCCCCATCTCTGTCTCCTCGCCGCTGAGGAGAGCGACTGCCAGACCATGGAGGCGATTGGTCCCGCGGGCACTGGCCGGTCCAAGAGCGTGCTGCCGAGGGACGCTACGGTGACGAGCGGCAAGAGCGTGCCGAGGGGGAGGCATGATAGTGCGCCGAGGGAGAAAGAGAGCAAGTCGTGTGAGGAGCTCAGGGTGAGCTAGGAATATTGCTCTCTTGCCTACGCAATTACAGACACCTTGTTGGTATGTCTGCCCTTTCTTGATTTCCTTATGCGTGTTGTCTCACTCACCAGGTGTTGCAGAGGGAGCTGGAGCGTGTCTCCAAGGAGAGGAACGACTTGGTATGCATCTCACTGCCTGCTATCGTTGTTCCTTAATGTCAGCTGGTTCGAGCTTGCTGCATTTTTCTCTTGTTTGATCCCAATTTGGGCTGTGGACTGCTGCAAGTAGTATACTACATGGCAGCTAGCCCCAGTATCTAACTCTGCTTGCAGTATTAATTGCGAATTAATCGTGCAGAGAAAAGAGTGCGCTGAGCTGAAGAAAGGCATGAAAAATAAAGACCTTGAAATCGAGGCTGCAGAAGCACAGATTCGCAGTTTGAAGAAGGCAAAGTTGTAAGTGACATCCTCTGTCATAATTTTTTTATGCTCTTTGGCGGATCATGATGCTGATGTAACACATGTTTTCTATGTGAAGAATCAAAATTATAACTAATTGGCCTTGAACCAGCTTGGATAATAAGGAGTGCCTTTTTAAAACAGTACTTGGTTGACATGTCTTTCTGACTTAGGGATGTAAATAGACAAGTAAACGGCGCCACATTGACCATTTAATTAGCTCGTCACGTACAACATTTTCCGGTGGAAAGAAAGTTTTTCAAGGATTGGACCAATAAATGGGCTTAAATGGCGCCACTTAGCTGACCATTTACATCCCTATCTGCACTGCATTTAAGTGCATGCTGGATACTATTAACATATGTTTTTTTGTGTATTCAGGGGCTGTTACAGCAAAGATATTTCGCCGCTTGCCTCTGCCGCCTTTGCTGCCCCCTCTCTCCCAAATCCCCGACGATGGCACGTGGTCGGGGAAAGCGTAGATCCTGTTCAGAGACGAGTTCTTCCGCCACCGCAGCCGGCCGTGGGGATGGACGGCGACGCCAGCCACGGTCGTTTCCCTACATTGGGTTGCTTGACCCGCAAAAAAATAACATTGGGTTGGTTGATGCGAGCTACGCTGAGGAGGACGACAAATCCGATGATGACGACTCCGACGATGATGAGGAGGACTCCGATGCCTCCGAAGTACGCATCTCACTTCCTGCTAGCGTTGTTCCCTAATGTTGTAGTACTCTGTAACTGTATCTAGCTTACTGCATTGCTCTTGTTTGATCCCAATTTGTGTTGTGGACTGGTGCAAGTAGTACATGGCAGCTAGGCCAGTATCGAACTTGGCTCGCATTTTATGTTGTGAATTAACCGTGCAGAGAAAAGAGTGCACTGAGCTGAAGAAAGACATGAAAAATAAAGACATTGAAATCGAGGCTGCAGAAGCAGAGATTCGTGATTTGAAGAAGGCAAATCTCTATGTGATATCCTCTGTCATAATTTGTTCATGCTCTTGGCGGATCATGATACAGATGTAGCGCATGTTAACTAATTGGCCTTAAACCAGCTTGCGTAATAAGGAGTGCCTTTTTGAAACAGTAGTTGGTTGACATGTATTTCAGTTTTAAGTGCATGCTTTAACGTCATTTTTTTTTTGTATTCAGGGGCTGTTACGGCAAAGATATTTGCAATACAAGGATGGCTTCCTCCCGCAAACCTAGCCTCACCCCAGCTCCCGCCGTCGTGGTTCCTATCATTTGACGAGGTCTTTCGCCGCCTCAGCCGGCAGATCATCTACAAGATCCGCCGCAGCCGCCACCGCCTACTGTTACCCTAGCCTTACTCCAGCTCCTGCCTCTCAGTCACCCGGTGATCTAGTGCACCTACTCTGTATCGTGTTGGTCAGAGCACGAGTACGCGTCTAGCTTGTTTGTTCGAGAGTCCTAGGGGTAACTGCGTAGTGAACTAGTGATCGGCGTGCGGTGTGATCCAAGTTCGTATCGTCTTGTACTCTTGTTGTTTGTCATTATGTAGTGGTAGCACCAGTTTTATCATTTATCAATGACATATAATGTGTAACTGATTCCAGCTTGGTGCATTTTGCTCTTGTTTAACCTAACATTATGTGGATTGGTGGCCAAGTGCATGGGGACTAGGTCAGTATTCAACTTAGCTCTCACACTTTAAGTTGCTGAGTTAAACGTCAATGCATTTTAGTGTTAACTAGCATGATCAGTTGGAAGTATTTTTTTCTATTTTGTTAAGAAAAATGTAGTAAGCTGAAGAAAAGCGTGGAAGAAAAAGACCTTGAAATAAAGGCTAAATAAGCAGAGATTCATAAAATTTTAAAAAGGCTCAAGAGTCATAGTATTGCCACCATGGGTCGCAAGGTCGTAAGCGATTTCCATAACAAGCTCTTACCAGAGAAGCTCATGCCTGACTTCTATCTTGATGAGTGAATGGCCTCTCACCCAAAAAGGTGGGAAAGTGTGAAGTCCGGGCGGGGTTCCGATGTTGACTTTGTAAGAGAAATAAGGATTTGCTGCCTCCTTGCTGGGAAAGTGGAGTAGTACGCGACCAAAACACCACACGGTCCCCTCTCTTCTCCATCATCCCTCACCACTGCCACCACACTCCACACCACCACCCTCCCGCTTCCGCCTCTGGCTAGGCGAGGCGAGGGGCGCGGACGCCGACTCGTGGTGGTATAACAGAGTTTTTGGCAATGCCCTAGGTGTTAGGCTATCGGGCCTGTGGGGCATTTCCATTGACTTTAGTCCCACCTCAGTTACTAAGTATGCAAAAAGGGACACATTTGTCCCACTTTTGCTCCATTTTGTGTGTACCTAGTACAAAATTTTGGTCCACAATTTGTACTATCTATGCATAAAATAAAGGAAAAGTGGGACAAAAGGGTCCCATTTTCGCATCCTATCAGTTACGAGAGGAGGCTGTGGCTATATTAATTACGAGCAAGAGTAGCCATCCTCCCATTAAACTGGGCATTTTGGAATAGAGAGCGCTTTTCACATGTAAACCCGTGTTGGTATGCGCCTGTGTAAGAGCATCTCCAGCCGTGCGAGTGCCCCCCATGCATTTTCCGGCTCTAAAATGAGCCGCTTGGAGGGCAGCCGGTGCTAATTTTCAACCTGGGAGCGCCAGTTCCCAGCCGCGCCCCCAATTTCGCCTCCCTAGCTGGTGATTCTGCCCAAAAATTGACACAAATATCACACACAAATCGTTATGTGCTCTTCATCATCGACGTCGGCTTCGGCTTCCTCTTCCATCAGAGCGGTGAACATCTCCTCGTCCTCCAGTCCATCGCTGAGCAGTCAAAATGCGAACACCTCGCGGGCGTGGTGGGCGCGAAGCTGCCCGTAGAGCTTGTTTGCGGCGCAATGGGATGCCCGCCAGAGGTAACCAGCCTTACCGCTAGCGGACGGCCGCCGTCAGCGGTAATTATTACCACTGGCGTAATGATCGCTGGCGGGCGCCCGCCCGCCAGTGGTAGGCCATTTCCTTCCGCCAGCGGTAGGCCTTTTCCTACTAGTGGGAGGGGAGAGGGGTGGTGCCGGCGGGTGAGAGGAGAGGGTGGCGCGCTTTCTAGCGGCTTGTTTGCGGCGGAGGGGAGAGGGGTGGAGCCGGCTACGGCGAGGTGGGAAGTCACGCGGGAGGGAGAATCTAGCTGGGGAATGTAGTTGTCTCACCGACAGAGCTGGCCCACACGCCCTTTTCCTTCCGCCGGAGCCCCAGTCGCCCCCCATTGAGCTAGGTTCGGCCTGGCAACGCTGGATGAGATTTCGTCCAAGTTCGGCGGAAAACGGGATTCTGGGGGGGGGGGGGGGAGGGGGGTTGGAGGGGAGCTGTGCCTGGGATGCTAGCTTCCTACTGGTTTGGTGGAGGATGCTCCATCTCCTTCTCCAGAAAGCTACGTATGTAACTACAGAAAAACCCTAGGTGGGTCTGCTCTTCCAAATCCCCTTTCTAAACCCTCGATCATTGATCGACATCTTCTCCTGGAGGCACGCACGCCCGCGCTCGGGATCGATGGATCCATGGGTGGACCCGCGCATAGCCCTAGCAAAGGAATATCCGGGGTACGACATCTCGGAGCTGGATCACCTCGTCGAGTGTGAGGGTCTCGATTCCGAGTATGACCCGGTGCTCATGAGGGTGCTCTTCGAGATGCCGTCTGGCTTCGCCATCTTCGGCATCGACTCGGGATACCTCTACGACATCGGCAGCGACTACACCGGCTTCGAGGTCCGTCCTGTTAGTTTGTTCTTCAGTTTACCCTCGAATCCACATGAACTTGTTTAAATTTGTGGCTTTTCTGCTGATATATATGCAGACGATCTGGGTTCACTGTGTCGACAAGGAATCTGCGGACATGGTTTGATTTGCATTCCTCATCGACTACTAGCTGCTGGCCATTCAATTGGTTTCGCGTGTGGGACTGACTGCCATCTGCATTGTTAGCTTTCATAACTCGTGTGGCTCTGTACATGCATGACTCCTTGAAATAATCTCGATGTCAGTTTCAAAGTTGTTGCTCTGTGGCTTGTAATTACCAAGCTGTCACTCAAAAATTACATTTCAGAAATTTAATTTAATTTCTAAATTGCTGCTGCTATAACGTTGTAAATTTACAGAAGCGCTGCAGCTATCTTGGAACTGTTTTTTCGTAACAAGCTATATATAACGTGTTCTATTTCCTATTGTGTAATAAGTCCTTCATTGCAATTGTGGGTGGTGATCTAGTCCGTTCTTGTCTTGGAAAATTCTTCTCAAATAAGGCTGCAAGTTAAAGAGTCCTTTATATCCGTCCTAGTGTTAAGGAAACCTTGTAAACAAGTGTTTAACCTATTTCAAGTAATGTAGTTTGATATAAGCTTGTATTGGATACTGTGGGTGTAGTTATACCTAGTTTCAATGCCTTGGAGAAAATTCAAAATAATCTTGATAGTGCGACTGTGGACAAACCGTGACACTATTCAAACTAGAGTTGTTCCATATGGCTTTGTTTCCCTTTAACCTTTCTCATAATTGGAGTTCTTGTGTCAGATGCTCTGGCTAAGGGGATTCCTGAAGCTTGAGAAAAGGTCAACTGCCATTGGTCCTACTGGTATCGATGACAGCCTTGCCGACCTTATCGAGGAGCAGTGCAGTAGAGGGGAGAAACTAATCGTCGGTGAATCTGCATACAAGGAAGCTATTGAACATCTGCTGGTCAGTATGAGGCTTAATTTCCTTGTTGCATGTGCACTTCATGTGCAAAATTCTTATGATGAGTATAATTTTGTGTGTGTTGTCTTTTGTATGGAATTACCTGTATATATGATGAAGCAGCTGAGGAGCTGATGTGGGGCCTGTAGAACCTGATGCATGTCTTAGTGCCTGAAGAGAAATTGGAGTTCGGTGAGCATGACCGCAAGTACCACAGCAAGGAATTACTTGGCTACCTAAATTACAATGTCCGTGACTTCGACATCAAGCCGGAAATGGTTAGTGTTTGTAGTTCATGAGATAGTTCAGCTAGCTAAAACAATATCATACCGATCGTATACTAGGCTCTTGTGATGGTCCAAGAATATCAATTCTTCATTTCATCCATCCCCATGTTCCGTTTCATACAGATCAATGGACGGATTGCTTCATTGGCTTCTTACATGCGACGATGTGATGTGGCATGTAAGGAGCACGCCGAGAGCTTGCAGTCGGTTGATAATCTTCTCAAGGAGAGATCTGGCCTCAAGACTGACGATTGGGACGTTGTGACACACGCCACAGCCCTGATGGCGTTGATAGGAGAATCTGTGGTCATGCCGGATAAGGTGAAGTTTGACTGATGCTGATTAGTTTTGTGTTTCCTTACCTGTTCTTACTATACTTTATATGCTGGGAATTCACGAATCGCGCCTACTTCCGAATCTCAGATGTTCACGGCCGATGAAAGGAAGAAGATACGCGAGGACGCAGGCAAATACAAGGACGAGATCTTCACAGCCAATTTGCAGACAATTTACAAGAAAGTGGTACGACTTAATCAAGCTAAATTTGCCAATCTGGATGCGCTCATGGTTGTTCTCCACAAGGCTAAAAGAGGAGCCTCGAAGGGAATTCGAGATTCTAGAGGGATGTTGACTGAGCAGCCACAGCTGAGAAGTTGCCAGGAGGATGAAGGCCACGGACAGAGGAAGAAGCTCAAGGTTGATGATGATGGTGTTGATACGTTCCAGAGTGGTGCAACGATGGATTGAAGTCAATTCCACGGTTGCCCTTTTCCTGTCCTCTAGATGGTATAATGTGCTTGGGCCAGTTCCTTACTGCGCGCCATCTACCAATCCTAAACAGTTCGACTTTGGTGTCATGTACTCTGTTGATTAGTTTCCGTTCTCTCTAAATTATTGGTCCAGTAGCTGTTTCCTTCAGCATCGATGTGAATCGAGTTTTAATCGTACTTTCAAGTTTTTCTGCGACAAAATGTTCAAATATCTGGATGTTATCCCTTTGTATTTCACCCGCCTCTACTAAAAACCAAAACCCAATTTGCCAAGTCCAAGAATGAGATGTGGAGCTTCTCTAAATGCATTAACAATGATGCTGTTACAAAAAAAATGGAGCTCAAAAGAGAGCAAAGCATAAAAAACTGACGACTAATGTGCTATCATGCACCCATAAGCATTCCATGAACTCTACTTCCACAAAAAGTCATCCGGCCAAGACCTAGGATGAGTCGGCACTAAGTTACATAGATGTTATAAATAAATAAATAAATAAATAAATAAGGAACTCATTAAACCACTGCTGAACTTCTAAACCTAATCATGGGGCGCACATGAGCGAGCCTGGCTTTGTATACAGGATTCTAATCGGGTCCGATCGAAGACCGTCTCTGCATAAGATAAGTAGCGGAAGGGACAAGGCAAGCACGGCAGATCGAATCGAATCGATCATGGAACAGACATCATCAGCAGACAAGCTGGTGTCGACGGAGGACGTGGTCCTCGAGATTCTCCACCGCGTGTCTACCGACGTCGCCGCACTGTTCCGCTGCTCCATGGCGTGCAAGCGGTGGCGCGCTCTGGTCGCCGACCGCTCCTTCCTCCGCCGCTGTGGTCTATCCACCACCCTCCTCGGCTTCTTCGATCGGCAACGCGTGGACGCCGACGAGAGGACGTCATACCGGCTGTACTTCGTGCCGCCGCCAGAAGGGTCGGTGCTCGGCGCTCAGCGCCGCCTTCTCACATCTCTCGTCGACGGCGGCCAGCAGCTGCTCGACGACGACTCGCATGCTGCGGAGCCGCTCGCCGCACGTCGTGGCCTCCTCCTGCTGCGTCTGGTCTCCGGAGTCCGCTACTTTGAATCGGTCGACATGGCCGTGTGCGACCCGCTCGCCGGCAAGTGTCACCTGCTCCCTCCGCTCGAGTGCAGAGTCACCTTCGTCAGTTGCACCGTTTTGAGCGGGGCAGAGTGTCGACGGTCTTATGTGGACGACTGTGCTAGCCATCGTCGTCTTCAACAACCACAAGAACGAGGACGGTCAGGAGTGCAACCTCTACACCTTCTCGTCCACCGAGTCCCGATGGAGTGCACCTACAAAGTGCTTCGATGAAATCGGCCGGATCGGCCGCAAGCGTGGCTTCCGGTTTCCGCAATTCAACAAAGGCAACGTCGTCATGGAGCATAGTGCGGCGAGGACGCACTGGCTCGTCGAGTACTGTTTCGACGACGTCGAGGTACCAGTGAAATATTACACCTTGGACGTGGGCTCCGACGACACAGGCTGCACTTCCTTGACGGAGCTACCGATCCCGGCGAACCAACTCGGGAGCTTTCCGACGCTTCGTGTCGCCGCCGACGGGGCACTCTCGCTGTATTGTGTAAATAGTATAGACGACGAATCTCATACCTTTTTTTAGATAAAGGGTTTTTATTACTTAAGAGTTTTAAGCATTACACTCGGCCTCTGCATAACAAGGATGCACACAGCCACAAGTTCACGAGTTCACAAATACCCAAAGCTGAAAATAAAAACAAGGCGGATCACATATCATGATGAGAAATTTTAAAGCCACATAAGAAGATGGTAGATCGATTCGGAGACTATGTTGCCATCCATGCTGGGAGAATAACTCCCTGGCCGCTGCCTCCAGTCGTGACGTCACCTCCAAAAACAAATCTTGGTGCTCCACACGCTGCAGGGCCGACCAAGCTCGAAGTGTAGTTGTACACCGATAGATAACCTGCATAAAAGAATCATTTTTGTCGTTAAAAACCTTGTCATTTCTACATAGCCACAGCGACCAGATAACGGCAATCGCTCCCACCCTACAGAATAGTTTCAACCTAGGATCAACCCCGTTTAAACCAGTTGCCAAAAATGTTTGCAACAGAACTCGGGGGATGTAAGGTAGAACCTATCTGGATGGCTGACCATATAGACCTAGCGAATTCGCACTGAAAGAATAAGTGTGTAATAGTCTCGTCATGATGACAGAAGACACACTTTTTACTTCCATGCCAATTGCGTTTGGCAAGGTTATCTTTTGTAAGAATTACACCTCGACGAAGATACCACGCAAACACCTTAGTTTTAAACGGGATCTTCATCTTCCAAATTTTGTTATTGTTCTTAATATCGACGGGTACTTCGGGTAAGATTAATGTTCTGTACATGGAATCAACCGAGAATTTACCATTCTTCGTGAGATTCCATTGAAAATTATCTGGACCTTCCGACAGGTGGATGGAATCCAATCGGATGAGCAAAGCATTCCAAGATGCTTGTCTTGTTCCAAGTAAACTTCTCCTGAACGAAAGATTTGTTGGGGAGGTACCCAACACCTCAGCAATCGTGTCGCTCTTGTTTCGTACAATCGCATACAGAGCCGGATATTGCTCTCTGAGAGTGGATCGGCCTAGCCATTTATCCTCCCAAAAGCGAATTTCCGATCCATCCCTAATTGAGAAAGATCCATGTGGAAAAAAGAACTTCGTCATAGCCATCAGGCCTGCCCAGAAGTGCGAATCGCCAGGTTTCCAAAGGACCTGAGATACGGCTTGATTTCCCACATACTTTCTTCTAAGGAGGGTTTGCCAAACTCCATCTTCAGAAAGAAGTTTGAAGAGTCATTTACCCAGCAAGGCTCTATTCTTGACCTCAAAGGTCATGAACTCCGAGTCCTCCTTGGTCTTTAGGGCAGCAAACCACACTCCACTTAGTCAGCCGATATTTTTTCTTCTCAGAATCCCCTTGCCAAAAGAATCTAGACCGGAAATAATCCAATCGTTTTAAGACTCGTTTAGGCAATTGGAAGAATGAAATCATGTACAGTACCATGTTTGTTAGTACCGAGTTTATGAGCACCAATCTTCCACCCAGGGATAAGAGTTTGCCTTTCCAGCTATTTAAACGTAATTGAAGTCTTTCCTCCACCTTTTTCCATTCAGCATTTGTAAGTTTCCGATAATGAATCAGAATACCCAAATAGTTGATAGGAAATTGACCTTGCTCACAGCCAAAAAGTTCAGCATACAAGGCAGAGTTTTCTCGAGCCTCGCCAAAGCAAAACAATTCACTTTTATGGAAATTTATCTTAAGACCCGAAAGTTGCTCAAATGCTGACAATATCAGCTTAAGGTTACGAGCTTTCTCGATGTCATGTTCCTTAAAAAGAATTGTATCGTCAGCATATTGAAGAATCGATAAACCACCATCTACCAGATGTGGAATCACTCCTTCAATTTGACCCTCAGATTTAGCGCGTTCGATCAAGATAGCCAACATATCAGCCACTATATTAAATAGTATCTCTACTATATTAAAGCAGAGCCGGTGGTGATGGTCGTACGTCGCATCCCCTCCCGAGGATAGAGATTAGAGACGCGCTGGCAAAAACCGTGGAAAAATAATGCTCTCTAAAAAAGCTCCCCACGATCCCTCTCTAATAAAAACTCCCCACGATCCCAATCCCCGCCACACCATCGAGCGATGGCCGCGGCCGTTCACCACCTCATGCACTTCGCCACAGCGGTTCAATCGTCGCCGGACCAGGAATCAACGCGGCACCACGGTTCCCCACCGCTGGACTGGGAGCCCCAAAAATCGTCCACTCCAGTTTCTGCCTCACGCCGCCCGAACCGACGCGTCGAGCGCCGTCGGGAGTGCAGTCGCGCGGTTGGCCTTCTTGGAGCTACGCACTGTCCGTCGGACGCCTCCGCCGTCCGCCTTGAGCGTAGCAACCTATGCCTTCTGCCCCAGACTGCAGTGCCAGAGCAGTAGGTCTCCGGGCTACCTCGGCCGCCTGAACTCCTCCCGCTTGACCTCGGCCGTCTCAACTTCTCCCACTCCGGCGGCTCGCTCTGCGTTGTCTCCGTCGAGGCCTGCGCCGCCAGTGGGTGCGCGCTCTTCTCCGACCTCGAGTGAACCCTGGCGTCTCCGCTCGACGCCGGACGGGGAGGAGGAGGGGAGCAGGTGAACGCACTTGATCGTGCTCACCGGAGAGGGACGAGGGGCCGGCCCGTGGAGCTGCCGGGTGATCTCACGATGGGGTCGTACACTCGTACATCACGGTCGCCGCCATGCCGCGCGCAGCACACTCCAAGCGGGATCCTAAGATCAGAGTGCTGAAGGAGGGGGGCGAGCCATCATTGTGTGCCAGATGGGGCTTCAGGGGCAGAAGACGGTGGACGACAAGGACCCGCTCAGGATCCTCCACTTTGTCTGCATAAAAACCTTATACAGCAAACAAATTCCATTGTTGTTAACGCAAGGTATTTGTTCTTCCCCTTCCTTTACCTCTTGCAGAATTTCACTGAAAATTTTCCGATGGCATAGAGTTTCATAAATTATCTCCCTTAGTCGTCATTTGGCCTGAATTCTTTTCAGGTTTCAGCAAGTTTGTTAGTCTCAACAATATAGGATTTGCAGTTATCATAAAGAGATCGCTTAAGATTAAGGTGTTACAAAATTGGTGATGTTGAGCGACTGAATGATTCTTCTGAAGGAGAACAAGAATTACATGTTTTGGAAGGACTAAACGGATCTGCAGCTTTCTTTGGAACTGTTGGTGCTTAAATCACTCAGGAAACATAAGATTTCTTTGTCAGCAATGCCTAAACCTACAGAAGGTTTCTTATTGGTTGAAGATGCTATAAATTCATCGCACCAAGAAAAGGTAAGAGAAAACAAATTTATTGGACATGGGCCTTGATCATGTCCATATGCCATATGGATAAAACTTGCACAATTATATTTCCAAGATATGCAGAACTGTACTACCAGCCAGCCTCCATTATTCACTTATTCTGTAGATTGACAAGGTGAATCACACCTACCTATCCTGCCAAGGAATCGTTAGTTGCACTGTCAGTAGTTGAGTACATTCATGTAAAGCAGATTTTAAAGTTTGTTGGAATACTTTTTTTTAATTTCCAAGGTTGTCAATAAGGACTAGCATTTCTTTCACATGTCCAGGGAGCAGCTTTATTTGTGTAATTCGAAATAATAGGATGAACAAATTCAGTTTTCTCGCATTTCAGTGAAGCATGTTTATTTTCTTACAGAAAAGTTCAGAGTAAGACTTCCGTTGAATGAATGCATCATCGCTATTTCAAATGTGGTTGATTTAACTACAAAATTAACTATTCATTTTTCTCCAGTTTGCTATTGTTGTAGATGACGAAAACGGTGATAATGAACGGGATCTTGTCATGGCAGCTGATCTAGCCAGCCCAGAATCAATTGCAAGAAGATCTAGAAAGAATGATGATTCCTATGGTGTCCCAGGTCACGAAAATTGGTGGCATTTCAGCTGCTGTGTCAACAGTGACACTGGTGAGAGTTTGATGTTGAAAAGCTCTGCTTCAGTCAGTCACTAGATGATGACGATTTATCTGTTTCAAAATCCTTAGTATACGACACTAACTTGAAGCATTGTTTTACCTATCTATGTAGGACGCCAGAGCGGGCATATCCACTGTATCAACTACATACGAGTTTGTTCTTTGGTTTGTCTAGCAAATTCATTATATTTCGTGATCTCTCAATATGTATACCGTCGAGGTTAGAAGCGGATTTTGTTGGTTCACTTCAGTAGCTTGATTTTTTTGTTTCGTACATGGAGTTTCTTGTGTGTTGCATTTCTTGCCTGACTATTTTTCTGTTAAAAGAATATGGGAAACACGGGGAAATTAATCGCCACATTTAGTGCTAAATGCATCGAGGGATCAGAATAACATGATTTTTTTTGGACGCCTAATGTACCGGGTGGAGGGAGTATTATAACTACAAATGTTTTTATCAATGTATGAGGTATAAGATTGTTTGACCGTAGCAACGCACGGGTATTCAACTAGTTGGCGATAACGGGTCACCCTGTCTGAGGCCTTTTTTCGTTTGAAAGTATTTGCCAGTGTCATCATTGACCTTAATGGCTACACTTCCTCCCGAAACAAAGCTATTTATTAATGCGCACCACTCAGAAGAAAAACCTTTCATTCTGAGGGTCTGCTGAAGGAAATACCATTTGACTTTATCATAAGCTTTCTCAAAGTCAATTTTATGGATTACCCCATTTAGCTTTTTCCTATGTAGCTCGTGAACTGTTTCATATAGGATCGCAACTCCGTCAAGGATGTTGCGACCTTGCATAAAAGCCGTTTGAGACGGACGAACCACATGATCTGCCACACTGTTCAGTCGAATCGTAGCCACTTTGCTGAATATTTTAAAACTAACGTTAAGAAGGCATATAGGTCTAAATTGTTGAATCCTTTCTGCCTCGTTAACCTTAGGTAATAAAATTATCTCACCAAAATTGAGACGAAACAACTCAAACAGTCCCTTGTGAAGACAGGTGAACAGTTGAAGCAAATCAGACTTGATAACATCCCAAAAGTTCTGGTAGAACTCCGCCGGGAAACCATCAGGTCTAGGTGATGTATTATGTTTCATTTGGAAAACCGACATCCTCACTTCCTCCTCAGAGTAGAGTTTAGTGAGTAGACTATTTTCCGCTTCTGAAACCTGGGGGATATCCTCTGTTCGAGACTCATCCAAAGAGAAATTTCCTTCCTCTGGAGCACCGAACAGACCTTTATAGTAATTTGTAATGTACGACTTTAGTTGTTCATGGCCCTCAATCGTTCCCTCATCCTGGACTAGAGGATGAATGCGCTTTTTCCTGTGTCTGCCATTGGCGATACTATGGAAATAGCGAGTATTCGAATCCCCTTCTAGGATGAATTGGGATTTAGAACGTTGATACCATTTTAACTCCTCCTCTCGCAGTAGCTTCGCTATCTGTGCATTGGATTGGCTCTTTAGCTCAATCTCTTGCGTGGATAGTAACCGAACTTCTGCTAATGCTTCTAGAGCATCAATTATCGAGGAAAGTCGTTCCTTCTCTTTTTTAAGTAAACCAGAAGTATGACGAGCCCAGCCAACGAGGTACGTGCGTAAAGCACGTATCTTGTTGTTCCACCGCTAGATATGCGTATCACCCGCAACTGGTCTTTCCCAAATTCTTTTAACCATCTCATGGAAATCCTCTCGATGCAGCCACCCAAGCTCAAATTTGAACCGTGGCTTACAATGTGGTCTAGGTATTCCAGTGGTCAAAAGAATGGGAGCATGGTCTGACAATCCCTCAATACGTTCTAGAGCCCGTACCGACACCAGTGGGAATCTAGATTCCCAATCAGTATCCATCAGTACACGGTCTAGTTTCTCGTAAGTGGGTTCAGGGAGAGAGTTAGCCCAAGTGAACTGTCTCCCCACCATTGTTATCTCTCTTAAGTTCAAGCTGTCGATGACTGCATTGAACAATAGAGGCCAACGGTACGAATCTCATACCTGGCGGCTGCACATGTGGAAGCGGGAAAACGTTAACGGCGTCGATGGTAAAGGCTGGCTCCAGACAAGGACGATCGAGCTAAACCTACCAAGACAGCCGGAAAACCTTTGTGCTGATGTAGAAATCTTGCCGGTGGAGAAGAGCGACACATTGTTCGCCATAGACGAACATCAGTGCGTGCACAAGATCGATGCTCAAACTCAGACGGTAGAGGAGCAGCAGTTCAAGAACACGCTGAGTATGTCGGCCATGCCTATGAATATAGAATGGCCGACCTTATTTGCGTCTCGACTTGGTTAATTTTTCAAGTCAGAGATTTCAAAAAGGGGATCATCATAAAACCCCAAATATCGTTTGTTCGATATATGTAGCATATTACCACGCGCGTAACATTTTTTTAACAATTGCATCAGCATGGTGGCATTTTCTTTCCAATGGTTGGACAAACCCATTAGAAAACGACAAAATACCAATCAGCAAAATATAGTGAGTATATATGCAGCAAAAAATATGATTATGAAGCAAAATTTTCGTTGGTCGTAGCAAAAACAAAAGATCCCAAAGTGGACTGAAACTAAGAAACACTCGAGCAATTAAGAAATAGCAGAACAATAATTTATGTTGGCATCCTCTCTTGTAAACAAACAAAGCTTTATCTCGCTCTATAGACGCTCGGTAGCTCTCTTGCCTAGACCTGGTCTTGATGCATGAGAGAAACACAAGTACAAAAACCATAATGGCCTGATTGCGTGCAAATAGAACTGAATATAGATCAGCATATTCGATTTGGTTAACACTGAGCATGATATGACTACAATGCTTGTATACTGATTTAGTGTTGGATGTTATTTCAACCAAACGGCCAAACAAAATTATCATGCGTCAGCCATATTCGAGTCTTACAATTCTGTAACCATATAACTGACACTAGCTGATTACTTTAGGACGGAGCCATGCATGCCGTCAGCTATGAGATGCCCTGGCACTTAGCTCTAATTCCGATGGCAATGGATGATGACGCTACTGTAAAAGTGTGCTATGTACTGCCTCCTGCCCAAGTGACACCTTTGACAAAGATAGTTTGCCTACAAAGTTGGTGGAGAGGCTTCCAAAGAAGAGGTTCCCCTCGAACTCCGCTACCGAAGTGATGAAATTGATCACTTTCCCTTCGGAGTCATCGAGCACGCGGACGATGTCGCCGTTCTCCGATACCTGCACCACCATGGCTCCCTTGGCCGTCGCCATGATCCTCTCGAGGAGCGCCGGGAAAGAAGCGACGATTCTTTTGGTCAAGGTCCACCGGGTGACCAGGTCTATCAATGGCGACCTCAGCTGCATTTTGGATTGCGGAGAATCATGAGGTGGTTCTTTTGGTGCATGTGGCCATATATACATCCACATCCACTGATGCTCAAGCCGGTGACCAGACGAGTTCATGATAATGGGCATAACTAACCGGGTGAATGGCGATCCAGAAGGAACCGTCTGAAGCTAGACGGATGTTATCCGGGCACCCCGGGAGGTCTTGGACGAACGTGTCCGCCTGGCCAGCCTTGTCCCCTTTGAGCCACAGCCTGGAGCATCTGAACCTGCATACGCACAGCATACATAATTGCAGAATTCAGATGGAGCTGGTGTTGCAAGCGAGTTTGCAAGCTGCCTCATTCGAGTACTGAGAACTGAGATTGAAGGGGGTGTTGAGGTTGAGGAACGTACCCGCCGGACTCACAGACGACGACGAAAGCCTCGTCCCGCGAAAGGGCGACGCCGTTGGCGAAGGCCAGGTTGTCGAGCGCGACGGACGCCTCGCCGGTGCGGGGGTCGTACCGGAGGAGGCGGCCGGTGGGGCGGGACTCGATGTAGGCCAGGAGCCACTGGTCGAAGCCGAACCTGGTGCAGGCGTCGCTGAAGTAGACCGTGCCGTCCGCGGCCTCCACGGCGGCGTCGGCGAACCTGATCGTGGAGCCCTGGACGGTCGACGCAAGAATCGTCACGCGTCCCTCCTCGACCCTCAGTAACCCTTGTCGGCGTCGCAGACGATCATGCTGCCGTCGGCGGACGGCGCGATCCCGAGCAGGCCCGTGCCGCCGACGAACCTCCAGTGCTCCCATGACCCGTTGGGGTGCATCCTCTGCAGCCACCCGTCCCTCGTCGCCGTGTACAGCATCCCGCCGGCCGCCGCGTCCACGTACACGTCCTCTGGCGCGATCAGCCCCGGCTCGCCGAGCTTCTCCAGCCCCTGCTCGTCCGTATGTATTTCCAGCCACACCATCCATCAGACAAGCATGGCACGGGGAGGACGAGACGCAACGGGACGGAGATTAGGTACCTGGAGGAGGTTATTGGGAGGGTAGCGAGTGGCCGGCGGCGGCGGCGATGGGAGCGGCTGGATGGGACAGTTGAGCGCGACGTGGACCGCCAGCGCCGCGACCACGGCCAGCGCCGCCGTGCCCAACAGAGCCATCTATCGCTGACCACGCAACGTACGTCGGCGACGAGGTGTACCACCGGACTGGAAGTGGCTAGCTCGAAGCTGGACTAGCACGGTGCTAGTTTAGCTACGTTTACTTGTCGGATATGATGCCGACTGCCGGCCGAGCACTCACCATGTGTACCAGTTTCAGCTGGTGTGGGAGGCGACGAAATGGGAGTGGTCCAAGCACCGCCGCGTCACTGCGTGGGACCTGTCGAAAGCTGTGCGTGATGTTAGGAACTCACGACCATACCATACACGCGTCTCGGCTCCTAGCATGGGCGTCCCTGTCTACGGAGAAAGCACAAGTGCACAACCTTAGCTAGTCAAACACTTCACACTTCACAACACTTGTGTGCCACCAGTTTTTTATGGCAGACGGCACCGTAGAAAATAGGCCTTCCGTCCGGAGCTTTAGTCCCGGCTGTGTTTGGTCCCAGGACTAATGTGAGCATTAATCCTAGTTCTAACTTATAGGACGCCGCACGGACACAGCCAGCTTTAGTCCGGGGTCAAACGGGACGTTTAATTAGTCCCGGTTGGAGATACCAAACGGGACTAAAGGGGATGCGGCAGGCTGCTGCCGGTGCGAGCCCCTTTAGTCCCGGTTGGTGTCTCCAATCGGGACTAAAGGTCAGGTGGTTGACTAAAGGGATTTAGTCGGCCTTTCTTTTTAAATCGAGTTAAAATTTCCAGAAAATAGCAGATCTTTCAAAATTCACAGAAAAAGATCTATACGCCCAACAATTTCAAACCGCATATGGCTGGATTCAGAAAAATGTGTAGAATCTGATTCCGCAATAAAACTTTCACGATTTAAAATCTAAAATATTTTGAATTGTAAACACTTGGTTTGAGTATTTTTGACATAACTTTATTTCTGTAAATGCAAATCAAGTGAATCCTTTTGATACGGTTTAAAAATTAAATTATCTATCCATAGAAATTAGTTTTACTATTTACTGAAACTATTTTTCAACTGAAAGTTACATAATCTTAATTACCCCTTTTAACAACGTTTAATTGCAAATTAACTAAGTTGTTGCATTAAATATTTTTCATATGCATCATGTGTTAGTAAATAAACAGAGAACAAAATTAACTAGCTAAGTTTCATTATTAAATCATCATGCATTCATGTTGTGCATATTGTTTTGTATTGTTTGGTTGTTTATGCATGTATTGTTATGAATCGTGTAGATTGCGAAGATTGGGCTGTTTGCTCGTGTGAGGATTGTTTAAACGGAAACTTCAACCAAGGCAAGTGGTGTTCATGTCCTACTATTTTTTTATGCATTAGATCTATTTTGTAGTTGCATGTGTTGGTTATATGCTAAGCTAGGTTGTTTCTCTAACACCCAAGAGGAATAACCCTATAATCCCTTGTAGTGATATCCTATTGTAGACACCATCGTATGGTAGATTGCTTAGTTATGCTTATCTAGACGTGGTTGGGATTCATGATATGATTGAGTAGTTGTTAAGTTTATATTTTGATTATTCAATAAAACAACTCTTAATCAATGAATCGCTTGGGTGGAGTGGTAATTGCTTGATGTTTTGGGGATGTGTGGAATGCCACCCAGGGCTAAAGAGAAATATGATTGGTTCTTGTTTGGTAACTTACTTGTGTCAACATGTGTTTAACTTTGAAATGGGTTGTTAACTGAGCTATTAAGTTGTGGTAACTCAAATCCTTGTTGTCAGAGATGTAGAATAGTGCAGGTTGGTACGGCACAGTGGTGGTTTGAGTGACTACTTCCCAAAGGTCGCGTCTTAGTTTTCTCCCGACCATCTTACAAATTGTGTGCTATGGTAAAAAGGGTTAATTGAGTCACATGGGTAAAGGACACAAAGCTCTCGAGAGTGTCAATCTAAGATCTTAGCCATGTCCCCAGTTTTTATCACTTTATTTGATTTCTTTCAAAAAAGGTCAAAATGGCCACCATGACTATTCATCGAAAGATGTCAAATTTTCTAAAACTATCGATGTTTCTGTGATATAACCACTAGTTGTGTACCTTAAAAGGATTTTTTTCAAAATTTCAGACCAAACTATCAAACACTTGTAGTTCAAATTTGGATTACTTTCAAAAAAATTAGCATAAACTCATTTAACTAGCGAAATTAGATAGAAATTAAGAAAATTCCTAATAATTCAGGATTATCCATCTTATGTGGACTAATCTTTGTGAGAATTAGATGGGTGCCATTTTGCAACATATTGTTTGTACTTGGATCATAAAAAAGTCATTTTTGCCACTTAGAAAAGACAAATGATATTTATTAAAATAATTTGAAAAATCCATTTAGAACCATTGTTTCCTATACCAAGATACACCTATTTGTCGAATATGAGAACTCTATCGCAAACTATGCCGTGGGAATTGCCATAACATGATCATTTGGCTCCATGCTAGAGTTTTTTCTTTCACAGCAAGTTTATCGATGTTTCTGTGATGCAAAAGATGACATGGATGGCATATTTGAATTCCTCTCATTTTTCTAATTGATTTAGACATTTTATTTGTCAAATTTGGATTTACGGATTTAAGGATATGAATTATTCCATATTAAATATTATTACATAATCATTGTTATTTATTCAAAAAATATTATTACATAATCATTGTTATTTATTCAAAAAATATTACTACATAACCATTGTTATTTATTCAAATAAATTTTGAAAATTTAAACAATAAAAAGTGTAACATCATGACCCAGTGGTTAATATGATTGATAGGATACTAATATTAGTAAGTTCTAACTTCACATTTGGAAGTTAATTTAGAAGTAACTCAAAAGTTAAGTGTGCTTGGGCTAGATCAATCTGAGGATGTGTGACCGAATGGAATGTTTGACCAGGGTAAGTACTTTGACCTGAGATTAAGTGTATAATTAGAGATTAAGTGTGTGGCTAAGTGAGAAATTTTGAAATAGAATTAAAAATATAATTAAGAAAGAACTGAAAATAGAATTAAAAAACTCCGATCCGGTTCGTAACACCAACCGGGACTAAAGGTCCTCCAGCCCTAGCGCATGACCGCAGCCATGTGGAGAGCCTTTAGTCCCGGTTTGTGACCAACCGGGACTAAAGGAGGGGGCCTTTAGTCCCGATTCTGTAGTACCGGTTGGATAACCGGGACTAAAGCCAGTTCCCAACCGATACTAAAGGCTTGTTTTCTACTAGTGCGGATTGGTAGTCTCACTTGTGTGACAACAAAATGTCTAACAAATGATTCTATGATAAACGGGGTAAGTAACTAAAAAAATATGGCACGCCACAACTGCGGCTTCAACCAAACACTTACCAGACTTGTCCGCCTAAGGTTCCGTGAAGTGTGGCTCCGAACCAAACATGCCCTAGCATTATTGCAGGACCCGTACATGATCTCACGAAGAACATGATAAATGAATAAGGTAGCGCGACAAAGCAGGAGAGGTGTAGGATGGAGTTTGGCGTCAGGTCGTGTACCTGGAGGCCGTAGAACGCGAGGACTCGCCGGAAGAACTCCCACGAAGGGAAGGAGAGCCCGTGCTAGAGAAAGCTCATGAACATGACGAATTGGCGCCGACTGCGGCCTCGGGTGGATCTCCGGTGGCAATCCTCCACCGATTCTCCGCCTAAGCGGCAAGAGCGCCCTGGCCGGCGAACTTCTCCAGTACTCTGGCGGTGACCGTAGATCTGGTCTAGCCTCCCTTGGGCGCCATTTCTGCTGCTGGAGAAGAGAGGGGCGAGCTGGTATTCATTCATAACCATCCCGAGATACTCAGACATGCGAACGCGTTGCTATATGAAGAAGAAAACTGAGATTCAAGGGGCTCGTTTTATCCAATGATGAAGATGCCGCCCTCCTTGAGTGTACCTGAAAAGACATTGCAATACGACATAACAGCCGCGAGAACTTTCTTTAAAAAAGTATTTCCATAAGTATTTACATATTATCCTTTTTTATGGAGTCGACAAATAAATATATTTTTTAATAAAATCTATAGGCATGCTTAAACAAAGTCAGAATAGGGCCTATGGGCAAGATAGGAATATATGTACATACGGGAAAAAAAGGAGTTATGTCATTATAGGGGTGGTCGTGTGGTATATACATGGGCAAAATGTGAAGGGTTCTATAAATGTCTTGGGCTAAGGGGCCATGCCTATACTTACGAAATAAAATTATGATTTTTTGAAAATCCAAATTTTGTTTTGCAATTATCTTAACCTACCGCTATGGAGCCGGGATCCATTGCTATTTTCCGCACATATGCTTCTTTATTTTCTACTCCAAGTTTGTAGGTCCTAGGAAGTTTAATACAACATGTCATCCTAACTAGTTTTCAAAAGTGGGATATATATACAACATTCCAATTCTTGAATCCGGTAATCTTGATTTGAACCTAGTCCAGGTGCAACACACCGCCTAAGTCTGCTCACAATGGGGAGTAACTTAGACTAGTAACATGCACATGTTACTACTCTAAGTTACTACCTTCATAGTGGGATGTAATATATGTATAGTGTCATATTTAATAGGTTATACACTCATCTTGCCTTAAAATGTGTGATGTACAACCATCTCTCTCCTCATTAATTACCCGCCACATCAGATTTTTTGCCTATGTGTCACTGATGTTACTCCTCATGTTACTCCCATTGTGACTAGTCTAAATCTGTGAGCTCTAAATTGGACCCCTGAGACCTTGGTTGTCGTTGGTTGGATTGGTTAGAGGACCGTAGACCAGGTCATAGTTTGGATTGGGTAGAGGACCGTATACCAGGTCTGGTATATGGGCTGGCCCCGTATATTTTCGACACATCACTAACTATATGAAAGAGAGTCCGTTTCTCGGCCTCTCCGCAGCCGAGCACTGTAGCAAGCTACAGTAGTACTGTTCATTACTACAGTCTACAGTGCATCGATCCGCGTCGTCAGCCGGCGATCGGACGACCAACATTACACGCCCATGACGCTTTTGCAGAAAAGCCCCTCCCAAAATCAGCTATCAACCCGCAGTACATGAAATCGCGAGACGACAGACCGATTTGCAATTTCCAGAAAACTGAAAGTCTTCCTTGCAAAAACGCCACAACACCTCTCCTCCCTCTTCCTCTCTCCCGCGACGGCGGAAATCGCCGCCGCCGCCGACGCGTGCCACCGCCCCTCCGCCCCTCTCCAGTCAGATCGAAGGCCAAGGAACGCTCCGGCACCGTCTCCTCCACTTCCTCGCCGCAGATCGGCCGCCGGGACGCCGCAGCCGTGCCGGATTTTTGGCCGCCGCGACCTCCGTCCGCGGCGACGGATTTGCTCGCTGCCGGCCGCTCCAGCGACCAAATGGTCCGGGCCGCTGCCCCTCCGGCTCACCTCCATCTTCTCTGGCGACTCCGCATGGCCCCAAGCCGGCACGCGCTCTCGCTTGCTCGAGCGCATCAGTCTCATTTCCCCATCCGGTCGGCAACCCCCGCGCCGGAGCGCCCCAAGCTCATGTTCCGCCTTCTACCCCGCCAGAGGCCACCGCGCGCCGCCTCTGGCCAGCACCGGTGCGCCCGTGGCGCATACCGCCGGCTGCATCGAGCTCTGTCCAAGCTCCCAGGTGCCGCGCCGCCCATCTCCCTGGTGCCGCGCCGCCGGCTCCTGCGACGCGCCGGCGGGATACGGCGCCTCCATCACCAACCTCCTTCGTCACGCCGGATGGGCACGGAGTCGTCCTTCCCCGCTTCCTGTGCACCGGCGGGCCACCGCGCCTCCTGTCCCAGCTCCTGCGCACACCGGCGGGCCTCCCACCCCATTGAGGGCGACTTCCCAGTGCGCCCCGGCCCCGCCCATGGCCGGCTCCCTGGCGAGGACACCGCCTCGGCCGGCGACCCAGCGCAACCCCGACGTCGTCTGCCGCGCGACGCCCTTGCTCTGCCGCGGCCGCCCTGCTCCTCTCGGGCGCGACACCTCTGCTTCCCCACAGCGCGCGACCCTGCTCCTCCCTGACGCCGCACCCCTCCTTCTCCTCTCCCTCCCCTTTCCATCTTGGTGGGGATGGCACCGCGTCGGAGCTGCGGTGACCCTCCATGACAGTCACGAAGACGACGCCGCAGCCCTCCACGACGGAGACGAAGATCGCCGGTGGTCTGCTGCTGCTGCTTCCGGCATCGCTACCCTTCCTCTCGATCCGGTCTCCATCTGCGGTACATCGTCATCATGCCCGGCAGCCGGCCGGCCAGCCCAGACTCCTTCACCCCATCCTCGACTCCCGTACTGATTTCAGTTGATTATGGTGAGCAAGTATATTTACTGAGCCTATGTATGATTTCGTCTAGGTTTAAGTGCTTAATGGTATGCTAAACTGAATGTACACTGCTAAATACAAAAGGGGTTTAGTTTCCTTTATTATTAAAAAGATTCGCGTTACAAATTGTTAGTTAATTTGATATTCTGCTTCACTTGCCCAATTAATTTCTGTGATGAATGCTTTGTTCAGTATCTGCAAACATTTGGGATGTTTTTTTTTGGAAACAGTAAACAGCTGAGCTGTACAAGCTATTGACTTCAGGATTTTTAGCCTGCCAGTGTCCATGTTTTAGGAGCCGCTTACTGCTGTCCATGTTTTCCAGTCAAAATCCATTTTCTACTGTTAAGTACTCCTGCAGGATTTAGTGAATGAAAGAATTATGTAGGATTGGAAAGTGACTATGTCAGCCTGAAACTTCTATCTTGCAATATATCTACCTCTTCAACTTTTTTTCTGGTTCTAGGAGATGATACTGGTTCTGAACTTATGTTCACATTTGTGTAGGTATAATTTTTTTCCTCATGTTTCCATTCCGATCGTTGCGTCTCCTACTTAAATTTATAGAAACAGGTAAAAGACCATAAACTTAGATGCTTTCATTATTTATGGCTTTTTTTTAGCAGTTCATTTTAGATATTATGGTCAGTTCTGTTTAACAGTGTGTTGTTTCAACCATTTAAGAAACAACGTGCATGGTATTTTTCAGATACTATGTAATTCTATTTTCCGAACCTCTGTTTTGTTACAGTATTAGGTAATTACAATATAGATATTTATATCCCCAGCCAAAGAATATATGCTAAGGTGTATTTATTCCACCGCTGGTGCTTGCCTCTCAACAAGTCTGAATCATATTAATTCATAGTGCTGAAGAAGTTGGTTAATATGTGTGGTTTTCAGGTTCGGTTGCAATTCGAATTTTGTCGAGGAGAATGTCCACATCAAGACCATGCCAATAGTAATATTTAATCAATATGTAATTGTACTGGAGCCGTTTGCGGCAGTGGCATCAAGACCACTACTTCATTTAGAGGTGATACTAATATTTTTATTTCTCACCGAAAGATTCAATTCAAACACTAAATATTGTAGTTCGCACCGTTCAGGATCGGATTCGATGTGCTGCTTCACTAATCGCTCGATTTTGATGTTTCTTATCCGGCGTGCGTCTTTTTCAGAGCTTGAAGTTAGCAGAGCAACGTTGCACGAGGATTTGGGGAACGACGGAGGCTTCAACGACGAACTGAGGAGAGAGGTATCTAATGTAGCTGCTGACGAGGGGTAGACTCATCAAGACACATGGTTAAGGTCCCTAGGTTATGAATATGGGGGAGAGAACGTGGTAGAGCTGGAAGTATCGTCGGCTGACAAGCAGGGCAAAGATTTTACCCAGGTTCAGGGCCCTCGTGTGGAGGTAACACCCCTACGTCCTGCCTGTCTGTTATTGCTTTGTGAATATGATGGTTACAAGAGTCCCGGCGAGATGTCGATCTCGCTAGGGTTTTGGTGGCTCTGAAAGTACGTGGTCTGGTTCGATGGCCCTCCCAGTTTAAATAATAGGCTGGGTCTCGGGTGTTCGTAACCGACTCGATTTACAAGTAAGGAAACTCTAAACCGACTATTGCTTCGCCAAACTTGGAGGATACTCCATCTTCGTGGGCCTCCCTTCATGGGCTTCATGTAGGCTCTGATAGTTGGGCCTAGTCGATACGTGCACCAGGTACCCTCATGGTAGGGTACCCGATAGGCATACCCATGTCAGTAGCCCCCGAGTACTTGTCTGATTCGAAGAGTCGGGCATGGACTCATACATCATGCACGTTATACTTTTTACATCTGTATTTAGAATTCTTATGAAATAGCACATGTTGGCTATGTCGAGTGTTTCATCGACTATGAGTTTTTGCTTATGATAGTCAAGGGATATTAGCTTAGCAGGCCCGGCACACACGACGGATCGGGGCCAGTTAACTACCATTTGTGGCAAAACCATACTAGCTTTCAATCAAACTCGAGTCCCCGGACTCGAATCTGGAACAAACTGGACAGACTCGAAACGGCCGTTGAGGTCTTACGGAATCGAACTGCAGTATAATTTTGAATCAACCCAACGCGTCCGTCGGGGATAATTCATCATGTCTGCTGACACGGAAAATTTAAGGATAACGCTGCTGGAGCGGTCCTTAGCCCAGCTCGACTGATCGGCGGGTCTTACCTTTGCACTATGCATGCAGCATCCAAGGATCGTCGGATCAACTCGGGAATATTTTGAGTGTGATTTTGCTTATGAACTTAGTCGAATGTTTCGTCGACTGACACTTTTGCCATTATTCTATCGGGTGCGCGACAGCGCTCCCGATGGGAGTAGCCCCCGAGATTGTGCTTTATTGCTTGCAATGGAGGATAATCTCAAAATCTTTTACCCTGCACATTTTAGTCAAAGAAATTTTTTGATACGCTCCCGATGGGAGTACGATGCTGCAGTCGAAAGAATTTCGACTGGCTCTATGACCTTTGCTAAAAACCAACCGAGACTTATGCGAGAGACCACCCGAAGATATCATCGAGTGACTTTTATGCCAGTTGTGAAAGAGAGAACAACGTCAGCAATGACGCATTTTGCGACTGCTATCTCTGACAAGCGGTGGCGTGCTTGGAGAGGCTTTGATAAGACGTGACCCTGTTTTGTGGGCCCGTTTCTGCAGAGCTGACCAGGGTGACGCCGCGTGGACTTGATTTGACCGTTCTGGCGCGATTTTCACGGGGCGTGATGATGGTTTCCTGATTCTCGTGCGTAGTGGGCGGAGTGGCCGGCGACGGTTGCTCTCCGTGGCTGCCACGTGTATGGCCAGATTTCGCGCGGAGCGTATGCCTTTGTTTTGACGGTTGCGATCGTTTTGCGATCTGTGGTAAATAGGGGGACGGCGCTGGCAGAGTTTTTTACTTGCCATTTGCTCCCTGCGCCGCCCCTCGTCTCATCTTCTTCCTCGCGCCCACCTCCATTGCCTGCGCCCAAGCTCTTTGCCTCACACCCTCCACTGCTGCCATGGCGAAAGGTGGGGGCTCCAAGCGTGGTGCTGCTGCTGCTGCTGCCGCGACCGATGCGGCCAAGGGCAAGAAACCGTGGCGGGTACATCTGCGTCCACCGCTGCCCTGAAGAAGAACAGCGGGGATTGGGCGAAGTCCACCGTCAAGGACGCCCATTTGCTCAAGCTCCGCGAGCAGGGATATCTGCCACCCGCGGAGCAACTCCGTCCGCGCTCCATCGCCCAAGGAGGTATGCCCCGAACCACGCGCCAACGAGCGCGTTTGCTTTGCGGAGTTTGTGTCCAGGGGCTTCTCGCTTCCCCTCCACGACTTTGTTCGTGGCCTTTTATGCCTACGGGGTGCAGATCCACGATCTCACCCCAAACGGTATTATGCATATTGCGTGTTTTATCACGCTATGCGAGTGCTTCCTTGGCGTCGCACCCAGCTGGGCGCTATGGAAGACCATATTCATGGTGCGACCCAACAGAGGAGGTGGTCGCACCTACCCCGTGGGCGGCTGCGGCATCCAGGTGCGCAGCGACACCCGCTATTTCCGCCTGAAGACCGTCGACTCCGCGCAAGGCTGGAGGAAAGGGTGGTTTTATGCGAGTGTCGAGCAAGACGGAGTCGCCACCTTCTCGACTGCGGCTTACGTCAGGACCAAGGCGTGGGATCACCAGCTCTCAGCCGAAGAAATGGAGGAAGCACGCCCTTTGCTGACTCGAATCGACGGACTGCTGGACAAGGTTACGGGCCTTCACTTGATCGCCACCTTTTAAAGAGGCGAGTGTGGCCCTCCGTGCCCGAGCGCACCCCATGTGGGCGTATGAGGGCGCGAGTGACTCCACTCGGATGAGCCCAGAGGAACTGTCAAGGAACGAGCTTGTGACGCACGTGCGCCACATCACCAGCCTGACGACAGCCGACCCTTGCAACATCGATTGTCCCGTTCACCATACGGGACGGAAAACCCTTTGCTTGAGGTATGTCTGTAGTTTAATAGTTTGCCACTCGTAGTTTCTACGATATGTGTTTTTTGATTCTGACTTTGCAATTTGTGATGTATGCTATGCAGGGTCACTCGACTGCTGCCTCCCTTCCTCCTCTGCCTGAAAATGGCGAGACTGAAGAAACACAGGCACAGGTGGTGGACCCGAAAGGGGATCAGTCGCCCATCCCTTCTGCCACCACTTCACATGTGGAGGAGGTCGAGGAAGAAGCAGCAGAAGAGGTCCAATCTGAAGAAAGGCCACCTCTGACCAAGAAGTCGATACCGCGCCACCGAAGCGGCGTCGACTGGCCAAGAAGGCGCCTTCTGCTGTAAGTTCACCCGCGAGGGAGCAGGGCTTGGAGGATGACGAGGAATCAGGTTCACCACCTGTTTTCCAAGCCGCTCCTTTGCGTGCGTGCTCAACAAGCTCAACTCTTCCTCTTCAGTCGAGTGGTACCCCAGCCTTTGGGGGACCAATTTTTGGCGACTCCGAAGGAGGAAGATGAGGAGCACAGGTATGTGTTTTTGAGTATGATATGAGAATTTTGTGCTGTCATATTTGTGCTGACCGTCTTTTTGCTTTGTTGTGTTGCCACAGCGCTGAAAACAATCAGCCTGGGACTCCTCCAGTCGAGAATGTTCCAACCCTGGAGCACTCGAATTATGCACCGACTGGAAACGAGGCTGCCCAGCCAATGGCCACTGATGCTGTGTTGAGGCAGCCAAGGCGGCAACTCCAGATGTCGGGACATCAGTCGCACTCCTGAGCCGTGGATGAACCACGTAAGTAGCTTTTTGCTTGACCCGTTTAGTTGTAGGTCTGTGAAGTTTGAATTTTTGCTGAATTCGTGTGCTCGCAGCCCTTCTACCACACCTTGGCAGATTCCGCCAAGGCTTATGTCCAGGTGGAGCAGGAGAGGGACACCATGCGCGCCGAGCTAGAGCGGCTCAGTCGTGAGTTCTCCTTTTTGCTTTTGTTTTGCCGAATTTCTTTTTGCAATGCTTGATTTTGTCGAGTATTGAATGCACGTGATTTTGCTGGGCCAGGCGAGAAGAAGGAGCTGGAAGACGCACTCGCCGCGCAGCGCGAAGAGTCGAAGAAAGAGCTGGCTGCCGCCACCAACTCAGCCGCTGCACGCGAGCGAGGATATGCTGACCAGCTCGCGGCACTCGCGCAGGTCATGGGAGGTGAGTAATCTTTTCTCCTTTTGATATGACGATATAACTGTCGAGTGTCATGAAATGACTTTTGCCTTTTTTGAATTGTGCAGAAGCTGTTGGCGCACCGGCCTCTGCGGACGTGGCGAGTGACGATCTTTCGCTGGAACAGGCTGTGGGCGGCTTAGGCGCCTATGCAACCAGGCGAAAGAAGCACTCGCCAAATCGACGAGCACACTTGGCGCTGTATACAAGGTGGTGTTCCCGACTGGCGTAGTGCCGTCGACGGTGGATGACTTCGCCGACGTGTTTGGCCCCGGGACGTCCACCATGGCGGGTTTCGCTCGCGCCAACACGGTACGCGGATCCGAGTCCACCATCAAGCTTCTTATGGGACATGGGATAGATTGCGACTACGAGGCAGCACTGTCTGCGTTCCCTCGGAAGCCAGATGGGAAGCCCATTTCTCTGAAGGGGGTGAGCGGAGCCGCCGCGCGACTGGCCGAGGTTTTTATGAACACCATGGAGCGCCGGGCACTCGAGACTGCCAATCGTCTGCTTAGGAAATCGAGTTCTTAGGTTTAGGGTAATGATACCTTCTGAACTGCGCGAGTCTGCGCTTTGTTTGTGCTACCTTGTTTATGCAAACGTCTTTTGCTAATGTCTTTCACTCGAAGAGTTGTATGCTTATGACATGAGTTTTAGCTTCTGACACAAACTTTGTGTTTGTGATTATGCTCTTTGAACAGTCACGAGAACCTGCTACTGCGACTAGTTCCTCGCAGGCTCCAATCACCACCCGATCCCAGGGTCAATTGGTAAATGATGCCAAGGTGATGGAGTATATGAAGGCCAAATTTGTGAGAATGGAGCAAGATCTGAAGGACGCCCAGGCTGAGCTGAATCGATTGAGGGCGAGACCCGCGTTGGCCACCCAACGCGAGGAATATGTGCTCGGGGAGATGGATCTTGTGAACAGGCAACTCGAGTGTAAGTTCGAATCTTGCTCTGTTTACAAGCTTTTTGCGTAGCATTGTCCTTTTGATCTGACTGGTGCGCCCGTGTTTGTAGGCTTTGTCGACAACTTCCAGGCTGAAAAGATTCGCGTGGAAGGGCGTCTGGATAGCGTGGTTGACGACCCTACGACTGGGCGTCAACACTTTTGGCTTGATAGGTACCATGCCCGCATACTCGCACCCTGAAGGATCGCGTCTGGCGAAGTGCTGAACTGCTGGAGTTATGCCGGGCAGCGTTTATTCGCCTGAACGAGACTCTTTTTCCTCGGGGCCACAACCACAAGGGATTCGTGCTTGTTGAACATCTTCCGCCAAACAAATCCCATTCGAGAGTTGCTGTCTCAGAGACTTGTGATTGGAGCCAACGCTGCAATGGCGTATATGCGTAGTCGAAAACCAAGGTTGGTGTTGCGGACACCTGCAGCCGGAGAGGTTCTCGAACAAAAAGACCTGGATGACACGATCCAAGCTGCGGAGACACTAATCGAGTGCACTCGCGAACAGCTTTGCGGTCCCGAGCTGCCCGTAAAGGACGAGCCTGAGGATTAGAATAGTTTGCGAGTGCAATTTTTGTATAGGGGGCAGCCCCCGAGTGTAATTTTTGACTCTTGTATATTGTATAGTTTGTATACTTTGATTTTTTGTCGAGCCCCCGAGTCAGTCGAGCGGGGTTTGTGAAATATGTGTTGGTTGTGAACCAATGACTGTGCAGCCCCCGAGTATTCGAGTGCGGCTGCAGAGTTTTTGTGTTTTTTGGATCCTTGTTACGCAGCCCCCGAGCATTCGGGTGCGGCTAAGGCATTGTGTTTCTGCAAGAGCGAGAGCTCATTTGATCAATAACACAGCCCCGAGGGTTTCGGGTGCGGTTAAGGTATGAATTATGCGGGTAGTAGTAACAAAGAAGTCGAAGGAACATTGATTTTATTCCTCTTTTGAATGTTAGGCTGCAGGCCGCCTCATTAAAAACCTTCCAGTCCCCTTAGGTACCCTGGTAAGGAAAAGAGCGCGTCTGAAACCTGCAGCCATCCGACATATAGCCTATTACATTGTATGACTGTGAGCACTTTATGCGTAGAAACGGCGCAGATGCGCAACGTTCCAAGGATTATGAGAGAGTTCGCCTGTCTTCGCGTGCTTCAGTCGATATGCGCCTCCACCAAGGACCTCCGTGATGATGAAGGGACCCTCCCATGGGGAAGCGAGCTTGTGCACCTTCTTTTGCTTCATCGAAGAACCAGGTCACCAACGACGAAGGACCTGGTTCGCAGTCGACGGCTATGGTAGTTGCGGAGATCTGCTGGTAAACAGCTGTGCGGGCCAAGGCCGTGTCTCGCGCTTCATCGAGTAAGTCGACTGCATCTTCGAGTGCTTCTTCTGTGTCGTCTTCATTGTATGCTTCAACTCGTGGTGCATTGAACCGCACATCTGATGGCAGAATTGCTTCTGCACCATAGACCATGAAGAATGGGTGAACTGCGTAGAAGTGTTGGGAGTTGTGCGTAGGCTCCATAGCACAGATGGTAGTTCTTCGACCCAAGCACCCGCAGCTCTTTTGAGTGGCACCAGGAGGCGCTTCTTGATCCCACTCGTCACAAGTCCGTTGGCCTTTTCGACTTGGCCATTGGATTGTGGATGTGCCACGGATGCGTAGTTGAGCGTAATGTCTTGCTTTTGCAGAAGGTTTTGAACTCCTCAGCCGTGAAGTTTGTGCCGTTATCAGTGATGATACTGTTTGGGACACCGAAGCGGTAGATGATGCTCTTTATGAAGTTGACTGCCGTAGTAGCAGTCGAATTTGTGATGGGGACCGCCTCGATCCACTTTGTGAACTTGTCGACTGCCACCAGTAGGTGAGTATGCCCGCCATGCGATGATTTTTTGAGTGGCCCAACCATATCGAGCCCCCATTGGGCGAAAGGCCAGGCCAGTGGTATAGTCTTCAACGCCGATGCGGGTGCGTGCGGCCTTGTTGCGAATTTCTGGCAGCCGACGCACCTTTTGACTATGTCCTCCGCGTCTTTGAGTGCTGTAGGCCAGTAAAACCCTGCGCGAAAGGCTTTGGCTACGAGTGATCGACTGCTGGCGTGATGCCCACAGGTACCTGCATGAATGTCTCGAAGTATGGCTTGGCCATCTTCGAATGCGATGCATCTTTGGAACATACCTGATATGCTGCGCTTGTATAACTCGCCGTTGATAACGGTGTATGCTTTTGATCTTCGAGTCACGCGTCGGGACTCGGTTATGTCATCTGGTAGCTCACCACGGAATTTGTGCGCCAGTTGAGCCAAGATTGGCTAGCATGTCTGCTTCTTCGTTACTTTCCCTTCCTATGTGCCTCAACTCACAGCCCTCGAAGCTGCCCTCCAGTGTGTTGTACAGGTCGCGATAAGCGATCATGTTGTCCGCGATTGCGTCGCAGGCCTTCATTGTTTGCTGCACCACGAGATTGGAGTCGCCGTAGATCATCAATCGAGTGCACCCAAGTGCTTTTGCCATCCGCATGCCATGGATCAGAGCCTCGTATTCAGCCTCGTTATTGGAGGGTAGTTTGAATCCCATCTGCAAAACATAACGTAGCTTGTCCCCTTTTGGTGATATGAGGATGACGCCTGCGCCTGCGCCTTCGTGTTTCTTGGACCCATCGAAGTACATGGTCCAGGAATTGGACACGTCTGGTGCTCCAGGTAATTGGGCCTCTATCCACTCGGTTGTGAAGTCGGGTAGGACTTGTGCTTTGATAGCCTTCGGGTGCTCGTACTTGATGTCTCTTGGAGCCAGCTCGATGAGCCATTTTGCGACTCGACCCGTTGCATTGGGGTTTGTGAGGATATCACCGATTGCTGAGTTACTTACCACGGTGATCGGGTGCTCGGTGAAGTAGTGTGTCAACTTCCTTGAGGACATGAATACAGCGTATGCCAGCTTTTGATAGTGCGGGTACCGCTGTTTTGATATGGAGAGAACCTCGCTCAGGTAGTAGACTGGACGTTGTATGCTTTGGATGTGCCCCTCCTCCATGCGTTCGACTACCAGTACGGTGCTCACCACCCTGTTTGTAGCCGAGACATACAGGTAGAGTGGTTCCCGTTCCTTAGGTGCGACGAGGATCGGAGGGCTTGTGAGGATCCGCTTGAGATCTGTGAAGGCTGCTTCAGCTTCTGGCGTCCACTCGAACTTGTCCGCCTTCTTCATCAGTCGATAGAATGGTAGAGCCTTTTCACCCAGTTTGCTGATGAATCGACTGAGCGCTGCTACTCGTCCTGCTAGTTTCTGCACATCATGAAGCTTTGAAGGCCTTTGCATTGTGAGGATGGCCTGTATTTTCTCCGGGTCTGCTTCGATTCCACGGCAGAGACTAGGTACCCTAGAGCTGCCCGGCTGGAACGCCGAACGTACACTTCTTAGGATTGAGCTTGATATGGAAGCGTTTGAGGTTTGCGAACGTCTCCCTCAAATCGTCGAGTAGTGTGTGTTCTTCCCTTGTGGTAATGACAATGTCATCCACGTAGACCTGGACGTTGCGTCCAATTTGCTTTTTGAGGCAGTCCTGCATCATGCGCTGGTATGTTGCACCCGCGTTTTTGAGCCCAAAGGGCATAGTTGTGTAGCAGTAGACCCCGAGTGGGGTTATGAACGCCGTTTTTTCTTCGTCTTCTTGCTTCATCCTTATCTGGTGATAACCTGAGTAAGCATCCAGAAAGGAGAGTCGTGCGCATCCGGCGGTGGAGTCGACGATCTGGTCGATCGGGTAGCGGGAAGTGATCCTTTGGACAGCACTTGTTCAGCGCTGTGAAGTCCACGCACATCCGAAGGATGTCTGTATGCTTCTTTTCTACGAGTACGGGGTTGGCCACCCATTGTGATTTCTTGATTTCCCTAATGAATCCTGCTGCGAGTAACCGGTCGACTTCAGATTCGACTGCGGTTCGCTTTGGGCCGGAGATTCGACGCATCGTTTGCTTGACTGGCTTTGCATCTGGAAACAATTGGAGAGAGTGCTCGGCGAATTCCCTGGGAATACCTGGCATGTCGGCTGGACACCACGCAAATATTTCCCAGTTCTCACGGAGGAATTCGACGAGCGCGCCTTCCTATGCGATAGGCAGGCTCGAAGATATGTTGACTGTCTTGGACGGATCGGTCGGGTGCACCTGATGCGACCTTGTGTCATTTGTAGCATTGAAGGATCTGTCGACTGCCAACTTCTTATGCTGGAAGGAGTGTGCGGTCGTTGGTAATCGCCAGTCGGCGAGTGATTCTTCCACCCCGAACATCTCGGAGATTTTGCTGAACTCGCGGTCGCAAGCATCGGACCTTTGAAAGTTTCCACGGACAGTGATGACTCCCTTTGGTCCTGGCATCTTCAGCGTGAGGTACGCATAGTGTGGCACCGCCATGAATCGAGCAAACGTCGGGCGACCAAGAATAGCATGGTATTGTGATTTCCAGTCGACGACCTCGAACTCAATCGACTCTGTCCTGAAGTGGCTTTTGTCCCCGAACGTAACGTCGAGTTGTATGGTGCCTTCTGGGCTAATTGCTTTGCCAGGAACGATACCGTGGAAGGTATTTGAAGATTTTGGGAGGTTTTCGACTGACCTGTTCATTTTGCGGAGCGTGTCCGCGAAGATGATGTTTATGCCGCTGCCTCCATCCATGAAGACCTTGGTCATGGCGTAGCCTCCTATTTGCGCGTCGAGTACCAGAGCCGCGTGCCCTGGTCGAACTACAGCTGGGGGATGATCCTCTCGACTGAAGCTTATGATGGTTTCCGATCCCTTCAGAAATTCGGCACGGCAGGAGGTGCCATGACAGCCATGTTCACTGTCGAGTGATTAGCTTTTGCTGCCTGTTGGAGGGCGACCCTTTTGTATCATGTACATCTGCCCGTGGGGCTGTGGATATTGATCATCTTCCGCCCGTAGTACGGGTTGTATGGCACCTGCGAGGTTTGCGCCTGGAGCAGGCTGTGGTGGTGGTTGCGGTGGCGGCTGTGGCGCCATGAGAGCGGGCACAGCGTTCGGCTGTGGTGCGGGTGCAGGCGTGGGCTGAGCAGGTGCTGGGCCGTACCTTTTGAGTCGTATCATGTAGTCAGTCGCCATTTGGTCGAATTCCCTGCAGTTCCTTAGGGTGTGATTGGAGCGTAGTTTTCCGTCGTCCCCCTTGAAGAGGTGGAATCTGCACCAGTCGTCCATCTTTTCCTCGAATGACCGCTCGGGTTTTGCGTCGCTGCGTTTGCGCCATTCTTGCCTTTTGTAGCTGTCGCTCCGCTGCTCGCGATCTCGACTGTCCCGTCGATCATCCGAGCGTCGATTGCTTCTATCTTGGTCCTCCCGGGTTGTGTGTATCCAGCCGCCATGAACTCGGGTCTGTTATCGTCGTAAGGACGTTTGGAACGTTTGCGCCTGCGATCTTCTCTGTATGAATCTCTGCGGCCTCGACTGCCGCTTTCGTAGTTGTCGCGTGTTGGGGAAGCACGGGATCTGCGTACAGAATCCTCTCCATCTGCCCACTCAGTCGCAACTTTGATGAGGTCAGCCAGGGAGGTTGGCTTTTCACGACCAAGTGCCTCTTTGAAGTCCTTCCTGGCGAGACCTTGTATGAAGGCATCCATGGCCCTGTCTTCTGACACTTTGCCAACCGAATTGCGTATTTCGGTCCACCGCCGTATGTATGATCTCAACGACTCGTCTGATCGTTGAGTGCATGTCCTTAATTCTCGAATGTCTTCGGGCGCTCACAGAGGCTCGAAGTTTTTGATGAAGTCTCTGCGGAAATCGTCCCACGAGTCGTATGATGATGGAGGGAGCGACTTGAGCCAGTCGCGGGCAGTTCCTTCGAGCATAAGTCGTATGTACTGCATCGCCGTGGTGTTCGTGCCACGCTGGCATGCCACGGCGAGTCTGTAATCTTCTAGCCACCCAGAAGGTTCTTGGCGACCGTTGTACTTGGGTTGTTCGCCTGTCAACTTGAACCTTTGGGCATCCGCGTCTCACGGATGCGTCGAGTGAAGCACAATGCTCCGCATGGCTCTGGTTCACGATCAGAGTATGAATCGCTGCTATAGGATCTTCGAGATCTGCTTCTGCTGGACCTGTGCCGGCGCGTGCTTCTCCTTCCTTCATCCGAGTGGTGGCTGCGACCACTGCGATGATGTGCTGCGTGTCGTGAGTCGACTATGTCGCGATCGCGATTCCTTGCTGGAGTTTTGTCTTCTGGCTGTATAGCCTGTGCCGCTAGAGCTAGCGATTTGAGTTGTTGGCGATGCAGGGCTGCGTTAGGGTCATTCGCCGGAGGTTGCATTGCCTTGAGGTAAGCACCTACGGAGAATAATGCACCCGCAGCAGTTTTGGGCACTGGGATTCCGTTAGCGTCCTCTGTCATGAACGACAGGTTACGGGTGATTGCTACCCTTTCATGTTCTGGAAGGCTTGCCAACCGCGACCTAGGTCGTGGGGTTGGTTGCATTGTGGACCCGAGGGATTGCTCCCTTCTTCGGGCACTCGAGAGGCTGGCTTGCCTTTTGCGCTCTCGAGCGTCGCTCGGTAGTTTTGCAGTCGAATTGACTCCTGCCAGTTGAAGTACTGGAAGGTCAACATCTCCTCTGGGGTGGAATTTGGTGGCATCATTGTGCACTCCTTTATGACTTTATCTGCTTTTGCTGCCATCTCCTCCGTGATTGTCAAGGTTGTGACCCCATCCGGCATGGTTACCGTGCATGGGAATTGTGCAGGCCTGCGAGCGGCTGCGTCTGCGGATGATTCTGCGGTGAAGGCCACGTAGACCTGATGGGGCGTGACCCGAGGACAGGTGTATGTGCTGTCGATTCCAGTCATGGACTCGACGTCGCCGTCGAGGCTCATGTCAGAGCCAGTGTGTTCATCGAGTAGATCTTCGAGGCGAATCTCGTTGTCGATGTGCTCATCGCCTATGCTCATCTCGGTGTTGGCGAAGCCATTATGGATTTCTGAGTCGAGGTTGGTGTTGGTGAAGATCTCCGAGTCGACGTTGCTGTCGTTATGAATCGCGGGCTCGTAGAAGTCATCGAGGGAGATCCCGCAGTCGAAACTCTCGTCGAGTGGTAGGTTGAAGTCGACGTTGCTTGTGCGGTATGCTGATTCTGCCTCCTCGCCTTGGAGTTCCGTCATCATGAACCTGTCGATCTCGCCGGTCGACATGGTTGTTGCGGGCGAGCAGGCTTCAGGAATCGACGACGGGGCGAGCGCAGTCGACGGAGCCTCGAGTGCGCCCAGCACCAGTTGTTGCGGATCTGTCGAGTCCTGCGTGCCAAGATTGTTTACGAAAAAATTGAATGCTCCAACAGTTAACTCAAACCTGATTCAAGGCCGGAAAACGCCTCCTGAAGCTGGCGAGTGCGGATTGAAATTCATTGGAAGAGCAGATGCGCTTTTTGGGTGAAGCGGGCAGGCTGCCGCTTTTCGAGTGGATCGGCGAGTCGCCGTGTGTCGCCTGGATCGGCGAGTTGCTGTTTGCTGACATGGCCGGCGAGTTGCCGTTTGCAGATGAGATCGGCGAGTTGCCGTTTGCTGGTGTGATCGGCGATTTGCCGTTTGCTGTTGGGACCGGCGAAACTTCGAGTCCAGCGCTATTCTTTCCCACAGACGGCGCCACTTGACGAGGGGTAGACTCATCAAGACCCATGGTTAAGGTCCCTAGGTTATGAATATGGGGGAGAGAACGTGGTAGAGCTGGAAGTATCGTCGGCTGACAAGCAGGGCAAAGATTTTACCCAGGTTCAGGGCCCTCGTGTGGAGGTAACACCCCTACGTCCTGCCTGTCTGTTATTGCTTTGTGAATATGATGGTTACAAGGATCCCGGCGAGATGTCGATCTCGCTAGGGTTTTGGTGGCTCTGAAAGTACGTGTCTGGTTCGATGGCCCTCCCAGTCCTTAAATAATAGGCTGGGTCTCGGGTGTTCGTAACCGACTCGATTTACAAGTAAGGAAACTCTAAACCGACTATTGCTTCGCCAAACTTGGAGGATACTCCATCTTCGTGGGCCTCCCTTCATGGGCTTCATGTAGGCTCTGATAGTTGGGCCTAGTCGATACGTGCACCAGGTACCCTCATGGTAGGGTACCCGATAGCATACCCATGTCAGCTGCCGTGCACGATGTTCGTAGCGGATGCATCTCGCCAACTTCTCTCGATTCAGCTGGCGCCGTTTCTATCTCACAATGCACGGTGGCCACCACACATCTTCCCGAACAGCCATCAGTCGTATCTCATAGCATGTATGTCCTACCACCACCTTTTTCTATTGCGCTTTCTTTAATATATCTTCTTTTAATTTCCCATTCTTATTCCATGATGAATAGACATTAGATTTCGGTCTACACTTTTGAACAATCCAGTTCTAATTACACAAGAGCCAGTGCGTCCATATGTACAGCCAAAGGAGATGATCTGCAGCAAGCATGCCTGCACTTTTCAGTTATATCAATGTAGGATTTGCTTAACTATATAATTTATCTGCAATCCTCTTTAATTAATAACAAAGATAGCATGCTTGCCTATGATCTGCACAATTTATCGGGGATGAACAGATCAATTCTACCATGCCTGTGAGTTTCAACATATAACGTTGGATGGATTCCACTGACTACTGCTGTTATTCAATTTGTCGATGGAGGTTGATACCTGACGGGGTAGGCTGGTACTGATCTCCTCTTCAATGTGTTATTTTCTGATGATCAATGTGTCTGCTAGAGGCCTAGGGCATCAAGCATGACAAAACTTAAATAGAAAGTTTGCTATGTATTCATTCTATACCATCTAATTTTTACCTAATCACCAAATGGTATTTTTTTCGCAGTACTGAGCTTTCTAATGATTTCCCACTGGAAGGAGAAACATAAAACTAACAAACATTAGAGCCAGATGACAACCATTCCCATTGCCGCGTTTTTGAACTTATTTTTCCTCCTCTGAGTCTTTTCTTCTCGAATGCTGTCTATTTTTATGTATTGAGCAGTTGCATTGTTCACACCAAAGTGTACGTTTATACAGAGCAGATGGCGTTCATGGACATGTGCATCATATCTGTACCTGAAAGGAGCAGAAGCAACCACGCGCACTAGTAGAAACAGGGCTTCCGTTTTCACCTTTGATCCCGGCCAAATTACAACCCGGGATCAATGCACCATTGATCCCGGGTCGGGAGGGCGGGGCGCCCGTGGGCATTGCTCCCGGGTCGGGGGGGGCCTTTGGTCCCAGTTCGTGACACGAACCGGGATCAAAGGGTCCTCACATGCGCGCACATGCTTTTCAGCGCTGGGCCCCTTTGGCAGGGGACCTTTGGTCCCGGTTCGTGTTACAAACTGGGATCAAAGGGTCTCCCTGCTATATCATCTTCTTCCACCCCGAGCTAGCTCGAGTTCATCACCATTTCTCCTCCATTTTCCTCTCTCCCACTCAAATTAATCCCCATTTTTTTGCACCATTTGAGAGGATTGAAGGCACCCCATCTATTCAAAGGTTAGCAACATCGTTCTTTCCTCCGGCGTTGCAACTTTAGCTCATTTCGTTGCTAGTTTAGCCCATTTCAATTTTGTAATGCTAGCAAGGTATTTGATGAAATGCCCAAGCTAGAAAGTGTATTTGCGAGCTCAAATTAATTTATTATTTGTGGATTTTAGTGTTGTCCCCGTCCTCACCGCCGTCGATAGCCCGCGTCGTCCCGTCACCGGCACCACTTTGGTGAGCCTCTTTTTTATATTTTATTTTTTAAAACCTATATATATACTTGTATGATTTAAATGCATATTTATTTCTTGTATAATTAATTTCTTGTGTTTTTTATATGTATAGTGTCATGGTTTTGATATCCGTCCCCGTCGGCCCTCGTCCGATCTATGATTCGGATGTGGTATATTTTCATAACTATTGTTTCGTTTCGTGTTTATCACACTCATGCCCGACCAACTTGACGTAGAGATATTTTTATTTAGGAGGTAGTTGAACCGGAAATTCCAGTCGACCCTATTGTCGAGTATTTTAAAAAGGAAAACGACGATTTGAAAGCAAAATTGAAGATAAGCGAAGATCTTTGTCTCCAATACCTAGAAGAGAAGAGTGTATTGGACTTGAAGATTGCCGACATCGATGATGCTTACGGGGTCGTCGTCGCTGCTCACGAGATGAAGATGGAGGCAATGCGCTTGAAGCTTAAAAAGATTAGAAAATATGCCATTAGTCGAGAGGCTTGGTATCATTATGCTGTTGGTTCAATAGTTACCTTAGTTGTGATTTTGATCGCATTTGTTGTTGGATTTAAATTCTTTAGATAGTTGTATGTTAGGTTCAATTAATGTATGTTTCATTAGAACAATGTATTACATTTGGGCACTACTCTACTTTGGTTTTAATGTGATGAACTTGTATTAATTAATTTGGTCAGTACTATATATTTATGATGTAGTGTAATGGTTTTTGATATATTTATATAATGCAGATGAGCCGGCAATGGATGTACAGTGACCGACGCGGTCTCGACTTTATCAATGGCATGCATAGTTTTCTCCGTGTGGCTAATGATAACAAGCCGTCGAGTGGTTATATTCTTTGTCCATGTAGAGTCTGCAAGAACAAGCGGGATTACTCTACGTCAAGAACCATTCACGTCCACCTGTTGGAGGAGGGTTTCATGGATGGTTATTATTGTTGGACCAAGCACGGAGAAAGAGGGGTTATGATGGAAGAAAATGAAGAAGAAGAGGATAATGACACCTATCCTACGTTCACTGCAGACGGTGATACTCCAATGGGGGAAGACGAAGCTGAAGAAGAGCCCAATGATGATGAGCCCAATGATGATTTTGGCCGGGCCATTCTTGATGCACGGATAAACAGCGGAAGTGAAAACGAGAGGTCGAAGTTGGATAGCATGTTAGAGGATCACAAAAAATTGTTGTACCAAAATTGCGAAGATGGCCAGAAGAAGCTTGGTACCACGCTGGAATTGCTGCAATGGAAGGCAGAGAATGGTACAACTGACAGAGGATTTGAGAATTTGCTGAAAATAATAAAGAAGATGCTTCCAAGGGATAACGTACTGCCCCCCAGTACGTACGAAGCAAAGAAGATTGTGTGCCCTCTAGGATTAGAGGTGCAGAAGATACATGCATGCATCAATGATTGCATCCTCTATCGCGGTGAGAAGTACGAGCATTTGAATGCGTGCCCGATATGCGGTGCGTTGCGGTACAAGATAAGGCGAGATGACCCTGGTGATGTTGACGGCGATCCGTGCCCCAGGACGAGGGTTCCTGCCAAGCTGATGTGGTATGCTCCTATAATACCACGGTTGAAACGTTTGTTCCAAAATAAAGAGCATGCAAAGTTGTTACGATGGCACAAAGAAGACGTAAGAAAGACATGATGCTGAGACACCCCGCTGATGGGTCGCAGTGGCGAAAAATCGACAGGACCTTCAAGACGTTTGCAGATGACGCTAGGAACATAAGATTTGGTCTAAGTACAGATGGCTTTAATCCTTTCGGGGAACAAAGCTCCAGTCATAGCACCTGGCCTGTGACTCTATGTATGTATAACCTTCCTCCTTGGTTGTGCATGAAGCGGAAGTTTATTATGATGCCGGTGCTCATCCAAGGTCCGAAGCAACCCGGCAACGACATTGATGTGTACCTGAGGCCATTGATTGAAGAACTTTTAGAGTTGTGGAGTGACGAAAGGGTACGTGTGTGGGATGAGCACAAACAAGAGGCATTTGACCTCCCTCCCCACGTCATGATCCATCCCCTGCACCACCACCTCAAGATCCATCCCCCCCACCTCAAGATGCATCCTCGCCACCTCGTGACGACTGTCGGGAGCCCAGCCCGAGTCCATCCCCACCACCTCAAGAGAGAGTGCGCTCTGTTTCGCGGAAACTAAAGTTCCCGTCGAAATATACAGAGAGGTGCGCTTTAAACTTCCCGCCAGAAACTCGAGAGGAACGTGAGTTGCGAAAGCCTCTTCCAAAGAGATCCTACGACTTGACTCCAGAGGAACTCGAGGAGTCGGTGCGAGCTGATGTGAAAAAACAATTGGCACCGAAACGGCACATGCGAAAGGAGGTAATAGCACCGGGAAAAGTGGCACAATTTCTGAAAAATCTATCGACTGGGCCGGCACGGCCGCCTATTCTGCGAGACGACTATGATCGTACCATTGAAAAGTTAATTAGAGAACGGAATTTGCAGGAGAATGAGGCATGTCGCCAAAAGAGGGAGCAGCAGCAGATGGCAGCTAAAAAGGCCCAGCAGGAGAAGGAGGCTGCATTTCGCCAAAAGAGGGAAGCTAATAAGAAATCCGGGAAACAAGTGGCCCAGCTCGGAGAACAGGCAAACCAGTCGGTCCCCGCGTTCAAAGTGGTGTCCGATAAGGAAATACAGCAAGACACAATTCGCATAGAAAACCCCAAAGAGTATATGTATGCATGGACATATGCCTACGGGAAGCCCTTGGTCAGACCTGAGATGGTCAAATCTCTGCCGACACAATTGCGACGTTTGCATGAGTGGTACGAGGGAGCCGTAAAGAAGCACCATGAGTATTTCCACGTTTCATATAAGAAAGACCATTATTTAGAGGATAACGCGATGTATGTGCCGTTTGACGAAATATTTCAGTTATTCAATCAAGACTCACTCGACAAAGCCATCATCAGCTGCTATTGTTTGTAAGTGATTTATTTTATGCAATTTAATTAAGTCTCTATCTCAGCTCGTTCATTGCCAATTATCTAACTTTATTCTTTTGTACGCTATTATATATGCAGAATGAAGATCGTCGAATGCAGAGATAACGGAATCTATAGTTTAGGGTTCATGGACCCATATTGGATTCATGAAGTAACCGTAAGGAACCATCCCGAGGACACCGAGCATTACATGCTCCAATATCTAGTGAAACACCATACATGTGAAGATATACTTCTTCCTTACAACTTCAGGTGAGTGTTACTGTACCTTCTACACATTCTACTTTGCTTACTCGATGTTTAGTGTAACTCATGGACATATAAATGTGTGAAGCAACCATTGGATTCTGGTAGACATTAGACCTGAACAAGCATGTGTTCAAGTCCTGGACTCATTAAGGAAAGATATGGACGATTATATCAACTTGCAAGCAATGTTTCAGAGGTAACTTCAGTCATTATCGCTCTATATATCGATCTCTTTCGTTCGTTCAAGTCCTTTGATTTTTTCTTTTGCCGGCCAGGGTTTGGGAAAAGTTCATTACCGAGGTTCGTGCGACTTGGAAACCGCACCTGTTTTGGTATGAAACCAAGGTAAGTAGTAGTACTATATATATATGTCCGCACAACTTTTAAATTCTAGTTTCAGCACCATTATCATGCTTGATTGTTATTTTGATTAAATTCTATTCTTTGTAAAGTGGTGTCTGAGGCAGGCACAAGGGAATAATTTATGTGGATATTATGTTTGCGAGTACATACGATCTTTTGTTCATCAGCGGGATAGAAAGCTCAGAACAACAGAGGTCTGTATACACTCTCGGCAATTACTTCATTACCATATTTGTGTTCATTTCCATTTTCACATTTTCTGATGATTTCACATTTTCTTATTGATCTAGATGGAACGAGAGAAGGACAAGCTCATACCAACGAAGCGCCTTATAGCAATTCAAGAGGAATTGGCAGGATTTTTGAACGAGGAGGTCCTGAAGAAATCCGGAGAATTTTTTCACCCTAGAAATTATTTTCTGCCTCCAATGTAATTGACGTGATCTCGACGTGAGAAACGTGATGTCGGTGTGTGACTTAATTATATATGTATCAAAACGTATGTGTGTGACTTATATGTATGCATCACGCGTGACATCGATCGATGTGTCAACTTTATATATGTGTGTGACTTTGTATGCGCAACGTGATCTTAATTAATAGGAAATAATTAAATGGAAAACAAAAAATCGAAAACCCTAAAAAATAAGCAAATAAAATACAAAAGATGCAAACCCTTTGGTCCCGGTTCGTGACACGAACCGGGACCAAAGCTCCCCCGCCCTGCGCGCCCAGCCGCGCCCACGTGGAGGCCCATCTATCCCGGGTCGTGGACACCCGGGATAAAAGCCACCCCCCTCTAGTCCCGACCATTTAATCCCGGTTGTAAAACCGGGACCAAAGGCCCTCTGGACCCGGGATTGTTGATGATGTTTCCACTAGTGGTGTGGCATTACATTTATTCGACGTCGCCAAGTCGCCTGCCACAACTGCATGCCCGGCGGCTCTTTAACCAGCAGGTTAGGGTTTCTTGAAACTGATCCTAGATTCACTTTTTAGTAACTTTTGTAGTTTTTTTTTTGGTATAGATACTGTCCGGCTTAATTTTTAATGAATTCCATTACATGTTGCCGTTATGCTTCTTAGTGCATGTCCATAGTTGGAACTTGAAAGTTTTTCATACGTACGATCTAATTGTGATATGTTCTTCGTAATGCTTTCTGTGGTTTCGAAACAAATTGGTTCAACTTGAAATTCAGAGTTTGTATGCATACTACCACATCACGTCAAATACTTCTTCCATTCTTCACATCTGTCGGGTGAGTCTACTTTCAGGTACCACGCAAATATTGTTTTGGTTGAACATTATTTGTTCAATGTCTTCGGCTGCCACTTTTAAGGCATGCCCGGCCTGTGCGTTTCAGAATCACAGTGCTTATCAGAAATTTAGTCATAACTGGCCATTGATGGTAATTAGCATTTGATGTGTAGTGGAAAAGAACTTAGCATCATGGTGTCCGGCTGATCTAAGGTAACCTTCTTCAGCGAATTGTTCTTTCAGGAGATTATATATTTAATGTTTCTAGATTTTATTCAAAGGTCCACGATGCTTAGTCACCCGTTGAGATTTTTGGGTAAATCCTAGAGTTTCAGGTATATTTACATTGTATATCAGCAAAGGCAGGTCATCTAATAGCTTTCACTTCCTTACGGATTATAGTAATATAAATTAATGTGGGAAATTAGAGCTTACAATGCTGATTTACTTCCTGATATGTTAATTCATAAAGGTGGCCACCATATCTAATCTTACAATGCTGATTTACTTCCTGATTACAGTACATCTCTTATACAAATTTATATAGCTTCTAATCCAGCTCATTACAACACATTTCAGGCTAAAGCCTTTCTCAACCAAGCATTGATCCTATCTTATTTTTTGTGATGTCAATGTGGCCACCATATTGATCTGCCCAGTACCAAGATCTTACTTACCCTCTGTCATATCAACACGGATGTTATCTATCGTTCTATATGATGCTGATCTAGCCACTATGTTAATCATGCCAGCACCAAAATCTTACTTTTGAACATAATATATCGGTGTTCCGTAGATAAATTATATGCAACAATGTGATTGCACTGCTCAGCCAACTCAGTGTTTCTACACACGTCCATCGTGCCAGCTAATGTAGCCCTATGTAATTATGTAGATATATGTATATCTTGCTATGTATCTCTCATCAAGGGCGCGGCATGCCACCGCGCCATTTGGTTCAGTGCAACTCGAGCTCTAGGATGGAACTTGCTGGCTCTCCATGCCACCACTTCATTTGGAGCTCCAAATTTTTTTCCCTTTTGTTTTTCATGGCGATTGGTCCAGTGGAAGATAAAAATAGTAATATTTTAATGCTAACTATATCTTTTAATGCAGATAAGAGAGCCGGATACACCTCAATGTTAACTATATTTGTTTTTCAGTTCTGTTTTCACTTTTGGCACTTATTCATTCAGAAACAGCAGTGGACACTATAGGTTACAATTGCTAATGTGAGCATACAAATGATGTGAATGTATTTCATTACCCTGTTAATTCTGATTTTTTATCATCTGTAGTCAAGATGAGTTCGGCTTATGTTCATTCTATAGAAACTGATGAGTTCATACTTGAGTTAACCATTCTCTCTTACATATTCGGATATTCCATCTCTTTATTATCTCCAAGGGCGCGGCGTGCCGCTGGGGAGGGCGGTGGAGAAGGGGACAGAGAGGAGGTGGTCGGGACGGACGTGGCTAGGCCAGTAGGAGAAGAGGGAGTGCTCTCCCATAGGTGGGTTTTGGAGAGAAGAGGGAGGTGAGTGGGAGAGGGGTGAGAGAGGGGCTAGCAAGTGGGCCAGGGTCGAGGTGAAGCTTGCCTGCCCAAATTCAACTAGTTTATATTTACTTTCGAACTAGAACTAGTCTGCGTACGGCGAGCATGAGGCGTGATGATCTTGGATGCCGGTTATGTTTCTATTTTTTTGTTGTATTGTTACGCACCTGTTCTATGTATGATCATGCATTTGTGCCTTAAATTATGCGTGAATTTGAATATTTAGAATTATGCATTCAAAATGTTATTATATTACGTGAGGTTGAGTAGTGCAAAGTTTGAACTATATTGATGTCAAAGTAAAACTGGAGCATCGTTTATAACTTTATATACATGTACATGTGACAAATAGAGGAAATATTATGTTTTACAATATTTAAAAAGCTAAACCCTCGATATACTGTAGAATATTTATAAGTATTCTATAAACTGGTTTGACGATACCATTTTTTATTTGCTAGAGTTGCTCTTACGGTTTGTATTTGATGCTAGTATGAAATTAGAAAACATCATGCACTTTCTCACTTATACAACAAGGGAAAACTCATGCTGACAAATTTTGCTCTGAAAAGTCGTTTTGGCTCCTGAGATCCAGTGATCTTGCTTTTTTTAAAAATCAAAAAACATTTTAAGTTTTAAACTAAAAAAACATGCAAGTTCTTAGTGATATATCTTACAAACATGCAAAAGCTGAATGCAAAATACAACATATTTTGAGCTACACAAAAATAACAAATATTGAAAATTTGAAATTGTTGACTATACTTAGACCCGTACATTTGTCATTTTTGTGTAGCTCAAAAAATAATCTATTTTGTATTAAGATTTTGCATGGTTGTAGGATATATAATTTAGAACATGCAAGATTTTTTTCAGATTATTTTAAAATTACTAAATACTCCCTCCATCCATAAAAGATGTCTCAACCTATCTCAAATTTGCATGTATCTACACACTGAATTATGTCTAGATACATGAAAATTTGGGGTAGGTTGAGACATTTGTGTAGATACATGTAAATTTGGACTAGGTTGAGACATCTTTTTGTAAACGGAGGGAGATATGATTTTTTTTTAAAAAAAAATCACCAGAGCTACGGGAGCACCAAATCTCCACTCATTTTGCTCATTCTTCGTTATACTAGTTGAATGCCCGTGCGTTGCCACGACTCTCAATTTATTTGTTAAATTCATATGAACATAATGCACCTGAAAATTGTGATTACAGTTGAATTGTGATATCACTTGGGAAGAGATAGAAGCTGTTCAATCCAGTAACATTCGTCAAGCAAATTGAATGAAAAGAAAAACGAAATACATAACAGTATAGATATGTAGTAAGCCCAATTCACTAAATGTTCTTACACATGATCAAGCATGTTCTCTGGCTAAATATAGCTACCAGTATTCATATCCTTAAGTCAAACCTCCTTCATATAGCTACCAGTGTTCCCTGCTTCAGTACACACACAAAAAAGAAACTCCATAAGACGTTGTGATGGTGAGCAAATGTTAACCCAACAAATTTCAGAAACCTCAGTGAATAATTTGTAGAATCTTGCAGCATCATAAGTGGGCACCCATTGCCATATATGTGGTTACCGAACATAATTATATGCAGTCGGAGGAGGTAGCAACGCTGCAATGGCAGTAGAAGGCAGAGATGGGAGCTCACAGTGGTATGGCGGGCGTGGACATAAGAGTCATCACACCGTTCCTTCTCTCATCTTGCTCCTGCTTCTCTTTTATCAAAACAGCCTGCACAAAACAACATAAAAGTATAGGTCGGCGCCCATGAGCGACAGAGTGAGTCAAAATGTAGCAGCAGGAGCTAGTTCCGTAATGCGTCGTTTGAAGGCCAGGAATCATATAAACAAAGTACAGGTAAATATGATACCACAGATTCTGAAACCACCGAGGACATATTTACTTTTAGACATGACGCCACATGATCGATACTTCTATAGAAAAACACAAGGGAGTGGCAATGATTTCCTTGAATAAGATAAGCTACAACTGCAGCAGAGAAAGCAACTACCCAGTGAAGCTGTTCACTTAGAAGACGCAGGAATTAATTCAACACCAATCTCTTCAAAATAAATGGTGATATTCCTTTGGAACCGTGGATACACAAACGGTACAAAGTGCACTGTAGTGCTGGGATTGGATGACTCCACGCAGCAGCTATAAATTAAATATGGAATTAAGCTCACTGATATCATTTAAAGAAAATAAGACTGAGCTCGCTCTTCTTTAACAGAAATCAAGCAGGTAAGTGGAATTACCTTAAAATAAAAAATTAGACCGAGCAAAAGGCTTGGATGCATGGAATTTCCCAATTCACCATAATACAAGGAACAACGCATTAAAAATTTCCGTAATACCCCGTTTGAAGGCCAGAGACAACACCTTCCGAAGAGAAAGAGGCAGCAATAACCGTCGCGCTGTCTAAAATAGTACACTTTCAGTCACATAGACCTAAAAAAAATCATTTGATAATTTAATCAAGCAAAACATTAACAGAATATAAACATATTTCTAGCCTCCACAAATATAAACCACATAGCAAGAGAAATAAATGACTCGTAAATGATCTATTTTGGTGGGGAGAAGAAGAGAGATGACCCATGACCTGTGGATGAAGATTTAAAAAATGAGCTCGTAGCTGCCTTCTTCTCCTCTTCCCAGCCCACTCTTCATCACCACATCACAGCATGCTTGCCACTTGTTGGTGTACAAATCTACCGATCACCCAAACCATTGCTGTAAAACTGAAATTAATTTTGGGGCAAAGATAGGAAGGAAACCTGCTAGAGAGATCATAAGCGGAGGGTGAAATCTGAAGCGGAGGGGATGAACTAAAAAAGAATCGCGAGAAGGCTCACCCCGGCATCATCTGCATCGGCGCGGCAGTTCAGCAATCATAGAATCAAAACAGCCAAGGCTCACGTGGGCAATTCAACAATCTACGAACCAGAATGATGGGAGTTCACACGGTCAATTCAGCAATCCACGAATAAAAAGGGCCAGAGGACACGTTGCTAAGAGCGGCACAAGTGTTCCATTCTTCAGCATTTCCTCGTCCTCTGCAGCATTGTCATCGGACATGTGTGTCAAGGATCTCCCAAAATTCCAAAAACAGACAGTTAACACATTGCTGAACGTGCGCGCAGATCGATGACAATTACCAATCCACCACTCTAAACACTACCTTTTCGTACCACGCCTTCGCCATAGCCTGCAGCAATCAAATCACACCCGAATGAGAATCGAGCCTGTGGTTTAAAAAATGAGAATCGGGCCAGGAAAAAAGGGTACGGGCACTCAAGGTAAAAACCACGCAAGCTTTCGGATCAGGGGCGGTCAGACAACAACCTTGGCCAACCCTCGCGGCACCGCACCGATCTGCGCGTTGACCTTCACCAGTAGCGGATGGTTTGGGCAGCGCGCTTCCGCCGTCTCAATCATCAAAACCAGCCGACCAAGAGGGTCGCGGCGGTGGCCTGGGTCGCCACTCGCGGCGGAGGCGACCTTCGGAGGGACGATCTGAATTGGAGGCGATCGTGGGGGCGCACCTAGCACCAACTTCTGTTGCTTCTAGATAGCCTGGAGAAGAGGTGGAGAAGGAGCGCGCACGGCCGCACGTCGTCAGCCGACGCAGTCCCCTGCGGCGCGTCACGCCCGGCATGGGTTTGCTCCTCCTCTCTGTTCCATGGGGATTTCTAACGAGGCGAAACGGCTGGATGTATCGTGGGAGTCGTGGGCTCTGGCCTCTGGGCTAGGAATGGGACGGTTGGAGACCGGGCGTGGGCCACTTTTTTTTTAGCGGCTGCCTGGTTTAGCGGGATCGTTCTCGTAGTCTGGTGCGGCCTAGTATGTACGACCATCACCACCGAGTCCGCTTTAATATAGTAGAGATTTTGTTCATTCAACGGTTACAATACCATCGCGAGTGGTTCCATGGACCGTCGAAGGGTTTGCTAGTACACGACCAAGCCCCCACGCGCTCCCCTGTCTTCTCCATCAGCCCTCCCGCTCCCGCCGCCGGCGACGCGAGGCGAGAGGTGCGGGGATGGACGACGCCGAGGACACTTGGTGGGAGAACGAGCAGTTCCTCGACGAGATCTGCCGCGTCGCGGACGAGGCCGTCGCCTCCCGCAACCCTAGCCCCACTCCTGTCCCTGCCCCAGTCACTCCGTACCCCGCCGCCGCCGCCGCTGCCTCGTGCCCCCCTCCCTCCTCCTCCTCCACAACCACCTCCGCCCCCTCCTTCTCCCACGTCCGCACCGCGCCCAATGCCTCCGCCGCCTCTGCTCCCCCCCTCTCCAGCGTCTCCGTCGCGCCATTTGCCTCCACCGCCGCATCTGCTGCCCCCGTCTCCCGTCTCCCCGCCGCATCTGCTTCCCCCTTCCCCAGCGTACCCACCGCGCCTTATGCCTCCACCAAGCCCCTCCCCCGCATCCCCGCCGCCCGCAATATCACCGCCACCACTCCTTTCCCCCTCTCCCACACCCCCGCCGCTGCCCGTGCATCCGCCGATCTATTCTCGCCTCCAAGGGAGCTCTCCCAGCGCGCCGTGGGCTACGGCGGCTTCTCTCCCCCGCGCGAGCTCTCCCAGCGCCCGGCCGTGGAAGAGGACAGCGAGTGCCAGATCATAGAGGCGACGGGCACCGCGGGCACTGACTGGGCCAGGAGCGTGCCGCCGGGGAATGCTAGGGTGACGAGCCAGACCCGCGTCAAGAGCGTGCCGAGGGGGAAGCAGACTAGAGTGGCCAGGGAGAAAGAGAGCAAGTCGGCTGAGGAGCTCAGGGTGAGCTTAGGCATATCGCTTTCGTGCCCGTAATATCACACACGCCTTGTTCGTGTATCTGCCCTTTCTTGATTTCCTGATGCTTGTGGTCTCACCAGGTGTTGCAGAGGGAGCTGGAGCGTGTCTTGAAGGAGAGGAACGACTTGGTACGCATCTCACTGCCTGCTATCGTTGTTAGCTGATGCAGTAGTAGTGCATTGTTTTATCATTTTACCAATTCCCCTGCTGCGTAAAAATGATTCAAGCTTAGTGCATTTTGCTCCTGTTTGATCCCACTTTGGGATGTGGACTGGTGCAAATACATGGCACCTAGGACAGTATCGAACTTGACTCACATGTTTAGTTTCTAACCGATGCAGAAAAACGAGTGCACTGAGCTGAAGAAAGGCATGAAAAATAAAGATCTTGAAATCGAGGATAAAGATGCAGAGATTCGTAATTTTAAGAAGGCAAATGTGTAAGTGCTTTGCTCCTTAATAATTTATTCATGCTCTCGGCACATCATGATGATGTGCGTGGTTTCTATGTGAAGAATTACATTATAACTAACAGACCCTGAACCAGCTTGGATTACAAGGAGTGCCTTTTTTGAAATAGTAGTTGATTCACACGTCTTCATCACTGCCTTTGCGTGCATGCTGGATCTAGTAACATTTTTGGTGTGTGTTTTGCAGTACAAGGATGGATATTGATCAGTCTTTTCATACCCCTGCGAATGAGGCCTTGCAAGCTGGGGGTTCTTGTTGGACATCAACAGGGCGAGCAGAAAAGCTGAATGGAAAAAATAAGGAACTCTGTTCCTCCCGAGATGGTTTGTGTTTGATAGAACATGTTTAATTGATGCATCTTACTTCGTGAAACTGAAATACCAAAGAACTATTAATATCACTAAGATTTATAAACTTTTTGAAACTGAGTGTGTTTTCTTAATGAACAGGAACAAGTTCCTCAGGAGGAGTATATTTGGAGGAAAATGCCCACCTTGACTTAAAAAGCAACAAATGCAAGGACATTGAGGCTAAAGGAGTCCAAACAGATGAATGTCTTGATCTTAAGAAAAATTCAATAAATAGCATCTCCAGCAGCCTATGTGCAATCTGGGGTAGGCCAGCTAACAGTATGCTGGGGAGGAGTCTGATCTCGAAGATCCTTACTTCTTGCTCCGAAGAAATGTTGACACTTCTCCAATCTACAAGATCGCCAGACAAGTGTGAAAACTCTTCTGAAGCGAGCTCCTCAGTGAATAATGCTATATCGGAAGTATATGATATTATCATCAAGGTGATGGTCATGTAAAAAATATTTATTCTCTTCACTATTACAGCTTGCACTAAATGTGCTTTTCAACTGTAGTTTTTATTGCCAAAACCTGTCATACAAATGCTTTGCAATTTATCTGATCTGTGATAACTGATAAGAGTTGTACAAGATTTGTTTTCACCAGAATAATGCAGCATTTGACTAGGGAACACTGCGTCCACCCATTTTCTGTTTTAGCAGTACCTAACGCTGGAAATGCGTATATTTCTCTCATATTAGCTGTTTGGTATCCTCGTTGTATAAGGGGTTTACATAACATCTATATGTGTATATCCATACTGATAGCTTGTCCTTCTAAATTCTAATCAACTTAGTCCCTCCCTGAGAAAAGAGAGGGTATTTTTGTATTGTTCTTGTTCGCAAATGTATGGTCTAGATTCAGTCCACTGCAAAATAAGTGTGTTGCCCCCTGTACCCAACACTTATGCAGTATTACTTTGTACTACTGCATACATGCATTGAATATAGCACACCCTACATTTTTAACGATGTGAGTGCATACTCATTTGAAATAACATCTGATATTTTCAGTTTATCTGTTTTGTTCCTGCAGATGAATAGTGATGCAGTACCTGTACAAACTCTTCTTGAAGCATTGCTAAATCTGTGTGTTGTTGGTAATGTAAGAACTGATTACCTCACTTTATTTCCATAGCAAGGTTGCTTATTTAGTCATTTTCATGACCATTCATTGTGCTTCTTCATTGGCATACAAAAAATAGGTCTAGCACTCCATACAACCTAATACTAATGAGGTTATTAGTGGTTTTAAACATAGTTGGTTACACTGGCAACATGAATAATTGGAATATGGTTCTCTCTGTTATTTGTAGTCACTTTGGGGAAGGTAATGATAGATTTTAAATAACTGCCGATGGACACCGAGTTACAACCTTTGACAGATTTCCTTAAACATGTTTTGACGTAAAATCTTAGCCGGACCAGAACCAGCAGGAATTAAAAAGAACCATCCCAATAGTTCTTCTGCAAGCCAAATTCTGAGCACAGTATTCCTCTTACTCTTAGGTTGTTTATTTGAAGAATATGACCAGTTCACGCTATATGTAGACTCTGGAAAATGCTGGTTGTACCAGCTACAGTTTGCTCATGCTACTACGGAGTTGTAGGTTGAGTCTTAGGATTGGATATGTTAGGTATTCCCTTTGTTCTCTGTTCTCTCTCTAGAAAATTAACAAAACAGATGCTACACTACATCAACAAATGCTGATAAACCTTAGCAACCTGTGCTTGCCCTCAGCAACCTATGTTAGGACCTTGGCTTGCTACTACCTTCCCTCCATATAGGGTGCCTCTCCTTATATAGAGGGTTCAAGGTCGGTGCTACAGCATTCTAGAGCCTTCTACTGCTACCCTATCTTACAGCCTAAGAATTACATAATAGTCTAGAACATACTAGCACCTACTAGCTTAACTCCTAAGCAAGGCAGCATGCATATCTACTCAGGACACAACTCATGTGCCCTTTTCACACCACAAACAGCACACAACCTATGTGTGTGTTCCCACTACAGCCTGCACACAACCTATGTGTGCAGTTTACACCATGACAAGATTATATCAGGTCAACAGGATATACATGCAGCTGTAGTATTGGTTTTTAACGATACATCATTGTGATTTTTTCTGTAGTACATACTGCATATTTGTTAAGCTGCCTTAGCTTTTCCTGTAAATGTTGATGTGAGGCAGTCATTTTCTTAACTGCTCTGAGTCTTCAATTTTAACTGGCCAGCTGGTTTATGCACTCATTTTACCTGCTCCTTTCCTTTACAGGTTGTTGTTGTTGGTAGGGCACTGCGGATATTGTATAGCATCTTGCAGAACTTGCTAACCCATGGAATCCAGTCTAACCAAAGGTATGCTTTACTTCGTTGGATACATTTCTAGTCTCCAGGATATCTGTTGTGTGATTAGCAATTTGTTTGATATCTTTAGAAGGGTCAAACAAATCAACAACTAAATGCTAAATAAAGTAGTAATGCAAGACAAGGTGAATGTAGAACATCCATTTTTACTGCATTCAGTATGCATGTTATCTCTAATGATCCATTGGCCTTTTCTTTACTGGTACGGATGCCTTTTTGTTTGTCAAATGGTCAAACTAGATAATGTTAACCATAGTGGTGTCCCTGGTGTAATACAAATTTCTCACAATTCTAATGACATCAAGAGAGTTAGTTGTCTTCAAGCGGCAATTCTGTAAATATTAAATCCACCATATACCAGTTCCCAGGGTCATACATGCAAATTCTCAATGTAGAAAAATATTCATAGCATTTTGATTTTACTCCATGATTTGTTGTTCTATTATATGTTCTCACTTTTCAGCTTCTACTACTATTTTTAAAATTATAAGAGAGAAGCTGGGTGGGGGTGCGTTGTAATTCTTTTTAGGAACATATGGATTTTTGCACCGAAATGGTTGTTTGCAACCAATATTTTTGCTCTCTATAGATGCTACTAACTGTGTTTTCTAACGATAGGCAGTAGTACTAACAAGTGTGGTTTGTATAATTGCTCCTTGGTTGTTGGTACTTTGTTTGTTTATTTTACTTCTTTATAATCATAGGCTCCCATGCTTATGAACTTTAATACGATTTTCCTCAGTGTAAACTCAGGAAAAATGTTTCTATTGAAACAAATGCTAACAATAACACGGAAATGGAGAGTAACAATACGTTGCTGAATGCACCCGGCATGGAGAACCTATTAAGAAGTGAAGATGGACTTCACATTGGAAATATGTTTCTTCCTTCTACATTCTGGAGTCCATTCTTCACTGCAGTGCTACAAATTGCTTTAAAGTATTCAGAAGAGAGTATTCGTGTTGATGCGCTATCCATAATTATTCTCATCGTAAGGACAAGTGATCCCAAAGTGGAGCGTGAAAAGTAAGCAAGCATGAGCAATGTCTATTTTCTTAAATCAGCTGAAACTTTGTATGCTAATGCCCAATGATATCATGCTGCTCCTTTCAGATTTGGATTTACTTCTGTAATGGAAAGCTTGCATCCATTGTTGCAGAAAGAAAATGGATTGCTCGTAAAGAAGCATTGTGTGCATCTACTTTTTTTGCTTTTAAACTGTAAGTTCTTGTGCTAATAGATTCTGTTTTTTGTATTAGCTTTAGAACCTAAGATGTTGCATACTTGTCAAATACTGTGTTTTCAAGTTGAATGCTCCACTGTGTGCCTTTGTAGAGTAGCTAGTTATTGGACAACATTTTCATTGAATCCTTATCTATTTAAGAGAAATATAGTTAGCAAGTTGTAACAAATTGACTTGGTGTGATAATTTTTTGAGTTACCTTGCTATTTTCATGAGAAATAAAAATTGACAAGTCGAAGTTGGAAGTTAAATTCTTCTTGCAAGAGATCCTCCAGAAAAATTGTTGCTAAATTTCTCCCCTCATCCATTTCATATGCAAAACGGAAACAAAATACTTTTCCTTGCTCTTGGGATTTTCTCTGTTGAACATATACCCAATCCCCCCCTCCCTTTAACTCCCTAGAATCAATTTTTTTTGTCTTGTGGTATCAGAGAGCCTAATATCTTATCTGCCTTTTGGAGAAACTTGGATCGAGTTATATGATGGTCTTCTGGACGTATTTTGAATTTGATTTATACTGTCTTGGTGCTAAAAACTTAAAACTGAGGGTTTCGGTTCACATAACACATAATTGAGAAACAATAAACCAGAGATGACAGTACATGTACCTTTAAATTTGGATATAGCGCTCACAAGGATTTCATTGTTGTGTTGGCTCTGTTGTTCTACTCCCTCCGTATCAAAATATAAGACTTTCTAGTCTATTTCTGCACACATGTATCTAGACATTTTTTAGTGCAAGATTCACATGAACCTTGCACTAAAACATGTCTAAATACATTTGTGCAAAAATGAGCTAGAAAGACTTATATTTTGATACGGAGGGAGTATTAAATAACTACATGCTTGAAAAAGAAATGTTATTTTAGCCATATTTGTTCCTCTTGGAATACTAGATGTATCGGGACAAGCAATCTCGGTGGTCTTTCGTTCTAAAGATATCTTAAACAGGATGATAATATTTTTCTTTGCTGTTATTTCGCTTTCCCTGTGCCAGTAACTGCAACCTAATTCCTGTTGCTGCCTTAATGGTAGGCCCTATGATGTTGAAGCTTCTGTGCAACGGAGGCACAGATGGCTCTGAACTGATGGAAGCTGTTGAGTCTGAAAATGATAGACCACAGCAAGCTATAAGCTCAGTTCTTAAGAACTTGTCTGAATGTTTGACTTGTGAGGCAACAACTTCTCTGGTATGTTCCTTGGTTCTTTAGTGATTCAGTCAGGACTCTGCATAAACATAGCTTTAACTTCTTCTTTGTAGCATTCATAGTTTGAAACCTTTCATCTCATTATAGCATCTCTAACAGAGCCCTCAAACCGCGGAACCTTAAAACCATTTTAAGGTTCGCGAACGTCGCGTTTTTGGGCGAACGACGCGCGCCATAGCAGTACCCGTACGGGTACTGCTATGGCGCGCCTATTCCTGAACCTTTAAACCACACAGTTTTCATCATTTGACCAAAGATGAGCCATTTGACCAAAGATTGCAAAACACCAAATGCTCTCTCTGTGTCCTTTCGACACGCCTCTTGTGCCCTTGCAAATTCAGCTTCCTTTTTTCCTTTTGGTTTGGAGATGGTCTTCACAAATGTAGACCAAGCAGGATAAATACCGTCGGCAAGATAGTAGCCCTTTGTGTAATCATGTCCATTAACAGTGTAGTTGCAAGCCGGTTCGTGGGTGAAACCTGTGGATTCGCGGTTCCGCGGGCCGATTTCACGGGCCCCCTGAAACTCATTTACGGGCCCGCACCTTTTAAGGTTACTGCTATTTTCGTTTTTAAGGTTCCGAAACCGTCTTTGGCGGTTATGTTACGGTTCCGCGGCTTTTGAGGGCACTGTTAGAGATGCTCTTAAGGTTCTCTGCATGGGTTGAACGGACTAATGGGTTCTTGCCCCTGCCATCGTTTAAAATAAAATGCTGCATGTGCTACCTTCAAAAGTTTTAAGCTTGTTTGCAACAATAAAGTTCATCATAATTAAGTCTTGCATTTATTTCCAACATTTAACAACTAAATCAAGCTGATATTTTCAGGAGCTCAAGCTTTGTCGTCTAGTTGTCAATCTATTAGCGTACATAGCTTCTAGTGGCAAAATGGGATATCAAGTGCTTCTAGGTCCAGTGACTGCCCATGGTGCCAGTTTTTTGGAGTTGATCATGGAAGTCCTTGCTTCACAGATGGAACACGAAGTTGATTTTTCAGCTGAGGTACATGAGCTATTGAAAGAAAGGTAAAACCTTAAAATTCTCCATCCTAAACTGTGCATTTCTCTCATTTTGTCGCATCTTTGCATGAATGTTCTGTGTGGTTCATTGGCTACTGTGAAGCTACTCCCTCCGTATCAAAATATAAGACTTTCTACCTACTTCATGATATAGGTAGAAAGTCTTATATTTTGATACGGAGGGAGTACCTTTTTGTGCGTCCATTTTCTAAAATATTCAGTGATCAGGAGGCTTACTTACTTTTTTTTTTTTTTTCGAGAGTATGCCAAAGGCATACCGTAGTTTTATAGAAGGCAGAGGTTTGAGTACAAGACGACTTCCGCTCGTTGCAAACAAGCGCAGTCCGGACTCCACACACACAACGCACACACGGGCAAGTCCGAAGACTGCCACCAAGACACTACAACTCCTAACGAAGACTAGCGCCGGAGGAGCGCGGCAAGGGACTCCACGCCGTGTCTCGAAGCGCAATGCTCCCAATAGAGTGACGACGTTGAAACGCCGCCATCGCGCCGGTTCCCCGAACCTGGGCTTTCACCCGAAGACATCGAAGGTGGAGGTGCGCCGACGAACCTCAGCGACGCCTCCAAGGAGGTGAACGGCGCCCACGGGCGTCATCGCCGCCTGCACATAGGCAAGACTTGCGTCCGGCGCGTCGCGCACCAACCACCCATCCTGCCGGAGCCATCCTTGCCGAACACCCCGCCGCCGCATTGCCTCGCCAATGGAGTCACACAATGTCTTGGTCCACCAACGCCCCGCACAGCCGAGGAAATGCTGACCCTTTATGCCGGTCTAGGATGCAGACCACCGCCATCGGAGCCATGGCCGCGCTGTCGTTCGCCGACAACCACAGCCCCAGCTCCGTAGGCCCAGACGGCCCCCGAGACCCAGATCGGACCAAGCCCCGACCTTGCCCGGCGCAGCCCCGGACCACCACTCCCCTCCGCCACCATCCCTCTGGCCAGCACCGTTGAGGATCGCCGCCGCAAGCCCACAGCTTGGAGGAGGCCGAACGCGCGCCGGGAGCACCTCCTGGCAGCCAGCGCCGCCGCCTCCAGGCTTTGGACCCTCGCGTCTCTCCCTTCGAGCGCTGCAGCCCTCCTCGCCAGCACCGTCCGGAAGCTCCGCCACATGCCTGCCATGGGGGAGGCCGAGCGCGCGCCAGGCACCTCCTGGCAGCAAGCGCTACCACCCCCCAGATCGGCCCGTCGCTCCGCCCCCATCCTCGCTGACGAGCACCACACCTACCTCCACGCCAGCGCCGGCGAGGGCAACGCCACCAGCCCGCCTAGGAGCGGCCGGACGCGCGCCAGTCTCCCTGGCCGCAAGCGCCGCCGCCATCCAGAACTCAGCCTGCCGCGCCGCCCCAACCCTTGCTGACGACCTCCTCGCCAGAGCCGTCGAGGGCACCGCCATAGGCCCGCCAGGGAGCGGCCCAAGCGCGCGCCAGGCACCCCGGCCGCCAGCGCCGCCGCCTCCCAGATCTCGGCCCCCCGCCTCGCCCCCAGCAGCTCTGTCGACCACCGCGCCAAACTCCCTCCGAGGATCTGCATCCACACCAGAAATCGCCGCCGCAGCACCCCTCACCGAGCGCCGACGAGCTCCTCCACTACCCAAGCCTGACGCCGCCCAGGAGTCGTCCCCTCCCGCGCGAAGGACCCGACAGGGCGCGCCCCACCCCCGCCCGCCTCCTTCGAAGGCCAGGCGCGGCCGCCACCCGCCGCCGCCGGCGGCGGCAGCGGCCAGTAGAGGGAGGTCGACGGGGTAGCGCTAGGGTTTGGAGGGGCTCTCTAGAGCCGCTCGCGCGAGAGCGGCCCGAGAGAGAGGGGGAGTTAGTTCGCCGCTTACTTACTTTTCATAAGTAAATATCAGGTGAAGCCTGAGTGGTTCTCACAAAATCGTTTGTCACTTTATCATAACCTATAACTGTTGATACTTTTGTGTTGTTGAATTAGTGCTGTCAATTTCAGAATTGTCTGCTATTTTATCTGTATTTAATGCAAAATAAATGCTCTATGTAGGTATTTGCTGATGAGAGAAGCTCTGATCCTTCTGAACCGATTAGCTTCACATGCCATCTTTTCAAAGCCAACTCTGGATGTGCTGGTAAACAGTAAGCAGTGCACAAGCTTGACAATCGATACTGCAAACCGGCTGCCCCAGAGGAGCAAGTACCCCTTGAGGCACCTCGGCGAGATAAATCCTCAGATGGCGAACGACCTCGCTGAGCTGGCACAGAAGTTCCGCTCGCGAGTGTACGGTTTCCTGGAAGAGCAGCAGCATTCGAAAGCCGACCATTCCAATCCGAGTGCTCTGGGCAAGAGTTCGCGCCTGCCTCCAAAAGTTCCAAGATAGTTGGGTGTAAATGAAGCCAACCAGGCCCTATATCTCTAAAAGCTTACTGGAGATAATTTAGTTGGATTTTTTCTTCTTTTGCGCTAACCGTAGGAGGGTCTTTCTGGCTAGGGCGAGTAGGTATCTTTTGGCTGGTGGTGTACAGTGGTGTGTGATTCCTCGCCATTTTGGGGGCAATGTAAAGTCTGAAAGCGCAAGGAAAATGTATTATCAGAATGATACTTCAGAAATTGGCATATGACAATAGCAAGAGCTGCATTTTTCATCGCAGATAATCATTGCCTTTTTTTTCTGCGAACTGCAGATAATCATCGTCATTTTGTATTTAAATGAATTTTTTGGTGGTAGCCAATTTTCGGTATTGGTAATTGGTATCGAACAGAGTGTAAGAAATCCTGAGTTCCGCACCGTGAACAAATACAGAAAAAGATGCAAAAGGCGAATACGATTTTTATATCACTAGCTCAAACAATCACAATGATTTTTTTGGTCAATATGATGAGAATTATCGCAGTTTCTGATAAACAAAAAGCAAAAGAAATTTCGAAAGAACAGCACCGTCTAGTATTAGTAACTACAGTACTTCTCCTTTCAAAAAAAAAAACTACAGTACTTCTATAAACTAGACACACCCGTCACAATACGAACTCAAATACAGAGAAGTGTGCAGATCCCGAGTGAACTGAATGATCCAGATATAGAGAGCATCTGGACCCCAGTTCCGAAACGAATTTCCGAAACAAACACGCAACTTAATCGGAGATGACCGTAATCGCCACACAATGAGACTGGTCAAAGAAGGGCCGCCGAGGGAGACTGGTCTGTGAGAGAGTAGACTGGCGTAGCTGGGCAGAGAGCCTGAGACCGCGTGGGAGCCAGCAGCAGCCTTCCGGGAAGAACCACCCTCACGCGGCAGCAAACCACGACCATAAAGCTCGCGACTTGTGGCGGCAGCGGCCGAACGAGGTCGTCGGCGTCGGCGGCAGAGGTCAGCCTCCATCTCCCTCTCTTTCCCCCCTCTCTCCTCTCTGGTCTTCTGTGTTGCGGCGGCTCAGGCGAATTTGGGGGCGCGGCTGCCCGGCAGATTTGGGGGCACGGCGGCTACGGCAGGAATACCGCAGGATACGGGCGGCTGCGGTTAGGGGCGCGGCGGCGGCCAGATTTGGGGTGAGGCTGCCCGGCTTATTTGAAGGCGCGGCGGCCCGGCGAATTTTGGGAGCACGGCGATCTGACGTCTGTGTGCGTGCGTGCGACCGGCCGGCGTGGTTGCTGTGTGTCGCCGGCCTTGTACTAATATGTTTTATCTCCGGTGCAGAAGTTTCACGCCAATAGGGAGCAGCAAACAGGAGGCGCCATTCTTCCGAGTCTCGACCTTGTGTGCACGTAGAGGCGGCTGCAATGGCGCTGTGGACTGGTCTGGGCCAGGCGGCGACGGTGGCGCAGCTGGTCGGCGCGGACGTTGGCGGGCTCGTCTCTATGATCATGCAGGCTACGCTGACGGCCCGGCAGAACAGGAAGGAGTGCGAGCAGCTCGCGCGCCGGGTCCTCATGATCGCGCAGCTGCTGCCGCACGTGCAGGATCCAGAGACCGCCCAACAGCTGGCCGGGCTGGGTGACACGCTCCGGGATGCCCACGAGCTCGTCGTGTCCTGCCAGGGGAGGAGCGCGGTGTACCAGCTTGTCATGTCAGGGAGGCAGGCTGAAAGGTTCAGCGAGGTGCAGAGCAAGATCGACTTCTACCTCATCCTCTTCCCCTTGATCAGCCACATCGGCATTACGCGCCGCCTTGAACGAATCTACAACGTCCTTGTTCAAAATGACTCCACAGGAGCTGAACCGTCTCAACCTCCAGAGTCATCCACCCAGCTGCAGGTAAGTACAGCTTCCGTACAAATTGGAAATTGCAGATGACCCAGAAATTGATATGTATGCTCCATGATGAAGGGGTACGTGTTCATTTGGGGTCTCTTTTTCAGGAGGTTGCCCAGGAGGTGGTTGCACACGGAACCCAGGAATTCACGTTCTTGGAGATAATGGCTGCCACCAATAACTTCTCGCTTGACAACCGGATCGGTGAAGGGGGCTCTGGAATCGTGTATCGTGGCAGGCTTCACGATGGGCGAGAGGTGGCCGTGAAGCGCATGGATAATATGCAAGCGAGGTCGAGCAATGATCATGATGAGTTCCGCACGGAGCCGTCGTCAGAGCTCGACATCCTGTCACGGCTACGACACAAACACATCGTCCACCTCCTTGGATCGTGTGTCACTATAAGCAAGGACGCAGGCATGCTAAAGAAGAAAAAGGGTCTGCTAACAAGGCAAAAAAAGGAGCCGGAACAGCCGAGATGCTGATCATCTATGAGTACATGCAGAACGGCACACTCTTCGACCACCTGCACTCTTACCACGGCTCATCCGAGCTGTCACCAGTGATTTTGTCGTGGAAGATGCGCATCAATGTGCTCCTCGGCGTGTCACGCGCCATGGAGCACCTGCACTGTCATGCCAACCCACCGATCATCCACCGTGATATCAAGTCGGCTAACATCCTTTTCGATGCCAATTGGTGCTGCATGTGTCGGACTTTGGCTTCTCGGTCGCCTGGGACATGGCAAGTGATGAGTCCGAGTTGGTAGTCTCCAGGGTTGTAGGCACATACGGGTACCTCGCCCCCGAGTATGCAATATATGGTTGTCTGAGTCGGGCGAGCGACGTGTACAGCTTGGGGGTGGTGATGCTTGAGGTTCTGACAGGGATAAGGGCACATTTGATGGAGGAGACATTTGGAGCTTTCTCCATCGTACCGGATTTTCTGGACAGGCGACCTGTACCGGAGCCAACCCCATGGCAGCTGCAGGCGCTGAAGCGTGTTGCATGGACTGCACGATGCTGTTTGAAGTTGGATGCGAAGGACCGGCTGGCAATATCAGACGTCGTTGACAACCTTGAGATGGCTCACGAGTTGATCTGCAGAGACGAGCCAGTTTCAGTAGACGAGCCAGGTTCGTTTGAAGAGTTACCAGAGTCACCACCACATGCCAGCAGTGTGCCATTTGCATGCTACCAATCCTTGAAGGGGCTGGTACATTACAAACCTATTGAACTTTGTTCATAATTAATGAATTAAATCTTATTTGTGCACTGATGAAGGGACTCACTACTCATTTTGTGATAGGAATCTGAGGTGTTGGGGGAGGGGCGTTGACACCAATCCTTGAAGGCGGCCTTTGCCTTCAATCACCGGATGCGCATCCTGTTACGACATGTAGGTAATGCCCTCTTTTGGTAATCTACACGCGCTTATTGGCACGGGCGGTTTAGCACATCTTTATAACAAGCAACAGGTTGTAAAGCATATTTTGTATGATAGATAGCACGACAAGAGGCATGTACTTCAGAATTGAGATAGGAGAAGTACCCTAAATAAATTCAGAGATTGCAGTTTAGAAGACAACACATATAGGCTGTTACATTGTTATAGGGGAGCAAATAAGTTTGGGCTGCTAAATATGGCGATACGTATACACTGGTCCTTCAGAGAAACCAAATCCGTAGTGGGAGAGGGCAGCGCTCCTGCTCGTCCCCCCTTGCCTCCGTCCGTGTACAGTTCTTGCTTCTTTTCTGTTTGAACTCCTTTGTTTTTTCTTCCTTTTTTCAGCTTTGTGGCCTTTTCGTTTTGTAAAATTCACGTCATCTTGACGCTCTCTTCTAATACAAATGACTCACAGTTTAGTGTGTGTTTGAGAAAAAATGACAGTTGATCATGTCATCTAGTATTTGAGCAAGCTAGTAAAGAATACATTCATAACACAATTTATTCTTTAGCAGATGATGTTTGTCATGCACAATCAGACAGACATACATGATCTTGTTGGGTAGCTAGATGACCTATGATGGTTGAAGCAGCCCTAACTAAATGAACTCTGCCGGTGGATCACATCATCCATGCAGATGTGATTCTGCTGTTTTCAGAGTCTCAAAGTGCATGCCGATACTCCTGGTCTGCAGAATTACTTGGGGAGCTGGTAGACAACGGCCAGGAGTGCCATGCTGAAGCAAACTATAAAAGGATACGACACGAAAACCGACAAGATCACAGTAGATCTGCCGGACACATAACTTCATGCGCCCTTCGCTAGCACTAGGCGCACCAACGGAGTGGGGATAGGGTAGAGAGTACCTTGTTCTGGCACCAGGATATAGCCGCCGCCTCACCACTCGGACGAAGATACATAAACTAGGTAAAACAGCAAACGGGAACCGCACAACTGGTTTCCTCCATAGCTTATATTTGTCATTTGGACTAGAAAAAGATGATAAAGACAACATAGTTTCAAATTTATTTAAGTTTAACATCAAACAATACAAGCATAATCCATATTACAACAATTGTTCAAATCCAAATAATTAAACAAATAATGAATGGTCCGGAAGGGAAAGAATAGTTCATCACGCATGAAAAAACCAAATAAATTGGGAGACTAGGAGCTCATCCCATACAACTGCCAATCATGCTCCATTAGATCAACCTGAAGCTGCTGGTGAGTCTGCGTGCTCAATCGGCAGGTATGTCCCGAGAAATGCTTGGATCTTGTCTAGGTTTTTTAAAGGCTTCACACGGCTGCCAACTATGTCATAGATTGGCTGCAGCGTGAATTCCCTCTCATTCTCAACAATCATGTTGTGTAAAATTACACATACCTTCATGATATTGCCCAGGGATTTCTTATCCTAGGAACGAGCGGGACCTCGAACAATTGTAAACCTAGTTTGCAACACACCAAATGCCATCTCAATATCTTTTCGGCATGTTTCTTATACCGTGGCAAAAACAGATTGTTTTTTACCATCCAAGTGTTGGATGGTTTTCACAAATGTGGACCAAGAGGGGTAGATGACGTCCGCTAGGTAATACCCCATAGTATAGTCATGCCCGTTGACGCTGTTGTTGCAAGCCGGGGCATCTCCACTAGCAAGCCTAGCAAAAAGATGAGATCTCTGCAGCACATTGATGTCATTGAGTGGACCTGTCAATGCAAAAAAGCAATGCCAAATCCACAATTTCTCGGATGCCACTGTTTCGATCACAATTGGGGATCATGGTGATGGCCAGTGTACTGACTATGCCATGCAGCAGGGCAATTCTTTCACCTCCAGTGCATGCAGTCAACACTGACAAGAATTCTCGGCCAACCTCTAGCTTCATTCTGCACCATCAACATCTTGGTGTCCTCCTCGTTAAGAGCTCGGAGATGCTCCTCGCCAAAAAGCCGTATGATCACCTTGGTAAAAATGGGCACATACTTGAGCGTAGTATCTTCACAAATGCAGAGATACTCGTCGGTGTAGTCTGCTGGAATGCCATATGTAATCACTCGCATGGCGGACGAGATCTTTTGATACACGCTAAATCCAATGAGGCCGGCGGCGTTCCTCTGCCGAGTTAAAAGATTGCAGTTGGCCTCACAAGTTCTGACGATGCGCATGAACAGATCCCTACGCATTCGATATCGCCTACGGAAGAGATGAGGCGGATAGGTAGGTACCTCGCGAAGTAATCTTGTATGAGCATTTTGTTGCCCATAGCTCGGTTCCGCGGGATACAAAGCCGCCCCGCCGTTGATCCCCTCTGCTTTATCTTCGGCTCCCTCTCCAGCTCCTTCACGACGAGCCGTAGCACGAGATGCAGTGCACGTCATCCGAAGTCCTCCTCTTCTTTGGACGATGAAGAATCATCAAAAAATTGCTCCGAAGGGGTCCAAGTGAAGGACGAACTCATCTACAAATTAAGCATCAAATTTAGCTCGGAAACAGAGTGGATTCGATTCCTAAACTACAAGTGCAAACAAATCAAGCAATTTTTTTCCCTTCAAAGTCGTGGGACCGAAGGGTCGTTTCGTGGGCGGCGCGGGCGGCGGACCAGGTTGGTCCGGAGACGGGCAGGGGACGCAGGGTAGGAAGGCCTGGGCGCTAGAGTGGCGGTAGACCGGAAGCGAGCGGCTACGATGCGTCATCGTGGTTTCCCCTCTCTAGGCTCCCCTCAATGGATCCAGGGTGCGGAAGCTCAGCCGGGCGCGAACGGGAGCGGCCTGCGCGGGTTGCCGTTTCCACACGAACCTTTAAAAATCAGTTATTTTACGAATCCGGACGTTTTACGGGATATGCTAGAGATGCTCTTACTAACAGCTCTGCAATAGTTTGCTACGGGAAGAGCAATAGCCAGATATGCATCATCAATGAACATCTTCCAATATATAATGCTAGCTGGTATTTTAATTTCTATGTTCGTATAGGATACAATGCATCTTATTTCTCAACGAGATCTGAACCAACAATACACCACTTTCTTTGCTCTGAACCATCTTCAAATGGACCTGGTCTTACTAGCCAGAGATGTCGGTATGACACTCCTTTCATATGCAATGGTTTGGAGTCAAGTCAACAACGCGTTATCTCCACTTCTCTTCCACATCACTGGATTGAAAGGTTGGAGCCACTGGATCGGATTCAATCCTCTCATCGCCGAGATAACTCCATCACCCTTCCTTCTGAATTTGTCCGGCAGATTAGTGGTGCATATGAAATCTTTATTAAGCATGCCTACCTTTTCTACCAAGTAAATCATTCATGGGGACGAATGGGAAATAGCTGGTTGTACAAACTACTGTCGTATTAATGCACATTTGGTGGGCATAGTTTCAGTCTTTGCTCCTTCCGAAGAAGAAGTAAGTATTTGTGAAAATTAACTGTAAATTGCTAAGCATATTCTCTCTGACTTAGGTTGCAAGATTTCTTCTGTCTCAGGAAGAAGATCGCCGATCGTCTCAGATAAGGCCGGATGGGAAAAGCACCATGGATTTGGAACTCCGTGAGATTTAAAGAATTACAAACAAAATTTCAGAGAATTCAAAGGTTGGCAGTGGTGGGTATGGAGATGTTTACAGGGTTTGATTTTCTCAAATTCATGATTCCACCACTGGCTACAAACTCGGCCATGCTAAGAGGTGATTTTAACAGAAGGTGTATAATGGGCAAGAGTTTGCTGTGAAGAAGCTTCATCCCTTGCAATGACTTTGATGATAGGAAATTTCGTAGTGATCTACATGACGTTTCCAAGGTCTTTCACAAAAATGTTGTGCGGTTAACTGGATATTGCTGCGAATCTCGACGTAAATCAAATTGCTTAGCTTTGGATTAAACTCCAAATTTGAGCAAACCCTAGAAATTATATCGTGTCAGAATCGAAAAAGGTGTTGTTCACGGGAGGAAAACCTCATCTCGTTGGTGTCCCACAAAACCATGGTGCGGCGGCAGTGGCGGGCGAGATCTGGATGACATTGGCTCGGATCGTAGAGGTGACGTGTGGAGACGAGCTACGGATGAGAGAAAACCACAGATCGGCCAACCGGACAGTCACAGAAGAGCGCCGACGGGCCGCGAAAGGGGTGCTTGACGAAATGCGGTTGTCGTGGAGCTCTTCTCCACGTGCGGGCGACTGGGGGGTGGGGGCCGTAACAACTTTGGAGCTAGACAAGAGAGAAGGCAGAAGTAAGAAAAGAGGGCATCTCAGGCAAGGGTTCATTCCCATTTGGTCTGATTTGGTTTAGCGTTATGAGGGCAGCCACATATGGGTTGGTGGGTTGAATATGAGCGATGTCAGATATGCCGGACACTTGGGTTGTGTACGAGCTGTCTACCCGACCGGAGATGCTTTGAGTTGGTTGAATGGAGGCACACCCCATCGCACGAGAATGATTGTGATGTGGCTTGTGCGGTATGCACATTTTAGCGGTATAAACCTTGAGCAAAAAGTCGGTTGACGATGGGTTTGAGTCATCTCCCGTGGAAAGGATAATCCAAATAAAATTGAGGGAAAGGATAATCCGAACTAAATGGAGTACTCCGTATTTACTCCAGATTGTTCGGTCCGTGTTGAGCAACTCAACACAAATATTTTTTACCGTTTTACCCTCCACTAAATTACATAATACTACTAAATTGCCACCGTATCGGTTCAACCGTTTTTATCCTTGTGATGAAAAAAGAAACAGAAGGTCACCGATCGTTCGATTCATATAGGGCAACTACCGGTTCGATCAGTATACGACAACTACCAAGCGAACGCGACGATGCCGACCTCCCCGCCGTCACCAAGGGTATGTCTCCTTGGACTCGTTCTGAAGGAGCGGGTCGCCCTGGGCTTTGCGCCTCGACTGGTTCGGCCCGATCAATGCGCACGTCGCCGCCTGCCCGCCGCCCTACACTCGAGCCTGCAGGTATCGACCTGTACACGGCGACCGGGACGCTAGCGTCGGCCCACTCCACGAGCAGACTGCTTGCCACAACGCCCGCACCACCGCCTCTTCTACTCCTCGCGCGAAGGTGACATCCTGCACACAGCAGCTAGACGCCATCCAAGATTCAGGGGAGCGCATGTGATGTGTAACTGCAGATAAATCCAAGTGTGAATATTCTGGGGACAACTGTGTAAACTGCTCATGCGGGAATGACTCAGATATTTGTGCAGGTCGGTTTAACAGCAAAGCAGACACGGTAAGAGTGTTAAGTTTCTTTTTGTTGATTCTATGCAACACGGTAATCTTGTTCTTCCTTGAAATCATGTGCCCTGCTCTTCTTAACACATCGTGGATGAATACAACCGTCTTCTAGCAAGTCAACTTGAAACTCAGCTAGAGGTGCGGTCGTCTCTCCTTGAATTTCGGTCACTATCCAACTATTCGAGCCTACCATATAATCTTTCTTGGAGAAAAAGCATATTATATACTGGGTAATCATGCAATGTAGAAATACTCTACCATGTACTAGCAATCGTGTTTTTTTGGTCCCTTGGTACAAGTATGAAACCATTGATCAAGTCAGTAGCATTTTAGAGTCTACATTTTCCTTAAACAAAAAATAGTTTCACCGTCATCACCTTAAAATATGGACAATTATGATGCATAATTTATTATCCCATTCGCTTAGAAATATGAACAATATTGATGTGTAGATGATCAAGCCAACTACTCCCTCCGTTCCAAATTAGATTACTTCCATTTGTCCAAAAATGGAAGTCATCTATTTTGGAACGGAGGGAGTATTAACTACTGATGTTACTTTTGTATTCAGCAATGAGATGAACTATGATTTTTTGTGTGGATCATTCCTGCAGGTGATATCACATTGTTGAGATATTTGTGCTTCTATTGACTTGCACCAAAAGAAGTAATCCATATACACCCTGTTATTGGTATAGTTTTTTTCTTGTAAATTCTCCGTTTTAATTGTGAAAACTTGCGTTGCACGTACATGCCAACTAGTTTCTTTTTAGGGAGCCAAATACGGTAGGTATCACGGATAAACAAGTTGACGAGCTACCGTGCGTTGCGGGTCGCGCACGACTGTGACGACGCACCGACATCGCCCCTTGCCGTAGTCCCGTGCCCCCACGGGACGGACTCTTGCTTCCGATCGGACCCAGCCCGCTCCTCCGCGTCTATAAATTCCCCACGAATCCAGTCCTATCCGATCCCAATTCCCAACCGAATCACCTGCCGATCTCGCCGAGAAACCCGCCACCGATCGAAGCGAAGGCTCTCTCGTCCTCCTCCTGCTCAAGGTACGCGCGACTTCCCGACCCGCTCCGCCTTCCGATCGATTACTGTTGACCTCGATCGATCGATCGCGTTGCTTAGTCGTCTCTGGGTAGATCCGCGGCTTTTATTTGCTCATCGATCGATAGCTGTTGGTGAGTGGATCATCATCGAGTAGATCCGCCGACCGAGACGCGGCCCTTGTTGATTTGGAGGCGTAGTGTTGTCAAGTCTGTGCTGTCTGCGCTTATGCCTCACCAGTCAATCGATTCATCTTGAATTTCCTAGCCTATATTCGTTCAAAGCCTCGTGGTTTGCCTGCCGGTTCTGGTCTTAAAATCCGTGAGGTTGTGACGATTTTATGGTTGATTCAAGTACGCTTGTCTAGATTGATGTGCCCAACCTGAGTAGATTGTCTAGCCTTGTCAGGAAGCCCTGCATGCTGCTGGTAGATAGGGATTTTTTCCCCTATATTATTGTTTTGTTCATCTACAGCTGTCTATATTGCGTGGCCAAATTTATCATAAATCTGCAAGGATTTAGAGTATCTAGACTTCTCACGAGGGTAAGGTTGGTGTTGATACGTCGGTTGTTGCCAAATTTGTGTTTGGTTCCTGTACATCTCTGTTCTACTAGCGATCAGCTTCTCGTGTCCATCCTTATGCCTCATCCGTCCATCTGTTATTTGCTAGCCTATTCGCTCAAGCCTTGTAGTTTCCCTGCCGGTTGTGGTCTCAAATCTGTGCGGTTGTGACGATTTTAACCAGTTCATCCTTGTCTAATTGGATGTATTTGACTTGACAATTGATCTGATAGTCCTGGTGTTGCACTAAATTTTGTTAGTGTATGTCAGTTAACATGTTTACTTCTTTCCGTAGCTATGATGGATCCATTGCTAGGTTTTCCATGTATTGTCCATGTCCTGCAGATTTCCTTGTATTGCTCCTTACTGGGTTTACTCTCTATTTACAGATGCAGATCTTTGTGAAGACCCTCACTGGCAAGACCATCACCCTGGAGGTTGAGTCCTCAGACACAATCGACAACGTAAAGGCGAAGATCCAGGACAAGGAGGGCATCCCCCCGGACCAGCAGCGCCTCATCTTTGCTGGCAAGCAGCTCGAGGATGGCCGCACCCTGGCTGACTACAACATCCAGAAGGAGTCCACCCTCCACCTGGTGCTCAGGCTCCGTGGTGGCATGCAGATCTTCGTGAAGACCCTCACTGGCAAGACCATTACCCTGGAGGTTGAGTCCTCTGACACGATCGACAATGTGAAGGCGAAGATCCAGGACAAGGAGGGCATCCCTCCGGACCAGCAGCGCCTCATCTTTGCTGGCAAGCAGCTCGAAGATGGCCGCACCCTGGCTGACTACAACATCCAGAAGGAGTCCACCCTGCACCTTGTCCTCAGGCTCCGTGGTGGCATGCAGATCTTCGTGAAGACCCTCACCGGCAAGACCATTACACTAGAGGTTGAGTCCTCAGATACAATTGACAACGTAAAGGCGAAGATCCAGGACAAGGAAGGCATCCCTCTGGACCAGCAGCGTCTGATCTTTGCTGGCAAGCAGCTTGAGGATGGCCGCACCCTGGCCGATTACAACATCCAGAAGGAGTCCACCCTTCACTTGGTGCTCCGCCTGCGTGGTGGCCAGTAATTGCTTGGTGATGGTGTTACTTCTGTCTCCGCGTTCGCAAGTCTTGGCATGATTTCTGTATACTCCAATGGAGATGTAAGCGGAGTGGCTTGTTCTTCAATTCCATATCTCTTGCGCGTTATACTGCAGCTTTTAAAGCTTCAAATTATGTCCTGAATGTTAGTGGTTAATTGTGTCTCAAATTCTTCGGCCGTCCAGCCGCTTTGAACAACATGTGAGACCCGAGCTTCAAATTCAATTTCGTGGTTCTTGGCATCCTTGTATTATGATCGAACTTTTTAGCTGAATTTGGGGTACTCGTATGCCGGGTTCATGTTGGCTGTGCTGTAAATTCTAGCATCTTGTAACCGCTGCGTCTTGGTAACTGATATTTTCCATTCTCCTTATCACAGGAGAGATGCTGATACTCAACAGATAGTTATCCCCCTTGCAAAACCATAATACCGCTTTGAGCTATGGCGATAAAAAATGGCGTATGATTTTCTTAACAAAAATTGACAAAGAAATACTTGTATACGACTTGTTAAATCAGCACATTTTCTTGCAAAACTTATCCTATTTTGCTGGATGCAGTACAGAAAAGACGTTGAATCTTGTTTTGGCGCTTCTGTTACACCACACCAGCAACAAGCTATATACTCGCCCTAGCCAAGCCGATTAAGTTTTGCTATTTATCAGTCGAGTGAGAATTAGGTTAGAGCTCTCTCAATAGATTTACATCGTGATTCGTGTGGTTTGTGAGTTGTGTACATGAGTTATAACTCAAATTTTCTTCACTTGCATATGGGTTGCACGTTGCAACTGAGATATTTTCACGTGCGGATGTTTTGTAAATGATTTACAATGAATGTTCCTAGGTTGCACGTGAGTTGCAACTAGAATTACACATGAGTTGTAACTAAAATTTTCTTAGTTACAAATGAATTACATATGAGTTACACATGAAACTGGATGACGGTGAGAATTAACTTAATTCTTACTCAATTAAGCATATGCACATGCAACTGAATGACGTCATCTGAGTGAGAATTAACTTAATTCTTACTCAATTAAGCATATGCACATGCAACTGAATGACGTCATCTGAGTGAGAGTTAACTTAATTCTCACTCGACTAAGTCCTAGTCGAGATATCAATTAAGCATATGCACATGCAACTGAATGACGTCATCTGAGTGAGAATTAACTTAATTCTTACTCAATTAAGCATATGCACATGCAACTGAATGACGTCATCTGAGTGAGAATTAACTTAATTCTCACTCGACTAAGTCCTAGTCGAGATATCAATTAAGCATATGCACATGCAACTGAATGAACGTCATCTGAGTGAGAATTAACTTTACTCTCACTCGACTAAGCCCTAGTCGAGATACATATATTTCAGAACAAAGTGCAAGACTGAGCCTATTTCAGAACAAAGTGCAAATTGCATTGGTACAGTTGATCAACACCATCTCTTAGACCAGATTTGCAGTCTTGAGAGAGTAGGTGTAGGTACAGGGTTTGACTTGGTGGGGAGCGCAAAATTATCCACGCACGCTGGCCTGACGTGTTCCCATAACCCGATTCAGTAGTGTGCTCACTCGCTCAGATCTCCACCCAACAACCTGCTAACCGCCGGCCGTGCCGCCCATCGCCGCCGTGTCGATCGCGCGAATGGACCCTGATTCCTGTACTGTCCCCTGGCTGCTATGATGGGCAGCGTGAGACCTAGAACACCATTGAGGTGGATACAACTGCTTGTGGTAGCAGCTAGACCATGAGAAAGGATCAGATATCCAGAGAGAACAAGAGAGAGAGGAAGGAGAGAGACGAAGTCCAGTTCAGTTCTATTCCATCCCATCCTCCCGTGCTGCTGCTGCCTTCTTATCTCATCATCGCTTCCATCCTCCAGGCCCAAGGGACATAGCTCAAAGCCCATCTTAAACCGGCCCATATCTTTAGGAGACGTCCATGACATTCTCGCCCCCTTAAATTCCGGCTTGCCCTCAAGCCGCTGTGACAAACACCACCTGGATCCCATGGCATCTGCCGATCCTTGTTGTTATTTCCCTCGAAAACTTGAACTGTTGCCAGATTGTAGGTCTTCCAAGATGAAACAACCTCTATTTGAAATTGCTTTGGTTTTTCCTGTGTTGCCACCCCTCTAGTTGAGAGGCAAGTAAACAGAACCATTTTTTGATTACCACGAGCCACATAAAGAACTATCTGAAGCTTCCATGACGTGTGCAAAAATTGAATCAAACATTGGATGGCAAGCACCTGGAACTGAGTCAATAAAGAGTACCACTGCTGAAATAGAGCTGTAACTGTAAGCTGGTTCTTAACTTGCAAGTCACACCTTGCCAATTGCTGCTTCTGAAACTTCACATGGGTGCTCGATCCAGACTGAAGACATTTTGTTGCCACAATTGAGCATAAATCAAGTGACCATGCAGGGGTATCATATAGCAACGGAACCCACTTGATACACACATGTGAATGGCTGGCAGATTACTAATACTTGGCATGTACGCAAGAAGAATCTTCATAACTCCTTGGTCCCAATGCACAGAGTTTTGTACCAGCTGTGCACAACTTGAAACACAAGTGCCCCATGACCTCCTTACCAAGCATCCATTAGCAGCCAGCCTAATTCCTGGATCCCACTTGATGGTTCTGAAAGCCAAGAGCCGCTCGACATGAAGGAAATTAGTAGCGTGTTGTGTAGGCCTTACTTGAGCTGATGGGTAATGAGTAAAATGAATTAAGCTTTGGCTTGTACACACTTTAGCTGTCATCTCCTTGATAATAGGACTAGAGATGCTTGGGTTGGAGTTGTAGACTGATATTGAACCAATGCTGCTAAGGTCATGTGTGCAGCCAGTACACCTGGTAGGCGTGAAGGCCACTTGGTCATATTCTCCTTGCAGGGCATCCACTACCACAACCTGGTCCGTGAGGAGAAGGGCAGTGGGCGCAGATGCAGCCTTGGTGACCACCGCTGCAGCACTTGTCTTTGTAGGTATTCCCTCAAACACCTTGGGCGCACCAAGGTGCAGCACCATCTCTGGAACCCCAGCGGCCACGATCCTGTCCGTGGGGAGCAGAGGGGCCGGGAGCGCAGCTGCAGCCACCCCATGAGTGCTCTCCACCACGGCGTATGGAATCTGGGTGCCCGCACGATTCATGTGGGGCTGACGCCTGCCGCCATGCACTTCCTGGGCGTCATAGGCAAGACGATGTTGGCCGCTTGCTGGGCACACACGCCCGTCTGCATCCAGCCGCTCCGTCAGCTTCGCCAGAGCGCGCGCCGTCGCGCCATGGAGCCGTGCACTCTCCTGCACCGCCAGGGCCTGGTTGTCGAGTTGCGCCCTCATCTGCTGTTGCTCGGTGTCGATGCGGGCTACCACGCCGTGCAGCAGATCGAGACTAGCCCGGAGCTTGGTGAGGGAGGCCGTCGTCGATGCCGCGGCTTCGCCCATCGCGGTGAGCTCTGATGGGGAAATTTTGTGGGGATTTTGTGGTGGGATTTCGAGGCTCTGATACCAAATGTACTGTCCCCTGGCTGCTATGATGGGCAGCGTGAGACCTAGAACACCATTGAGGTGGATACAACTGCTTGTGGTAGCAGCTAGACCATGAGAAAGGATCAGATATCCAGAGAGAACAAGAGAGAGAGGAAGGAGAGAGACGAAGTCCAGTTCAGTTCTATTCCATCCCATCCTCCCGTGCTGCTGCTGCCTTCTTATCTCATCTATCGCTTCCATCCTCCAGGCCCAAGGGACATAGCTCAAAGCCATCTTAAACCGGCCCATATCTTTAGGAGACGTCCATGACAATTCCGAGGTCACGTTCGACTTCGTGCCGGTCATCCGGCAGTACAAGAGCGGCCGCGTCGAGCGTCTATACCCCGTGAACCCCGTCCCGCCCTCCGTCGACACCGCCACCGGCGTCGCCTCCAAGGATGTTACCGTCGACCCGGCCACCGGCCTGTGGGCCCGCCTCTACCTCCCCGCCGCCGACAGCAGCAGCGCGGAGGGCGACAAGCTCCCCATCGTGCTTTACCTCCACGGCGGCGGCTTGGTCGTCGGCTCGGCCGCCGACGCGCCGGAGCACGCGTTCCTCAACCGCCTGTGCGCCCGCGCGCGCGTCCTCGCCGTGTCCGTCGAGTACCGCCTCGCGCCCGAGCACCCAGTGCCCGCCTGCTACGACGACGCCTGGTCCGCCCTCCGGTGGGCCTCTGCCGCGGCGGACGGCACCGCCGACGATGATGAACCGTGGCTCCGGGACCGCGGCGACCGCGGGCGGCTGTTCGTGGCCGGGTACAGCACCGGCAGCAACGTCGCCCACAACATCACCCTCCGCGCGGGCTCCTCCGACGTGGGGGACGCCGCCCGGCGGATCAGGGGCCTCGTGCTGCTGCACCCATACTTCCTGTGCTCGGCCGGCGAGAGGGTCGACGGCGAGGTCAAGCTCGCGTGGCTGAGGGCCAAGCTGGAGGAGCTGTGGGCGTTCGTGTGCGACGGGCGCACCATCGGGCTGGACGACCCGCGGGTCAACCCGGTGGCTGACGGCGCCCCGAGCCTGCGGCGGCTGGGCTGCGATCGTGTGCTTGTCTGTCTCGCGGAGGAGGAGCTCCGGTTCCGGGGCAAGGCGTACCACGACGGGCTGCTGGCGAGCGGGTGGGCGGCGGAGGACGCCCAGCTGCTGGACTCGGCCGGCGAGGACCACGAATTCTTCCTCCGGGAGCCCCGGAGCGCCAAGGCGCTGGCTCTCATGGATCGGCTGGCCGCGTTCCTCGCCGGGGACCAATAGATCCAAGAACGGGACTTGGTGCTCGCTCGTAGTACTAAACTTCACTGCGTTTTCTGTTGTAGCCAAGAATCACTGAATCTGAATTCTGGAAATTGTAATTTGTACTACACTACACTTCACTGCGTCAAAGAATCAGCTTGTCGGCACTGAAATTGCTGAAACGCAATCAAAGAATCACTTGCTGTTTTCACGCTCTTGCTGAAATGATTCATTTATTTTCGTCTGTTTCTTTCATGGTGCTGGGACAACAACACATCGGATGCTAGAAGTTTGGTCTTGGATACAGCTTGTCCGATGGGAGATTAACTCAATGGTGAAAATTGTTCTTACTTCTTTCACTTGTTTATTGATCACAGACTTAAAAGTCTGGGCAATTTCACTAATTTCTGCTGTACCAGAGTGCAAGGTGGATATATTGGAGAATTTATGCATGTTGATCAAGTTCTTTAGATATCCCTGACGGAGCTGCTACTGCTTGAATTTGTGTGTTTCCATATACGCTCTGTTGATTGCTTGTGTGCTCTTCTCAGATATCAGAGGTGGTGAATCACATAAAGGTCTTTATTTGTGTTCAGCTACAAGAACAAGCTCGGTCCTATAGGTATGACCATGTACATTCACCTATCAGTACCATCTTAAGTGTTCTCCTCTTTCTTTGTGTAAACTCCCGAAAGGAAAAAACCATATGGAATCTATATTGTCAAAATGAAGTAGTTCTGTTTTTCCCTTGGTCTTTTTAGACTGGCTTATATGAGGTGTTTTCTTATCGTTTAAGCAGTTCCACCCAGAGAGAACACTTCTCTACGACTATAAGGTTCTCATTTTTGCGCTCTATGGCTTAACAGAGAACTACACGTGGAGAAACCTACACGTAGAAGTTTCTCCTATAGGATTTCTAGCATATGAACCCAACCCGTATAAACATGCTAAAAAGACCAAGGGAAAAACAGAACTACTTCATTGTCACAATATAGCTTCCATACAGTTTTCCCTTTCGGGAACTCTAGAAAGGTTTACACAAAGAAAAGGGAGATTACCTTACTACTGACTTCCCTCTTACACTTCTTGATTACACTGGATTTTATTACACTGGGGGAAGTACTACACTACTACTACGGCTACTGCTTCACCGTGGGAGTCTCTTTTTATAGCCAAGGGAGCAGCCTTTCACGAGAGCTCCTCAATAATTCAACTCTTCTTTCTTACTCGACATGATGCACATATGTTGTAGGCTTTACTTTATATGCTTTATAGCCTTTGTAGGCTTCATTTATAGCTTCCTAGCTCCATGATCATATGTACAGCCTCCACGTTGCCTTGGATTATATGGCTTCATCTTTATCTTTACAATGGCCATCTTGTCCTACACTATGATTGTGTCTTAGACAACTATTTCCCGAAACAGAAATATGTGGCCTTTTCTTCTCGTCTCTTTGGCATCCTCATGCATGCTGATTTAGGCAATTAATTATTATTATCATTATTAATTTATGTTTCGAATTTTTTTTGCTGATTTTTTTCAGGTATATCCTCCGCACCCAAATTATTGATAATAATATCAATATTCTGGCATAGGTTCTCCACGCCCAAATAATTGATAGTAATATCAATTCGGATTCAGCATTATTCATATACAATCTTCATGGCTTATTCAGGTTTTTGCGCATGTCCTGCAATATCCATACGGTCATCATCTGAAAGATTAAAGTCATATTTTGACTCATATTCCTTCTTTATTTCTTCAAAAATTTCATTAAATTATGTTCGTAAGTCTTTTAAGATCTCTTCTTTTAATTCCTTTTTAATTTTTTTTAGAATACTCTAGTTTCTCTTCTATCTTAATGTTTATATATTGAACGTCTAGAGGATCCACACCCTTCACTGACAGTTTTTGTATGTTTGATATTTCAGAGAATCTTCTTCTTTTATCTTCTTGGAGTTTGATGCTTCTCCCTTTGTATATTTTGTATTTGATGGAGCAGGAGTATTCTTATCTATTCCTTTACTCTCTTTTGGATGTATTCTTTTGCTTTTGGTTCAATATGGTAGTTTTCTCCTATAATGCTCCTTGCTCGACTCAAGGCTTCATTAATATCCAGATATTTCTTCCATGTTATATCTTCCTTTTTCTTTCTTGCCTCTAGCTTTTCTTTAATTATTTCTTCAAAATTCATATATATTCCTGGATTTGCTCCATCAAATAGGACATATAGTGGCTTTATTTCTGTACATCAATATTTTTTGATATTGGGCCTTTTTTATTCATCATGTTGAAGCATTCTGTAAGACTATTCAGAACAGATAGCATATATAGCCTTTGTCATCTCTTTTGTTGTTGTATTGGTACAGAAATTGTCAAGTATGCATGCTTGGATTTAGTCGAGGACGATATGTATTCGAGGGAAATATTCCTATGCTATTCTCAATTCCAAAGGTGAAAACTTTTGACCCGTTGGGGAGCATTCCCGCTTCATTTCTGCAAAATTGTTGAGCGGAGAATATGTCAGTTAAACAATTATCGTTTCCTTTAATATGCTCAAAATAACTTTATATCCATTGTCTGTTATAATATCTTCAAATAGAACCCATCTTCTAGTAGAACTTTTCTTGCTATTTATTTGATTATAGTATCAACATATTGCTTCACAATCTGTTCGTATGGTAAATTATTTAAATCCCAGATATAACCTAAATGCGTTTATCGCATGAACTACTGCAAGGATTTCTCTATCAATGTTATTTACATTCTTCTATTTATAGCTTCCTGAAGCATATCTGCATATCTTTTTCGTCTGCCTTTGCAGATATTTATTAGGTTTTTGATTTAATATAGCACCCCATCCTACTCTAGATGCATTTGTTTCAATTATAAATAATTATCTTCTAATGGTAGGGTTTCAAAAAAATTTATTTTTTCTTTAATGGCCTGGACTAATTTATGTCTTTGGAATTAAAATATTTTTGACCATTCGCAGCAAATTGCATTGGTATAGTGGTACCAATCAACTCCGTCTCTTGATCATACTTGAAGCCTTTCTTCTTGGTAAAATAGGAAAGTGATTTTGGCTACCAACTTCCAGTGATATTGGTAATTTTGTTTAAAAAATATATAACTCCTCTGGTCCGTTTTAACCGTCGTGGGAAATCAATGTGGAAGGTACAACTCCATAGCTGAATCGACAACAATTATTTAGGATCAGAGTGAGTATTTTACGAGCTCAAACAAATTGTTTTTTTTTTATGTAGGCAATAGTGTATCCTAAACCCTAAATTAAAAAAAATAGTGTATCCCACACATGCAAAATGCCAACTTAAATACTTTGGATTCTGAGCTAACTTTTGTCATTTTCGTGTAGGTCAGAATACATAATATTTGAAGTTTATTTTTTGCAAATTAGTGGGATACAACATTGGCTATGTCCGAGATTTTTCCCAAAATATTAAAACTTATAAATACCTTTTCAATTTTTTAAAATAGCAGGATCTCGGGAGCGAGTTAAACAATTTGCAACCCAGTAACCCACACGACACGTACGTCGGTGTAGGTACAGCCGTACAGGGTTTGACTTGGCGGGGAGCACAAAGCTATCCACGCACGGTGGCGTGACGTGTCCCATAAACCCGATTCAGTCAGGAGCGCATGCTTCGCCACCTCTCTCCGCCCAACGCAACCTGATAACCGCCGGCCGTGCCTGCCATCGCCGCCGTGTCGATCGCGCGAATGGACCCTGACTCCGAGGTCACGTTCGAGTTCGTGCCGGTGATCCGGCAGTACAGGAGCGGCCGCGTCGAGCGCCTACACCCCGTGAACCCGTCCCGCCCTCCGTCGACGCCGCCACCGGCGTCGCCTCCAAGGACGTCACCGTCGACCCGGCCACCGGCCTGTGGGCTCGCCTCTACCTCCCCGCCGCCGCTGACAGCAGCAGCACCGCCGCGGACCAGGACAGGCTCCCCATCGTGGTGTACCTCCACGGCGGCGGCTTCGTGACCGGCTCGGCCGCCGACGCGACGGAGCACGCGTTCCTCAACCGCCTCTGCGCCCGCGCGCGCGTGCTCGCCGTGTCCGTCGAGTACCGCCTCGCGCCCGAGCACCCAGTCCCGCCTGCTACGACGACGCCTGGTCCGCCCTCCGGTGGGCCTCTGCCGCGGCGGACGGCACCGCCGACGATGATGAACCGTGGCTCCGGGACCGCGGCGACCGCGGGCGGCTGTTCGTGGCCGGGTACAGCACCGGCGGCAACGTCGCCCACAACATCACCCTCCGCGCGGGCTCCTCCGACGCGGGGGACGCCGCCCGGCGGATCAGGGGCCTCGTGCTGCTGCACCCATACTTCCTGTGCTCGGCCGGCGAGAGGGTCGACGGCGAGGTCAAGCTCGCGTGGCTGAGGGCCAAGCTGGAGGAGCTGTGGGCGTTCGTGTGCGACGGGCGCACCATCGGGCTGGACGACCCGCGGGTCAACCCGGTGGCTGACGGCGCCCCGAGCCTGCGGCGGCTGGGCTGCGATCGTGTGCTTGTCTGTCTCGCGGAGGAGGAGCTCCGGTTCCGGGGCAAGGCGTACCACGACGGGCTGCTGGCGAGCGGGTGGGCGGCGGAGGACGCCCAGCTGCTGGACTCGGCCGGCGAGGACCACGAGTTCTTCCTCCGGGAGCCCCGGAGCGCCAAGGCGCTGGCTCTCATGGATCGGCTGGCCGCGTTCCTCGCCGGGGACCAATAGATCCAAGAACGGGACTTGGTGCTCGCTCGTAGTACTAAACTTCACTGCGTTTTCTGTTGTAGCCAAGAATCACTGAATCTGAATTCTGGAAATTGTAATTTGTACTACACTACACTTCACTGCGTCAAAGAATCAGCTTGTCGGCACTGAAATTGCTGAAATGCAATCAAAGAATCACTTGCTGTTTTCACGCTCTTGCTGAAATGATTCATTTATTTTCGTCTGTTTCTTTCATGGTGCTGGGACAACAACACATCGGATGCTAGAAGTTTGGTCTTGGATACAGCTTGTCGATGGGAGATTAACTCAATGGTGAAAATTGTTCTTACTTCTTTCACTTGTTTATTGATCACAGACTTAAAAGTCTGGGCAACTTCACTAATTTCTGCTGTACCAGAGTGCAAGGTGGATATATTGGAGAATTTATGCATGTTGATCAAGTTCTTTAGATATCCCTGATGGAGCTGCTACTGCTTGAATTTGTGTGTTTCCATATACACTCTGTTGATTGCTTGTGTGCTCTTCTCAGATATCAGAGGTGGTGAATCACATAAAGGTCTTTATTTGTGTTCAGCTACAAGAACAAGCTCGGTCCTATAGGTATGACCATGTACATTCACCTATCAGTACCATCTTAAGTGTTCGCCTAGGTGCCGAATTAAGTTTTCCTAAAACAGTTTTTTCATGACCTTACATTGATATCCTTCAAGTCTGGCTTGACTCCTATAATGGTCGCAACTGATGTTGCTGTGCTTGATCATGTCTAGTAGTGCTGATTGACTCCTATCATGGTCGCCACTGATATTGTTGTGATTGATCATGTCTGGTAGTACTATAACCGAAGAACTTGAGCTACTTTAACATGCACTTGAGATAACTGAATTGGTAGTATAATTGATGTTGAATTTGCTTGGGTAGTTGAATTAGTTGGAGGCAGCCTATAAGCACTGCTTGCTTAACTTGCCTTGTATTAGTAAAGTTAATTCTGTAGGTCTTGTAATCTGGTTCGAAGAGAAAATTATATGGCTGCACCAGGGTGACCTTTTGTAATGCCTTTATATCTGACATTTCAGGGAGGCAATGAAGGGACATTTGTCCGATGAAGCCGGGCTGAGTTCCTGCAGGGTTCCTTTCTGACTGCTTGTTACGAACTTATCTGTTTGATGAAGTGGCCGAGTGACTCTTCCAAGTGCTACTGGTACTTATTTTGTGTGGGATAGGATACATTGCTTATGTATATGTATGCGTTTCGCAAGTGCTGTAACTCTTCCAATTTTTGTCTAGCTGATGGATTGCAAGATGATTGTCTGTTGAATGGCTCAGATACCATAGCTGATGGAGGAATGTGTTTTAGTTGTTCTTGTTTTTAGTCTGCTGTTTCAGTTATGACAACTAGTTAAAGAAATTGCAATTTCGAGGAATAATGCCTAATGATTTTTTGAGGAATTAGTGTCAGTGTTTAGGATTATCTTTTAAGGCACTATTGCATAATGCCTAAAATGATTTTTTAAGACATTATTGCATAATGCCTATAATGATTTTTGGCGTCATTATTGTAAAGTGCCTCAAATATAATTTAAGGCACGTTTTAAAGTGCCTGAAAAAATCAATTTTTCGAGGCACTTTTTGAAAGTGCCTTAATGGATCTTTCCCAACCCCATTTGATGCGGCATTTTAAAAAATTCCTTAGATGATCTTTTAAGGCACTTTAGGTATTTTTTAGGGCACTTTCTTGTGCCTTTAAATATCGACTGTGATGTAGTGGCGCTCAACAAAGTCCAGTCCGATGTTTTACAAAAGTCAGCATAAAGTGTTCAATTAAAGGGTCTATGCATATATACTGATATACATGTAGCTTCTCTAAACTCTAAAGCACTAATTCCAGGCGAAAACAAAGTCTGGCGTTACATGATGAGATCCATAGCCAGAAATGACAGGGAGAACTCACACGGCATGGCACGGTGTCTAGTGTTGCATCATACCATCACTGTCACTATCGTGCTACTATCAACAACAACTGTATGGCCTAATGCTACAATGTACACGGAGCGAGCTGATATCGTCGCGTGCAGCTTGCAGTGAACAAGCACCTGAAGGAAGGCCAGGTGCCCGAGTCCCGGATCATTCAGGCCGAGTTTTGGGAACTGATTACTCTTCGCTTCGCGGGAGGTTTGATTGCTTCAGGTCCCTCAGTGCCACTGCAACAAGCAAACGAGACAACCGTTAGTTTGACTCAACACTTATAGATATCAATTGCAAACAAGCTGTGTGAATATTCCACCTTAAACATGACCGTGCAAGGGAACTAGCTAGGATATTATATTGAACACTAACAGATGGTAACTCTACAAATAATATCAGCTGTTAGAGACCTAAAACTTGCTTCTTCGGTTAACTGTACCAAAAGAAGAACATCTCCAGCATTCAAATACACCTGTGGTATAGGTCAGATTATCCACAGGTGGAAACTAACAGCAATATAATGATATGCTTACAGATGATGAACTCATCTAAAGGGATCCTATATCCTGCTGCCATATTGCTTTGACGACATGCAAGAATTACTGGGCAGATTGACGACATGCAAGAATTACTGGGGCAGACATCTCCCATATAGTCACTGGCCCAGTTTATAAGACTCTGATATAAAGCAAAAAATGACAACTCACCCTGTTGAAGCTCCACCTTGTAGTCGGGGACTTCTCCGAGGATCAGGGTTCTGGTTTAGCAAAACTGATGGGCTATTCTGGACAGCAAGAGAAGCATTATGGTTTTGCAGATAGGATGGACGGTTCTGGACATTGGGCGATGGGTCGTGGCTATGCGAATAGGATGGACTGTTCTGTACATTGTCCGGCGGTTTCAGGCTTTGCGAATAGGATGGACTGTTATGGACAATGGATGGAAGATTCTGGACAATGGATGGCAGACTACCACTCCCTGAACTGCCATCCGCATGGTTTTCCCTTGATTTATTCCGAGTCTGAATCTCACTACTAGTGGCAGCAGCATTATGGTCCTTTTGCGAATACTGAGTCGCAGCAGCTTGAGCCCTGGCTATCGCTGCAGAGACACTTGGAGAATTGACTATTGCGGACTTCGAAGAGTCAAAATTCAGAGCACCTGGTTTGAGAGATAATGGGTTTGTGGGATCTGGAAGCGGGAACTTGACAGGCAGCGGACCTTGAACAGGTGAGAGACCCCTGACTGCTCCCTCATAGATCTGCGATTCGACACGACACTTAATAAGCCTAAAGGTTATTTGAGGATAAAAGAAGGATCCATTGATTATATTAAACCAGGAGAAACTAACCTTTCTTTCCAAATTGTAAACACCCTGGTAACCGCGCATCTCGAACGGAATCACCAACTTCTGCAGAAACCAGTGTACGGAAATTTGTCAAAAACAATTAACAGGCATCGCAGTATCAGTTACTAATATATAGTGCAATGATCAGCAGTGGATGACAAGGTGGGATCTGAAACTAGTCAATGACAGCAGCTACATGCTTCGGGTATACAATGCAATGATCAGCAGTGGTTGACATTTCAAAATTGAATCTAATCCATGACAGCTGCTGCATGCCTACTAAGTAAGACCGATACACTCGATCATCGTAAGCAAGGTTTTCGGGAGATTTAACCCACCTGTGGATTCTCACAAAGCCAACAGAAGTCAGTCAAGCCTTCAAGCCTGACCTGCATTAATCCAAGAACCATATTCAGTAATCTTTGATTGGCATGACAAGAAAAAAATTAGGCCAAGAGAGAAGAGGGAATGGCGTGCATTACTGATTCGGGAACATCCTCCCAGCAGACCAGCTGTTCGGACCTGACGCAGCCTACCACCTCAACGCACCCTGTCGCAGCACACAACAAGAAATTGTCAATGGCGTGAGCAGAGCACGCACGGGCGAGGAGGAGGAGGAACCTACCGAGGAGGCGGGAGACCGGATAGTGCTGGGGGAATTCGATGTGTGTGACCCCGTCGACGGCGTGGATCTCACGGTAGAAGTCCTCCATGGCTGCGACGGTGCCGGGGTCGGGGACCTTGGAGGCGGCGTGGATCCAGAGGCGGCCGGTGACCGGGGACGGCCAGGAGCGGCCCTCCACGCGCTTGATGCCGTGCACGAGCAGCGACGCCCACGGCTGGTGCATCGTTAGGCAAGGGTTCCGGTACCTGCCGTCACCGCCGCCGCCCGAGTGCCCGCCACGCATGCTGCCGACGCTGTTCGCGGTTTGGAGAGGATGGATGGCGGCCGGAATCGAGGTGAATCCTATACATCGCCCCGCGGCGACGCTTCCCCCTTGCGTCGCCTGAAGCGACGCGGCGTCGCCGCGGGTGGGCCGGCCCAACAGTCTTTTTTTCCTTTTGTTTTTCTTTTTCTTTTTCCGTCTTTCTTTTTCTTTTTTTTTCTTTTTCCTGTTTTCGTTTTTGTTTTTGTTTTTCTTTTCTGTTTTCTTTTTATTTTTATTTTTCTTTTACGTTTTCTTTTACGTTTTCTTTTTCTGTTTTCGTTTTATTTTCTTTTTCATTTTTTTATTTTTGAACGATTTTTATTTTCTTTTTCATTTTTTTTCTTTTCTGTTTTCATTTTCTTTTCTATTTTCATTTACTGTTTTATTTTTATTTTCATTCATTTAATTTTTATTTTACTATTTCTTTTTTTCTCGTTTTTCACTTTGTATTTTATGTTTATGTTTTCTTTTTCCTTTTGTTTTTCACCCCCATTTTCTGTTTTTAAAATTCATGCAAAAAAAGTTTCCGGTCACCCCCATTTTCTATTCACTTTTAAAATCGTTCAAAAATAGTTTCTGTTCAACCGCTTTTTCTGTTGACATTTAAAATTGTTCAAAAAACGTTTCCATTCACACCCCATTTCTGTTTATTTTTTAAAATTGTTCAAAAATAGTTTCCGTTTACTAGCATCGTGGGCGTGCGCTTGACATGGCTCGACTGAACGAAGTAGTACAAAAAGGTTTCACGCGCCGCGCTGGTGAAGAAACAGTGGAACAAAGCGCGCGGGCGCAGTCCCGTGACGAAACAGTCGTCGCCGGAAGAAACAGGAAGAAAGCACGCGTGCGTATGGGCTGGCCCAATGAAGTGCTTCTAGTAGGCGACGCGACCACGATCGGTCGCCTTAAGGCGACGTAAAGCAGCTCCCGGAATCGAGTCGGGGTTGGAGTGGCTGCCGCGGCCTTGCCAGATTGCAGTTCAGGTACCCTACACGGTTCGTTTGGTTTGGGCCGGGCTCGATTCGACCAAACCAAAACGGGCTCTATCGATACTGCCTCCACTCCAAAAAACAAAAAATACTGCCTCCACTCATAAAAAAACAAAATCCATGTTCCGTATAAATTTGCAGATTTCACACCGAGTTGGTTTTCCATCAATTATCTTTTCTCGTCCAAAAATGAAAGCTAGGGATTTTTTTTTTTTTTTTGCTGCACTCATCTATGTGTGAGCTACAATTATATATTAGGAGTAGAATGCTAAAAGCGGCGAAATAATCTACTGTGTATTTCGACAACACTCATGCAGTATGTGTATGTGCTACCACAAAGTTTTCATCCGGTTCGCTGAGGGGCTGTGCTACCTTACCAACAGCTATCAGCGAGTTGATTTTCCGACAACCCACTGAGTGTCGTTTAGCTGTCGGAAGCTGGACGAGGAGAAGAAGACTAGAGGGGGGAAGATTCGTCGCCACCGCCACATCCGCTCTCTTGCCACCGTTGTCACGGTTGCCACGCCGCATCACCTTGCTCAAAGCTCGGCCTCGTCCAGTCGTTCGCCACCTCGGTTTTCCCTTAAAGGTCCGGCGCCACCGGGTGGTCGCCTCGCCGTTGCATCCGCGGTCCCACCCTATATTCATTGCTCGCTGACGGGTTGCTCCATCCTCGGCAACACCTTCTTCGCGGTGGCTCCCTGGCGGTCGCTGCGGCGTGCCAACATCATGTCGGGTGTTGAGAGAGGTGAGCGCCGGTGTCGCGTGGGACGCTAATCACGAGAGGAAAAGCGAGTGAGCGGGACGAGAAGGGATGGGGGAGCTGTGTAGGTGCGGGCGTGTGGCCCGCTGGGTGAGCGTGGTGGAGATGATTGAAATGGCATTTCCACTCCCAAATGGATTTGGTGTAGATGACAACATATTTTTGTGGACAAACCATAAGCTTGAGCAATATATATAGGGTTAATCTAAGATGATACAAGATGGTTTAAAGGTAAATAAGCCCTTGAAGTGAAAAGAGAAAAGGAGATTGTTTGTCAAGTACTTGGAGACCGTGGCGTAAGGCCTACAATAGAAATGGATCATCGGTTAAGGTGGTACTAGTGGAATTTGGCGCGGCGGCACGCCGCACCCGTTGTGATTCAAAATGTTGAAATCCGTCGGAATTTTTCGTCTAGAGTATGTTCAAATACTTAGTGAATTAAAATGTTCAAATATGCTTGTATTTTGACATAATTTTTTAATTTAACTCTGTAGTTAGAGAATGCATGATATGAGCATTTATTAGTTTTAACTCCATATTTAGATAAAGTTCATTTAGATTGTATCTAAATATTAACCAAATTGAATGTTCAAATAGGTTTGTATTATGACATAAGTAGTTAGCATATATTTTTGTGAGCATGTTGATATATTTTAGAGTGTCTCCAATTTTTTTTAGCAAATTGAAATGTTCAAATATGTTTCTATTTTTTCAGTAATATCTAATTTAAGACTATAATGAGTGGAAACGCACATTTATTGAATTGAATTCCATATTTAGAGAAAGTTCATCTAGATTATATCCAAATATTTACCAAATTAAAATGTTCAATTTAAGTCCATAATTAAAGGAAGTGCATTTGTTTTTTGTCTAAATATTCACCAACTCAAAATATTTAAACATTTAATAAATTAGATTCCACATAATTAGAGGAAGTACAATTGTTTTTTATCAAAATATTCACCAATTCAAAATATGTAATCATGTTTGTTTTTGACATAAATAGTTAGCATTTATTTTTCTGAGCATTTTGATGACTTCATATAATTAGAGGAAGTGCATTTTGTTTTTTTGTCCAAATATTTATCAATTAAAAATATTTAAACATGTTTGATGTACATTTATCGAATTGAATTCCATATTTTAGGGAAATTTCATCTAGATTACATCCAAATATTTACCATATTGAAATGTTCAATTTAAGTCAATAATTAGAGGAAGTACACTATGTGAGCATTTAATGAATTTAACTCCATATAATTAGAGGAAGTGTATTTGTTTTTTTGTACAAATATTCACCAATTCAAAATATCTAAACATGTTTGTTTTTTGCCGTAAATAGTTAGCATTTATTTTTCTGAGCATTTTGATATATTTTCCATATTTGTCCGACAGGTATGGGTATTTATAGAAATACTTCAATTTTCTGAATTTTATTTAAAAAAAAGGCATTGCAGAAGCGCGGTACTGTGGACATCTACAGTATTCGGTGACGTGGCAGCGTGAGGGAAGAATTTGTGGAAAATGCGGGAATTTTTCTGCAAGAAATTTGACAAAATTCGTGGAATGTTTGTGCGAATTTGGATCTAAAAATTGAGGAGTTAAAGTCGACAAAACTCGAAAGCGATGACGGGGGTGGAACCTACTCGTCGACGCGCATAGATTCATGTATATAATTTTTTTAGTAAACGCGGGGACTTTTCTGCAAAAAAAATTGACAAAATTCGTGAAATGTTTGTGTGAATTTGGATCAAAAAATTGACCAGTTAGAGTCGATAAAACCTGAAACCGTTCACATGAGGTGGAACCTACTCGTCGGCAAGCATATATTTCGTGTATGTAATTTTTGGAAAACAAAAAAAAAATTCAAAACAAAAAAATTCGCAAAAAAGAAAAGAAAAAAAGAAGCGCTATAGAGCACTGTTCATGTGAACAGTGTAGAACAGTAATGCGTTTTCCTTAGCCACAGGCTCCACTAACAACTTCGTCTCCTTTTATTTTCGCGTATGTATGTAAACTCCAACAATGATTAATAAAGCACATAACTGTCGTATTCAGGACCAGTCACTCTCAGCGACTTGGGAGAATCAATGCTGTCTTTCGTCGCGGTTCGCGCAGGCAGGTAGGGATGAAAACGGAGCAGAATCTTTCCGACTTTTCCGCGGAAAAACGGAAACGGAATGGAAATACGGAAACGGAAACGGAATTTTGCAAAACGGAAACGGAAATGGAAACTTTTATGCGGAAACGGAAACGGAAATGGAATAGCAGATTCCGGCGGAATGACCACGGAAACGGAACTTTCCGTTTCCGGTAATACGGAACTTTCCGTTTTTGCTATGCGGTGCTTTCCACATCCAGTAGGGCCAGTAATTCCAGTAGAAACATTTAGGCACATTACATGATATGAATAAAAAAAATAAAGGATCTGAAGCTACCGTGTTTAGGCCATATATACTCGCATATCATGTCCCTCTCGAGTCGTTACCAGTTTGACATTTCAGTGTCGCACTAGTGTTAAGGACGATAGTAGATGTTTCTTAATGTTGCCAAAGTTGATAGCATATGCACACTATATTATATAATCATGATAACTCGTTATATTTTATTTCATCTTAGAAAATTGACAATTTTGTTGGTTTGATTGAGTTTTCGTGCATTATTTAAGGGTTGCTTTGTTCCGGCAAATATCCGCTTTCTGTTCCGTGTCCGCATCGTATTCGGTACATATCTGTTTCCGACAATTTTTGTTTCCGTATTTGTTTCCGGGGTTTCTGTATCCGTTTTCGCTTCCGCAAACAAATGTGGCACCACTCAGTTCCGTCCGTATCCACTCCGTTTTCATCCCTACAGGCAGGTGTCAAACGATCGAGATGTCGGCCGGGGAAAGGGCACGGCACGGCACGTCTCTTTTGTTTATATATTTTGTTCTGAAGACTGAACTCTGAAATGCAGGCAGGATCATTCACGGGTCACTCACGTTGAATCTGCAATTAATAAAGCAAGATTCTTCTTCTACCATTACCCTGTGATGATACTGAAGAAGAGCAAAACGTACGCCTAGGTTGTTACAGTAGGTGTTTCGTCGGCGTCAATCTGATAATTTCATTACCATTACCCTGTGATGATCCCGTTGCATGCATGCTTGCCATATTCTCTTCCTTCCGTTCAATTATTGCGCCTTGTGGACATCGATCGGGAGTTTGGATGGTTGCCTAGCACTCCCTATTTTAATTTGTTTTTCCGAAAAGGGTTGCGTAGTATTTTCCGAAAAGGCCCGGGATCCGCACTCCTTTTTTCTAAAAAAATAACCTCTGCACTAAGGGGGCGAAACTAAGTAAAATCACTCGTGTAAATCCCGTGGTGCCTTGATGATTCACTGTTGCCTTTCCCCCACACAATCAAAGATCCATGTCAAAGAGAACATGGGCAGTTCATCGGTCATGTCAAAGATCCAACCATCGTCCATGAGGTCAAGGCAGATCGGGAGACTTGTTTTTTTTGCATGCATGGATCTAGAAGAAATAGGCCGGCTTAGTTTAATGATTTTACCGCCGGGAGATCCGTTGTTCATGATCTACTTCAAAATGATCTAGTGTAGCATTTGTGAGTGCGCAAAGGAATGACTTTGCTACAAAAGCAGAATTTTTATTGACTACCCATATCCTCTCTCTCGGTTTGGGTAGCTAAATTTTAGCAACTCTCTTGGAGATGCTCCAGTTCAACCAGTTAAAGCGAATGGATGTGGTATAAACAGGCCAAACCAAACATTCTTGGTTTCTCCCGGACAAACAAATATTCATCGGTTGGACTAGAAAAAATTGCACGGTACAATATATACCATCTTCAATTGATAGTATTCAGCTTAATGGGCTCTTACGTCCCACTGCTACCTCTTAAGTCATAAGCAGGGCATGGGAGTTCACCGGACATGTCAAAGATCCAACCATAGTCCATGAGGCCTTGGCAGATTATGAGACTGGTTGTTTTCATCATGGATCTTGTAGTGACATCAATGTGTTCAACCTATCACCACTCTTTGAAAGCTTAGCCATGGGAGAAGCACCACCGGTGGAGTTTGAGAAAATGGGCACGAATACAATGGGTACCACATTGCGGATGGGATATTACCATAGTCATTTCAAGACAACTCCCAACCCCGAAGAACAAACAATCGCATTTTCATAGTGCTCAAGGAGCTGCTACAAAGAAGGTGGAGAGGACATTTGGGATTTTGCAAACCCAATTTGCTATTTTGTGTGGTCCGGCTTGATTTAGGGACCGAAAAACGCTTTGGAGGATCATGACGGCTTGTGTGATCTTGTATAATATGATCTTGAAGCATGATCGTGAAAATTACTTCGACCACCACTATGACTTCATGAAAAGGATGGTGCATCCTTGTAGGAGAGAAAACCAGATCATGCACTTCCTTCAAGTTCACCATCACATTCAAGATGCGGAGACTCGTCCAAAGATTAAAAAAAATCTCATCAAAAATTGGTGGAAGTGCAATGGCCAACAAACACATTAGCTGTACTTGTGGTTTGTTTTTCCGGTTTGCGTTTTTCCTATCTGGTTTTGATGAACTTTGTGATTTTCTTCATGAACTTTGTGTGTGAAGTGTAATTGATGAACGTTGTGTCGTAATGAGTATGTACTACTTTTTTTCTATTTTGTTTCATTTCGTTTGATTTGAAGTTATTTTAGTGTAATTTAAATTGCATATGCTAAATTCGATTCGAAACAACTACAAGGTCAAAATATAGGTATCCTGTTTTGGGTATGCTACAAAAGCAGATTTCTTTTTGACTACCTATATCCTCTTTCTCCTATACCCAAAACAGGTTTTGGTAAGCAAACTCTGGCAACTCTCTTGGAGATGCTCCAATGCAATCAGTTAAAGCGAATGGATGAGTATAAACAGCCCAAACCCAACGTCCTCGGTTTCTCCCGGACAAACAAATATTCATCGGTTGGACTAGAAAAATTGCACGATACATTATATACCATCTTCAGCTCATAGTATTCAGCTTAATGGGCTGAAAGATATCTTGGAGTTTGTCTCTGCACATCTCGATGCCTATCTCACACTGAGGCTTCTCCTGACCTTTCTCATGATCAGTGATGGCTCTCACATACTTTTAAGGACATGGTGTTCAGAGCATGAATGCAGGTTGCTGATGCCACCTCCTGGAGATTTCCATCCCTTAATTCCTCCAAAATCTTGAATCCAAAAATTGTCCATTACCTCACTGGCTAAACGTCAGACGACCGGTTTGCGTACTCTTGAACCAATGCTCCAAAGAGCGATGGTCTTTCGATCAGGGCAGCAGGCCGGTCAAACTCCTTGGCTAGTCCTGATAACAGTGATTCACAGTTTCAGAGATGGTATCAAGAAAAGGCTAGTTTAGTTCTCAACTTTCAAACTCTGAATATAGTGTCTGACTCTGCCGACAAGGTGCAAAATTTCTATGTGTTTATTCTGAAAGAAAGAGTATGGTAAATTTCAGGTAGTTACCTGCATCTATGACCAGGACTCTGTCGCAGTCCATGACCGTCGGTATCCTGTGCGCAATGCTGATGATGGTGCACTCTGCGAAGTCTTCCCGAATGATCCTCTGAATCACAGCATCGGTTTGGGAATCCACCGATGCAGTGGCCTCATCCATGAACAGTATTCTACTGTGTTTGAGCATAACTCGGCCTAGACAAAGCAGTTGCCGTTGTCCCACACTCCAGTTCTCACCGTTGTCGACAACTACATAAGCAAAAAAATTCAAAACAATAAAACAATTCGTCAATATAATTTTATAAGAATATTTTGGCATGTTAAGGCACAAATTTAGGGTTTTCAGTTAGTTTGTTCACCAAGAACAACCGTATGTAAATTTGAAGAAGTGAGCACTACTAGACTATAAGTAGGGTACCTGATGCGTCAAGCTTTTCAGGTTTTGAAGTCACAGCTTCTTTCAGCTGACAACGGTCCAAGGCCTAAAGAGAAAGAAGCTTAGTTAGGTTGTGAAGATGGTGAATGTTTTGGTGACGACAAATTAAATTTAGTATCGTTGGTTAATAAATACCTGCCAGATTTCAACATCCGAGTACTCCTCGAGCGGGTCAATGTTGCTCCGGATGGTACCTTCAAAGAGTACGGGCTCTTGAGGGATGATACCGAACCGAGACCTCAGATCATGGAGTCCTAGGGTGCAGATGTCAATGCCGTCGATCACTATCTTCCCTTCGGAAGGTTCCACTATTCTGAACAAGGCCTGGATCAGTGTCGATTTCCCACTGCCAGTTCTACCGACAACTCCAATCTTCTCCCCTCCGTGTATTTTTAGCGTGATGCCCTTCAGCACCAGCGGAGTGTTATGCCGGTACCTAACCTGCATATATACCATAACACACATGTTAAGTTGTTGTTCAGATGATCATGTTTTTCTGTTTCAGGACAAAATGCAGCATGAAGAATTTACTTACCTTGAGATCAATGACGTCGATGTCGCCTCTTGTCGGCCAGTTTGCAGCAGGTAGGCAGTCTTTGATCCTCCATTCAGCCTCAGATGGTATGTTTGTGAATTGCTTTATCCTCTCGACCGAGACCATTTTGTTTTCGATGAAGCAACTCATCCAGACGGCCCAGAACAAGACTGAGTTGAGAGATAGACCATAGGAGAGCGATAGACCGACAAATTCTGCATCATCATATAATCAGAGTTAGATATACACTGCATGCATCATGAAAATGACTGCAACTCTCGCTGAGAGAAGAAGAAGCTTAACGTACCTGGCTTGACGATACTTTTGGGCAGAGTGACCATGAGCAAGGCTGTAAAGCAGAGCACAAAGCTCCCGATGAGCTCTAGGCGGAATCCGAGCCACTCGTTGGCGCCATTGTTGTGGAAGTCCATCCTCAAGCTGGAGTTGACCCGGTTGAGGTTCTCCTGGAAGAAGCTATCCCCCTTCCTGAAGCACCTGATGGTCATGACACCCTGAACCGTCTCCGAGAAGTGATGGATCACCGGAGCCTTGGTGATGGACTCGAGCCGAGTTAGCTCCCTCGACGTTGCCAGGTAGTAGCCCTGCAAGTGCAATCCATCCAAATTAAGGTGTCGTCGGCCTCAAACAAAAAAAACATCGAATGTATGCACTAGCAGGTTCATTAATTGGCAGAGGTAATAAGCTTACCCGGTACCACAGGTTGAGTACGATCAGAGGGACGATGGCGATGACCGATGGCCACGCCACCTGGCATGTGACGATGAGCACGCTGATCACCGTGATGTACATGGACACGCTGAGCCAGACGAAGAAGGGCAGGAACAGATCGACGTTGGTCTGGTCCGACGACGCCCTGCTGAGGATCCTGCCGGACGGGGTGGTGTCGAAGAAGGACATGGGCGCGTGGAGGATGCTGTTGAGGATCTCTTGAAGAAGGAGTTGGCGGTCTGGAGGCCGATGAAGGCCACGAGGAAAGACCGCCCGACACGAGCACCACGGAGGCGGCGGCGAGGATGGCGTACACCTGGATGAAGAGCGACGGCCGGAACGCGGCTGCGTTCTCGGCGGAGGTCTCGTAGGCGAGCCAGTAGTCGCTGGCCAGCACGGAGCCCTGCCACGCCACGGACACGGCCACCACCAGCGCCACGCCCCACCACCCCCACGCCTCCGTGATGTAGTGCTTGTACACGGCCAGGCTCACGTGCCCGCTGGCGCGCTCCTCCTCCTTGATCAGCCGCGCCGACGCCTTCTCCTCCACCTTGGCCGCCACCACGGACACGTCGCCGTTCCCGTTCGACCTGCTGCTGCTGTGGCCATTGCCGGACGGCTGCCGGGAGACCGCCGGCGCCTCTCCCTTATCCGTCACCGCGTTCTCCACGAGCTCCATGGAGCTGTCGTGCGCCGCAACAAGCGCCGCGAAGTCGGAGCCGCGCTGGATGAGCTCGTCGTACTTGCCGGATTGCGCTATCGTGCCATCCTTCATTACCTGCATATATAATTGACGGCACTTGATTAATTTCATTTCATTGTAAAGACAGCAAGCAATGCACTACCACGACTGCTTCGACAATTTGGATATTAGTACGAGCACATATGCAATGTACTACTTACATATATGATATCGGCGTTGTGCAAGAAATCGACTTGGTGAGTCACAAGTACTACAGTCTTGTTCTTCAGAGCACCTCTCACACATTCCTGCAGAAACATTCAGTTCAGTCTAGCTAGGTAAAAGAGGCGTATCACCAATTCACCATGCATGGTTCTAAAAAGTCAATCAGCCATATGCAGCATAATGTAAGTACCTTGAAGATCTCACTGCCGGTGTGCGCATCGACGGCGCTGAAGACGTCGTCGAGGAGGTAGATGTCGCAGTCCTGGTAGACGGCCCGGGCGAGCTGGATGCGCTGCTTCTGGCCGCCGCTGAGGTTGATCCCGCGCTCGCCGATCTCCGTCTGGTCGCCGAACTCCATCATCTCCATGTCCTTCTCCAGGCAGCACACCCTCATCACCTCCTTGTACCGCTCCCCGTGCATAGGGAGCCCAAACAGGATGTTCTCCTCGATGGTGCCGTTCTGGATCCATGCCGTCTGCGCAACGTAGGCCGTGGTGCCGCACACCTTCACCTGCAGCAAACACATTTTTTCACAACTGACGACTCAGTATCATTGCGAGTCAGACATTCATTTCGAACGGAGTTTCATTCCCTGATAATTAAGAAGCGCATCATAATACTTTGTCACATTTTCCATTTTTAAAATCAATCTAAATCTGAAGTTTTTTCTTACTTTGGCTTTGTGTGAACAAAGCAAGGATCATAAAAGACATATGCATACCACAGAATTGATGGTCTTTTCTGTGGTTTTTTCATCGATCGATCAGGGCATTCCAGTACCCACCGTACGTGCCGCACATAACTTATTCATGCTACTGAAGGAATAGGTTTTCGCCCCGCTATATTAATATAGCAACCACCCGATACAAGCTTTGAGACCACCACTGGGGCAAAACAGCACACTCATGCCCAAGAGAAAAGAAAGAGAATAAGAAAAGAAAACAATGCCGACATTGGCGGATCAACGAAAACAAAAGCGACTCGCAACCGCTGCGCTCTCGCCGGCAAAGTCCCACCACTATCCTAGCACTCTGAATCGCCGTGTACCAAACAACACCTCCAAGAAGGAAAACAACGACGACGCTGCTGCTGTCCGGACTGGTTCTAGGGTTTCCCCCGGTACACTACAGATAGTGGGGAAGAGGTACACCCGACGCCCTTCAGGAAGGAACAGCGACACTCACAAGTATCACCGCGTCGGTGTCAAGATGACAAGGATTTCTCCCGACCACGAAAAAACCACATCCTTGGACAATCCGACGTGCTCCACCCATCTTGCCACCCACCAACAAGCGTCACCGCGGAATTGAGATCACCATCGTCGTATCACCATGACAAGCACAGCACGGCAGTACCACATCCATAGACAGAGCGGCAGTACCACATCCACGCAGGAGGGACCAACCTCCACCGCCTTATTCATGCTACTAGCACGTCGTTCTCACCGCATTAAGCTGGCTGCCAATACAAAAGGGCACCTTCATCGATTATCAAGAGGAATCATGAAGATCAATCATGGCAGTGTAACTAGAAAACTCATCAGCCATTCATTCATCATGTGAGTATTATAGTTAGAGACAGAAGTTATTGTGTGGGGCTTAGTAGGTCTTTCACCTATGCCTTTTTTTTGTTGCAAAATTATCTTTATCTCCCCCTGAATCAATGAAAACTTATCACTCGTGTAGGAATAATGTAGGACACACATTTTCAAAATCCCAAAATTTGTCAGGATTTTGTGCAGCCCAGAGCTCAACATTGAGGCAGTAGGTAGGAAGGACTCATTGCAGCTTCAACATTGCCGGCGCTCTGCCCCTACACACGGCAGCAGCGGCCTCAATCATGCAATGCAACGGAAGTCTTTATTAATTTCAACGTTGCAGGTTGCATGCATGTGTACCCGGTGTGGCGGTGTAGAGAGGACATCTCGCCTTCCACGTGCTCTGTGAAATCAGAGCTCGATTCGATCGATCGAGAGGGGCCGGGAGACAGAGAAGCCGACGACGCCTCACATGCATGCAGATGCATAGTTTCCACTTCTCCTATGTGATGGCCGGCTAGCTGATGGAGAATCCAAGTGAGTACAGTAGCACGCACTGGATTTTCAGATCTTGACAAGTCGATCTTGTTGTGTCAAGAGGGAGGGGCACCTTCAACCGCATTAAGCTGGTTGCCAATACAAAAGGGCACCTTCATCGATTATCAAGAGGAATCATGATGATCAATAATGACATATAGCTAGATCTTGACAAGTGGATCTTCTGGGTTGTTTGTATCCACACCTGCCCTACGTATTAAAATTGGTGCCGTCCTCCAGTTTGCGACTAATTCTACTTGTACTTGACTACTTCCTCTGTTTCCAAATATAAGATGTTTTAGACTTTGTCCACGTATACATGTACACAAATGTATCTAGACAAAACATGTTATATTTAGGAACGGAGGGAGTAGTAGCTAGGAGTAAGATTGTTGTCAGCTCCTCTTTACAGCTAGCGAGACTAAAATCCACTAGCTGAACGTACGAGCTACAGGGCCACATGGAGTGGCCGTATATTAACAGCCCAGCAACTTCAGTCGATGCTGCAGGAGGTCAGCATCGATGCAATAAGTTATAAGCATACAGCTGCAAGTAGCCTACTTCGACTGACACTGGTATAAATACTTGTGCTGTCTAACGCCCAAATTATTTGCTCTGCATGCAGCAACAAGTAGGGCATTTACGGGCGTGGGGTGCATACGTTCCTTCTACAAGCAAAGCCAGCGATATGTCCAGCATATTCATAGCGCTGCCTGTGTAACTTACTGGTAAACCTGAGAATGGTTTCAAAACTAAACCATACTTCAACCATACCCTTACACATATCTCTGTCAGCTTAACCCCAACTTAACCCATTTAATATCATTCTCAGCCCAACCATAACTAAACCAACCACGTTTTGTCCTCGAACCGTTTTAAACCCAGTACGTAACCGTGGGTTTAGACCCTTTTCTGAACCATTTCCTACTGAACAGCGAAGGAAGGAGATAAGCTTTCTCCTTTCCACCGTGCGGTTACCAATCCCAGAGGGGATTTTTTTCTACCAGCCGACGGCGGAAATGCAAGTGCATGCCGGAGCAGACCGCCTGGCGTCGCCGCCGGCCTGGCTAGGTGCCGACCGTTCCGCCTTGGGGAGGCCGCGGGCACGAGCGCCCACTTCTGCGCCAGAGTAGGCCGCTGGCCACGTCGAGGTCGCCACATCGGGAGGACGCCGGCCGGAGTGGCTCGCCGCGCAGCCGACCTTTTCGTGGCCGCGGTCATGCCGCACCGGCCAAGGAGCCGCCATGGTACGGCGTCATCGCCGGCGAGGCCACGGCTAGGTTTGCTCGCGCCCCCAAATCGTGCGGGGCTTAGAGCCGCCACTCGCTCTCGGCGCCACCTCTGTCCCGAGGGCGGAGCAGCAGCGCGCGGGCTCTCGGCCGCAGCCGGGCACGGGCACCTGCGCCGGGTTGGGAAGGCGACGGCCCGGCGGCGGATGCAGGAAAGGGGAGGAGAGAGAGCGAGCGACGTGCAGGTACTCAGGACATAGCCAGCCCCGTGGTGGGCGCCGGGATTGGAGCGGAGCGCGACATAGCGCGCCGGAGCGGCACCGGCATGGGCGCGCGGCCGCGGACCAAGGGGATCCTGAAGGCGCAGGCGAGCCTGCTGTCCCGGACGCTGGCAAGGCATGGGTGTCCATCAACCTGCAGGACAACGAGATCTCCCTGGACAGGAGCGGCAGGCTCGGCGGCGGCGGCGGCGGCGGCACGAGCAGCCCGACATGCCGTCGTCGGGGGTCTGGACGCGGCACAGCGGCAGAGCGTGGAGGAGATGCTCCGGGAGACGTGCACCGTCATCATCGGTCTCCAGAACGTGCGGGCGGAGGAGGAGCGCGGGATGCAGCCGCTGTCTGTGTCGCCTGTCGGACCTGGGCATGCCATGCGTGTGCGGGTGAGCTGCGGCCAAGAGAATGGATTTCTGTTTACTTGATTGGACCGCGTGTGTGGGTGAGTAAGAATGGGTTTCTCAAACCGGGTGTGAACTGTAGGTTTAACTAAGCTGGAATTGGACTTGTTCGCACTCGTACCTGACCATACCTAACTGTTTTGTGCGAGCAACCAAATTGAACCAACCCGTTGGCTAAGTGGACCCATTTAAACCCGAACCAAACAAACCCATGAGGCAAAACTGACCCAGCACACCCGGTTTATCACCGAGTACTTCCAACTCCTCGCATGATTGATCATCGTACGTATACTCCCATTGGTACAACTACGTAGGCATGCCATCAACATATACATATCGGTGGGACCGCATGTGCATGTATTATTCGGTATAAAACATGTGCAGCATAATTCACACGTACGTGTATTCTTCAGAATATATTTATAGAACCAAATTAGAAGAAGATTGTACGAATTACCTTGCCGGAGACCTTTCGCATCTCGCCGAGGATGCATCCGAGGAGCGACGACTTGCCGGACCCGACCATGCCCACGACCGCCGCCAGCCTGCCGCTCTTGATCTCCAGGTCGATCCCCCGCAGCACCTCCTTCCCGGCCTCCGTCTCCCCGTCGTCCCACGTGAACACCCCGTCCCTCGCCTGCACGGCCACTCCGCCGTCGTTCGACGCCACCGGCTCCCTCTCCACCGCGCCGTCGTCCAGCTCGGCGCTCGTCATGTACCTATTTCAAATCATGCATGCTCAGGATTAAACAACATATAGTTAGGTAGATACACAGTTGCAAGTGAACAAAGAAAGTAGGCGCACGCAACGTACGAGTCGAGGCGCTGTAGCGAGATCATGGCCTGCGACGCCTGGATCATGGCCTGCGGGAAGTTCCTCATGGGCTCCTGCAGTATCTTGAACAGCGAGGTGGCGGTGAACACCAGCCCGGCGTCGAGCGGCACGCCGACGGCGACGCAGGTGCCGAAGACCAGGGCCGACACCACGGTGGGCGCGCTCCAGAGCACGATGATGTTGCCGGAGATGGAGTACATGAAGCGGGTGAGCCAGCCGAACTCGAGGCGCCGGAAGCAGCCGATGCGGGCGTTGAAGTGCTCCTCCCACGCCTGGAACTTGATCACGCGCATGTAGCTCAGCATCTCGTTCGTCGCCTTCATCCGCTTGTCCCGCTCGCCGGACAGCGAGAACTGGTAACGGTTGTTGCGGCGGGTGCCGAGGAGGACGAACGCCATGACGCCGAAGACGCCGATCAGAGCCGAGGTCACCGGCGGGCCCAGGTAGATGTACAGCAGCCCGAGCGCCACGCCCACCTGCATTCAGGCATCATTAGTTCGTAACGTGCCGCCGACCTCGAGGGGCCAAATTTGAAAATAGTTTACAGGAACGGCCAGATCCGTCATTAGTTCGTGATAAGGGTTAGATTTGGCAAAAAAAATACCCATTGCTCACTCCATGTAAATATTTCGAGTTAAAAATTCTAAAAAGATTCGAGATGCAGAGACGTACTGGACGTGCATTGATCTGGTGAGTCGATGGGTAGCTACCCCTAGCCAGCGTCGTGGCATGGTTGCGAGCCACACTTGGCACCTACTACCGCCTACGATCGAGAAATCTAATACACTAGCTCGTGGAAGTTCAGAGGTAGGCATCGCTCTCAATGACGTCCAGGCTACGGCGTGGATAACTATCAGGGAATTTTATGTAAAAAACAAGGAAATATTTGGAACCACGTACGGTCAGAGTTTTCTTCTAGAATTGACTATCAGGGAATTTTTTTGCCATACAGTATAAAATACCGGAGAAAAGAAGAGCATCAATCAACAACACAGGACAAACACATTCATGGCTGCTGGACTGCAGTATCGACAAATCAACGTCGGACCAAGCGTCACTGCATGCGCCGGTCGCCAAGAAACAAAACCAAGTAAATGCGCGTCGCTGCCGTCTCGCGCCGGAGATAGGTTTTGTGTGTTCTCTGGACGTCCGGTTCAAATTATTACACTAGAGCTACAAAGTCAAGGATAGTTCACCCCTTTATAAATATATATATATACTATATAAGACTTTTTTTCACCTAAAACATCTTATATTAAAAAACGGAGGGAGTAGTTTGTAAGTTCAACCGACAAAGAGGCGATCAACCTGCGGCGGACCCGAAGACTGAACACGGCCGGTGACTAGACAGAGCCAGGCATGCGAGACAAGGCAGGCCACGCATCGAAATACCCGTGGAAAAAAAACGTGCAGCGTAGCACTGAAATGTGCAACACCCGCGCAGAGATGGAAGCACTGCTGCTCGCAGCAAGAGCTAGCACAGTAACCAGTGTACCATGCCGCCCAAGACGAAGAAAATTAAAATGGCAAATTCACATGGATGGAAACTCATAAAATGAGATGTAGATTTTTTCTATCGTCGACCAGGAAATCTACGAAAAGCCAACCTACGTAACGTAAGCGATTACCTCATCGAACGACCGCTAGTTTGGAACATAGTAAGAATTAATGCCCGATTAGACAAGTAATAATAGTAATTCGACAAGATTGGAAGGATCCAAAACATGCAAGGGAATCTACCATCCATCCATGAATAAAAACTAATCAGCTAGGCGAAGAAGGAACATCGATCGGTGCGGTGAGTATGAACTAGACAAGGAAGAATACCTGGAGCGGCATGAGCCAGAGGTAGTGAATCTGCAGCATCATGTCGGACAGCTGCTGCGCGTCGACGGCCATGTAGTTGACGATCATGCCCAGCCCGTGCTTCTGCCGCGCCGAGCACGACAGCCGGAGGCCCTTCTTGTACAGCGCCGTGATGAGCGCGCCCCGGATCTGCATCCCCAGCTTCTGGCAGTGGAAGTTGTACTGGTGGCTGCAGAACGCCTCCACCGCCTTCGCCGCCAGCAGCGCCAGCACCAGCCGCACCCCCTCCCACAGCGGCCGCGGCGTCGGCGCCGACGTGAAGCTCACGAAGCTCTGGATCAGCGTCGGGCCCACGTACATCACCGTCAGCCGGAGGAGCGCCAGGGAGGCGTTCACCAGGAAGAGCGGCCAGAAGCAGCGGAGCAGCGCGTGCCGGACCGGGTTGTTGTCGCGGCGAGCCCAGGTGGAGGGCCAGTGCGAGACGAAGAGGGCGTGCATCCGCTCCGGGCGGTGCGCTGGGGCGAGGGTCGGGACGTCGGAGAGGTCGAGTGCTGAGCGGTACCCGCGCCGGATCAGCGGGTTCATCCACGCCCACGACGCCCGCGACAGCCACGACGCGGCCGCGTACGGCGTCACGTTCTTCTCCTTGCCCGCCGCCTCATCTTCATCGGTGGTTTGTTCTTCTTCCTCGCCGGTAGACGCGGTGATGCCGGTGGCGCCGAGGACGGCGAGGACGGGGAGAGGAAGGGACAGCGCGAGCGGCGATCGCGAGCCAGTCGTCCGGCAGGGCGGCGGCGCCCAAGGCGAGGCGCGCGACGGCCGCGCCCGCGAGGAGCGCGGTGAGCGCGGGCGAGGCGAGCCAGAAGAGCGCAGGACCAGCGGGTGCGCCGCCGCGCGGAACCGCTTCTCGTGCGCCACCAGCGCGGTGGCGGCGAGTGCGCCGCGAGCTGCAGCGCGAGGAACACCGCCTCCAGGACCCGATCCCCGCCGCTCCGAACAACGACGGAGAGGACGAGCAGCACGGCGTAGAAGGCGGCGAGGAACGTGGACGCCGCGAGCGCCACGACGAAGCCCGCGCCGACGCGCACGACGGCCCGGGGCCTGTCGAGGAGCGGCTTGTCGGCGCCGTCGCCGTTGGCTGCGCCGCCGCGCCGGCGGGATATGACCTTGTGGAGCGCGAGGCAGAAGACGACGAGCAGGAACGCCGCGGACGCCGCCGAGAGCATGAGCCGCTGCGAGCACGTGGAGAGGAAGACGAAGGCGGCCCAGTCGAGGGAGGCGGGCGCGGAGGGGAGGGAGCATGTCGTCGTGGTGAGCCACCACGGGGGCGTCGAGGCGAGCTCCATTGGTGCGTCGGTCAGCTGCGGCGGCGCATGCAGAGCCAGGGGAGGCTGGAGCAGAGAGAGTTTGGGCTCGTCCAAGAGGAGAGGAGAGAAAAGGGGAGGGACGATTGGAAATGATTTTGATCGGTTTTAACGACAAGGGTTTTATGATGACCAGTGGCAGCTTGGCTGTGTGGTTTGGACGCATCCACGAGGAATTTATTCACAAATTTGGTTTGGTGAATCTACCAAAAAAACGATTAATTCAAAATATATGTTGGGACAGCGTCTGAAATAAGGTGATGTGTTGCCGGCGTGATCACATCACACACCATACATTGTACTACGATCTGCAGTGTACGATGGACGACGAGTCCATGGATTGGATTGACAAAGAAAAGGCTCTAATGATCGAGCAGACCGTATGCCTGCCAATCTGCAAGTAGTGATTCAGTTTAATTTTCTTTTCCCGAACATCCGATCCGGTTCCACAATGACGGGATACACACAATCTTCATTTATTGTCTAGTTTTTAGAATCAAAGTTTACAAATCAGGGGTCGTTCAAAGTCGCGTCATGTATCAACCAGCGAAACAAGAAATGCATAACGATCTATATACATCTTGTAATCTAAGGTTGCCACCGCCATCAACCGAGTGCATTCTCAATCCAAATGACCCCGCTGATCTGTAGGGAAGAGGTAAAACCACCTGTGTATCCAATAGGTAGCTCTGTATATTACCTACAAAAAGTTGGGAACAATTTAAGTATTTTTAAAACAACATCGTTTCGGCAATTCCAAATTTCCCTACCTAAAACAGAGATTACCACATGGATTCAAGCTTGTATTTTTTTTGTTAATCCCATTAAGCCAATTACCAAACATGCTGGTAACATTATAAAGAGTTGAAATATTATAAGTGAAATGAACAACTCTCCAAACATATTTCACAAATGGACAGAAAATAAAAAAGATGATCAATGCATTCTTGTACATCATGTCCAACGTCTTTTAACTATGTTGTCTTGCGTGAGCAAAACCTTCCTTGTAAGAAACCACATAAAGAACTTTATCTTTAATGGTACCTTTAATTTTCATATGTATTTTCGTAAAGACCTAGCATGTACATTCATAAAATTCTCATGCAAAGACTTGACTGAGAACACAAAGTTTACTTCCAAGATAAACTATCTGACTCATTAGACAAGTTGATTTCCATTAACATCTCCGCTAAATGCAGCCACACTACCCATTTGTGTCCCAGTTAAGTTGCTTCTAAATATTCAATATTCAGTGTTGAATTCACTAACACATCCGTAAAAATGATCCTTTTATGTCGCACTAGATTATAAAGCGATCGATATTAAGACGCAAGAGGGGTCACACCTAACCAAGAGTGATCCCAAAAGAGAGTCTTGGTCCCGGCGCCCACAACAAAAGAGTCTCGCCCAAAATAATCATTTTAATGCACATGAGTCCCTTCCAAAAGGGAGAGTCATTAGGTTTAGCTTGCACTTGAGAAAGGTAGCACTATGAAAAATTTAGTTCTAACAACATATTGGCATAAACCTTCCTCATCCTCTAACTTCCATAGCCAACAAGTGTTCATAACATGAATATCCACCACCCGAACACGCCCCTTGAGGGGTGGGGGAGGAGGGGAACGTGACCAAAATTGGGAAACTACACCGAATACGGCCTTTAAATTCTTGAACGCGGTATACGTCAGTCTAGTGCTAAAATAGCAGGGGCCGTCTATAAAAATAGCGGTAAAAACAATTTGCTCATATGCAGTCCCACATGTTATAAAACGAGTTTGTTCCCACATGTTATAAAACGAGTCAAGCAAGTGGCAAATTGGCCAGACCTAACGGCAACCTTGACGTCGAGTGGTGTAGAAATAACGAGAGTCGGCTGATTCTTTTCAATTAGAAAAAAATAGTAGCACGGCCTAAATTTTGGCTTCAATCAGTGACACAATCATAATTTGCCTTTCCAAATTTTCATATTTGTTTAAGGGCTTATCAATGCCTTGGCGAGCAAACCCAGGGTCTCTAATCATGAATTGTTTCGCAAGCAAGAAAGAGTCAAGTTTGGACAACGCCAGCGCATTGCCCAAGTGTTACGATCCAAATTTGGCTTCCTCCTTATCATCATCAGTATGGAGGTGTTTTGGTGCTGACCGGCGACCGCAACGCTTTACTCAGTAGTCAAATTAATGATCCAAACTACAGAAAAACGACGAACAAACTGAAATACAGTCTCGCTTCTTCGGAAAGGACGGTGCCGTGGCGTCCCGACCCGACTGCTATACCGTGATATTGTGTGTCACCGGTTAAGCGATACAACCGGAGGTTACGGGTTTACCAATCCCCGGCCAAAACCTTTGGCAGGCGTTGCTCGGAATGGATCATCGGCAACGCAACACCCCGATTGATGTCTTAACACAGGCACAACTATCAAATCATAATAGAGAGATCAAAACTTGTGGAACAACTGGCACATCACAGACTCTACGACACAAATCATATAGTTCAACTTTTATAATAGAGAAAGATAGCAAAATACAACCAGAGGTCACAGACCCAACATTACAACACGCGGAAGCAAATTAAGTTGTTCTAAACAATAAGATCCAAATTATGGCCTAAGAGGCCTACAGATAAACATTCAAACGCCAGCTGTTCCGGGATGTCTCAAGCTGTCACCTGGGAACCCCAGACTACTCGTCGACGTCCACAAAGAACCCACCTTCGGGGTTGGTGAAGTCCTCCTCTGAAACAAAACAAACGACGTTGAGTTCGACGAACTCGTAAGATTAAATATAGAGCTTTAGCTCGATGAGGCTTTCAAAGTTTTATGGCTGTTTTGCATAAATCTGATTTTATTTATGAAAACATAACTCAATGGCATCGACTAATCAGAGTATTTTAAAAGAGGTAAGAAGTAACTCTTTTCTTCTGATCACCTTTCTCAACATCAACCACCATCATCACTGCACCTGTTCTACAAAGGCACCTCCCCGAATCACCCTCGAGGAAGCTAACCTTGCATTTTTGAGTAGTACCTTTAGTACTCAGGTTTTAATCATTCCGTTTAAGTTATTCTATGATCTTATCGTCCTTTACCAAGTCGTCCGTAATCGTGGACACGACTTTTCGAAAAGATTTAACCCTGCAGGGGTGTACAATGTTTGCCACGCGTACCGTCCGGCCCATTGCCTGTACAATTAGCTCTCTTCCATGGAAAGCCGGCTGGGTGGGAGCGGTGACGACTTCTCCCTTGCTCGAGACTTTCCAGGATCATCAGTGGCGGCAGGACAGTCTCAGTGCCTCCAACACCCTGCCCCACGGCCACTTATTTTCCTAACACCACAATCCTCATCCCATTTACAACCACCATCTCACGCACGCGCAAATGAAAGTCCGAACTAGAGGACCCTGGCTAGCCCCTCACAAGTTATTTAGTCGAATAAGGGTTCCTGCAATTGCATAGGCCTCACGCATGGTTGCACGCTCAGTCTTGATTCAAGAGGTAAAGAACTCGCACCTAGGCGACGAGAACGAGACAAAGCACCACAACCACAGTGGCCTCTCATCCCCACCTTTAAGCATTTTTATTACCTGTCACCACAATTTCTCCACCATCATCCGAACATGTAAGCACCTGTTCCCAACATGTTACATCCATCGGACGAATAACATTTAACTAAGCATGGCTAAGCATCAACATAGCATAGTTAAGTATCTCCGGCCACCAATACAAACCTATGGATAATAGGAGGGAAACAGGTAATGGCATCGGAACTCAATGCAACTATAGGATACTCTAATCCAATGAAATTGACATTTGGAACCGCATGCAATATTATAGTGGAGAAAATATTTGCGGAAACATAGGATAAGATATGCTCAGAGGAGGGATTACGCTTGCCTTGTTGATACGGCTGGCAATAGGCATCGTCACGAGACTGCGGTGTCACTTCCACTCCTTGATCTACCGATGCACAAACAATATCGGAGAGGAACAAATCAATACCACGAATACAAAGGGTGCAATGCACAAACATGATGCCATGACAATTTAAGGTACTGAACTTATTTTGAGCTATCTAGCAATTTAAATGGGGTGTGCAAAGGATTACTTCAACTAGAGAAGGAAATTCCCCACATTTAACGTAATGGTTCTTCTCACTTCGAGAAAGTACGTTACCGTAATTGTGATTTAACATGCATGATGATGATGCTTCTGGATGGTTCGCATTTTTCCGGACATTTTGGTATAGTACACACAAATTTCTGATGAACCACAAACAAGTTAGTACTTTTATAGTTTTCCTCTTAAAATCTGTCCCTTTTGTTAAATTATATTAAGCAACAAGTGAAACTAATTAAGCAGATTAGAAAAGGTAAAAATATAAAGTATTTTGTACTGCACTGAACCGGAATTCCTCCGGAATTCCGAATCATTCGGAAATTTCCGAGATGGTTCCGAACCAAATCCGGAGAACTCAAAACGCTATTGGACTCTGTCGGATCGAGGTAAGTAGATAGCCGGAATTTTCCGGCCATCCGGAATTCCGAGTCAGTTCCGGATCGATTCCGAGCGAAGGAGAAAAACTGGATTCTGTACACGCTAGTTCCAGGCGACTGCGACGGAGCTACGGCGACGATGTCTACGGCGTGGAGCACGAGCTAGCGCGAGAGGGGAGAGGGGAAGGGGCCAGCGAGGGCCAGAAGCTCACCACGAGCACGGTGGTGCAGACGGCGAGGCCGGAGGTGGACGGAAGCGGCGGGAATCGCCCGGCGAAGCGGCGGCGCTCGGACGGCCGCGCGGGAAAACGGCGATGGCGGCGTCGATTCACGGCCTCCCGCCTCGATTCCTCGGGCGGAGAAGGAGCAGGCGACGCGGCGGAGCGGATGGTGGTCGTCGATTCGCTGCGGGAGCTCTCAGACGGCGGCAACGAGCACGGCGGCCATTGCGGCTACGGCGCGCTCGTGGGGAGAGAGAAGGGAGCGTGGGGACAGGTGAGAGGATAGGGTATGGGGGGAGCAGAGCGGCCTCGAGCTCTTCTCTCCTCACAGTGCGGCAGGAGGACGCGGGGGCCCCATGGCGAGCTCGGCGACGAGCTGGTCTGGCGCGAGCTGAGGAGCTCGGTCGCTACAGAACGAGGAAGAAGCAGGATTTGCAAAAACCCCCTGGAAAGTTTGTTGCCACCACGGATAGGTCCTTTTTCCTTTTCTTTTTAATAAAACCAGTAGCTTAGGGATTTTATTAAGGCACTAAACTATTTTCAAAATTATGACAAAATTTGGGGAGGCTCCCCTTAGCCTGTAGAAGCTCCACAAATTTTGGTGTCTAAAAATAAAATGTTTTGCACCACTTTTTCATCGGTTTCAATTGTGGCAATTTTCTAACTTCCCCAAATTATAATCCTTTAGGAATTTTAGAGCAAGTCCAAAGTAGTATTTTGAACTATTGGAACTTCCTTGACAAATATGAGAGGTCAAAGTATTTGTGGTTTGCAAGTTTGAGTGCCTTCCTTGTTTTGAGATTTTGTTTAAACAAGTTTAGCATTTTGTTTTCCAATGTTGCCAAACCAATTTTGTGTGTTGTTTAGCAACTTAATATGGATGCCATGATGCAATGCAACACAAAAGCGAAAACTTTACTCTGGTTTTTAGGTTCACAAAATTTGGGCTGTTACAGGTGTGCGATGATCCGATCCTACGTCTGTACGTATGTCGATGCTCTTTTAATTTATTCTCAGGGAGCATAATTAACTTTCTTGTATATGAAAACATAGGGAAATTTCCGTTTCGAAAAAAAACGCCAACTGATATGAGGTACCAAAAATATAATTATGTGAGCAGTGGAACACTTGTTTATCGGGTGGTGATTTGCACTCCTTTTTTATGTAACGACAAGATCAGGCCTGAACTAAAAAAGAAATGAAGTATCTAGCTCGGGCCACATGCACAATTATTCAAGTCTTGAGCTAAACAAATGAATATGAGAGAATATTAAGTGCTATCATCCCTTACATGCTAATATGCTTCCATTATTTTTGTTTTCAAAAGCTTAAAATGAAGTGTGAATGTTCACTTTGAATGTGTACGCAACCATGAATATTCTCATATCCAAATTCGAAACGAAAATCGAGAAACAAAAAAGACAGATCCATATGAATAGTGTCAAATTTTGCTTTTGTTCTTTGTTTTTACCCTATTCATACTAGATTTGTCTTTTTTATTTCTCAATGTGCTTTTCAAATTTGGTTCAGATTTTTTTTTGGAGATTGTTGATTTTGTATGATCACATTAAAGGTTGTCTTTGTTTCGATGAGATCTTTAAAAGTAGATTATTGGCATAATATGTGTTAGTCACTAACGCGCGAAACCACGGGACCACGGACCGCCCACCGCCGACACCAGGGACCCCCACCGCCCGCTGCTTGTCACCCACATGGCCAAAGAGAGAAGCCACCCACTACCGCTCGGCGTAGAGCCGCCCGCGCAGTCTACCTTCCTAAACCGCCGCCCCGGCATCCACCCCGCTCCTGGCATACAACACCGCAACAGCAAGATGAACGACAATATAGCAAGGGTCCGATGCCGGATCCTAGGCCCACCTAACCCCATCCGGCCAGGACGCGTGTAGCGGAGAGCACTGCTGACATGGCTACTCCGTGCGACCTGCAGGTCACCCCGAGTGGAACCCATTAATTCGTGGTCTGCCGGTCAGTCGCGAGATCTAGTTCTCGAACCGCGCCGCAGCCAGGGGAGGTGTCTGTTGCCAAGCCAACCATGACGTATTTCTCCGGCGTGTAAATATTGATCTTCGCTTCGCCTGAGACTGTCGGCACACATGCAGAGCCCCAATTCTCAAGTTCCAAACTCTTTCCAATTATTGGACATTTTTACAAAAGGATTGTTATCTTCTTTCTTGTTGGATTTTTGGGACAGTCTGAACGTACACAAGACACCCGTTTTTGACTGAGTGACCACGAGTCTTCTTTTCTGCAGAATAAACAACTAGTACTGTTATTAGCTGTATATCCTAAATGAACTTCTTCTAGATGATACACATGCCCTGCCTGCCAAAGGAGGTCCTTCTCAAATCTTTTACGACGCTTATCACAAGCGTACAACTGCATTGACTCATTGACAGGGAAAATGGTTCACTAGACATCACCCAGATCGTGGCACAAATTTGCCCCGGAGAAAAACTGGCGACGTGGATGGTGACGCTTTTGTAAGGTGTTGAAGCGATGGACGCAACGAAAATACATACGACGCAATCATCCGATGTCCACAAGGGACCAAGACTGAACGGAAGGAAAAGCATGCGCGTGATGGGTTTGGTGGCGGCGTGGTGGTAAGTATGGCCTGCGCCCAGCGGCGGCGCCACGTCATGTGCATCAGCGAGCGGCTAAGAATCAATATGGTCAAGGACACACAGGATATGGCATCGGACGCCGACGATCGATACACCTACCAACACGTCTTGCTCTTCTTCTTCAGTATCGTCGGCACCGTCTCTTCTTTGCTCCGAATCATCCTAGATTTCGCCAACCACAGCTAGCCGAGGAAAATTGGGAGCACACTGCAGATTTGCTGAAGCCTACATGTGATGATTGCACATGAAGCAGAGATCTCCACGACACGTTGCCTTGCCGGAAGACTGTGAGTGAGGAGCAGTAGGCTTCACAAGCACCACATGGTAGAAGAAGAATCTCGCTTTATTGCAGATTCAACGTGATGATTCTGCGACAATTATCGGCTGTTCAGAGTTCAGTCTTCGAAACGAAAATACGACGCAATTATCGGCTGTTCAGAGTGGATGCCGGGCTGGAGCATGATGCTGCATGCCGGTCTGGAGGTTGCCTTGGTTGGCTGTGAAGAGATGCTCGTGCTGCTTTTTACCCGATGTTGTTGGTCCTCCTGTGGACTTTGTGCCTGCGTGGACCTGTAATATTGGTACCTTCTCATTTTGGTTAGGATAGTCAGTATGGTGGTATCAGGTTTTCGCCCCATAGCGGGTGATCGACAGCGATCATTCGTAGTGGGTTTCCTGATACTGCCCCAACTCGCTTCCCCTTCCCTTTGCCCCTTGCTTCCTTTTTTCCTAAACTTTTGCTGGATGAAAAACTGTTGTGGTGATCTTTCTGTTTCAATAAAATGGAAAGGGGCAGGAAAGCTGGTTGGATATTATGAGCAGCTTTAAGCCCTCTCCCCGATGTTTCGTTTCCGTTTCACACCTGCGCAAACCGCGAAAGACAGCGTTCATTCATTTTCCCAAGTCGCTGACAGTGACTGGTCGTGAAGGAGTGCGACAGTTTATATATGTGCTCTACAAATCATTGGCTGGCTGGCTGGCTGGCTGGGCTTCCATTCGGTGATACAAGAACAACCCAACGTACACGGCTTCATGGTGGATCACAAGTAAAATGCTGTATCGTCTTCCATCGACGAGCCACCGGATCAGACACGTACAGAGCAACTTATGAACACAAATACAGCTGCACCGTAGTACAAGAGCTGAGCTGACAGCGTACCACATTGGCAAAGTCTTTACATAAGGAAACTGCGCAGATGATTCAGATTAAATGGAAGAGGCTCTAGCTTTAGGTCAAATTTCCAAGTCCATGCAAGATCGGCGTCAGACTGCGCGGTTACTTTCGCGCGACGATGTTCGACGTGCTAATCGTACTCCCGAATTTTATTTTTTGCATCACCCGGAATTAAAAAATGTTAGCACAAAACTTTCCCATGCTAGTAGTAGCAGAGAGGTCAATCTCAGAAAGGAAAAAAAAAAAACAAAACTGCAATGTCTCAGCAATGGATAATTTCTTTTCTCCAGTGATCTCCTTAGTGATGGGGTAATGTTAAGAGTCAAAGTAGGCAGGGTGTCATTTGCAAACGAGCATACATCAGAAATAACCAGAGTCACCGAACAGCACACCACTTGTACAAAATAGTGCTAAAAAAATCATCTAGGTTACAAGGCAAGCCAAAGCAAGCAGCCATAGTTCATCCCTCTAATATCTAAGGAATAGAGCTCCCTAGTTGCTCCACGTGTCAAGCTCACATTGGTACCCTCGTTTATTTTAACCTTTTTCGGAAAAGGCCCAAAATCTATGGGAAAATATCTAGTGATCCCACTTCTCATATGCTACTATGATATCATTACTAAAAAGTCAAAATTTTAAGTTTCAAAGAATTCCCCAAAAATGGTTGGTGTTCACAAGATGTGTGTTTACATTCCGTAAAATTTTCAGAACCAAATTAGAAATACACACAGAGAAATAAAAAGACAAATTATTATGTGAATAGTGTCATTTTGTGATTTTGTCTTTTTATGACACTGTTCATGTTGGATTGTCTTTTTTGTTTTTATGCGCATACTTCAAATTTGGTTCTGCAAGTTTTAGAAATCGGAAACACACAACTTTTGAACACCCTTTTTTTTTTGGATATTTTGGTATCAGGGTAGCATATAAGGTGTGGGATCACTAGATATGCACTCTATCTATTAGCAAGCACTCCAGAAAACCAGAATATTACAACCAGATCCCTGAGGAACCAAACCACTTCCATCACCGACGTGAGGAGAGAACGCGCCGCCGCTGCCGCAACCCTCCCGGACCGGCGAAAGCTTGACTTGATCTACGGCTTGATGTGTGCACGGGAAGTCGTCTCCTTCGCTCTTCCGAGCCGCACGACGAAGATGTAGAAGATTGGAGTAATATTATTCATCTGTTCAGCTAAACACAAAACTTAACGACGGTTTTTATATCTACCACACATGAATCTACGGACCATCCCTTTATTGGAGGATTTCCAATAGCTGCCCTATGTTAGACCATTTAAGGTCAAAATCTTACTCCAACAGCGACCAGCGGCGCCGCCACGTCATGTGCATCAGCAAGCGGCTACGAATCAATATGGTCAAGGATACACAGGCTAGGAGATACATGCGGCTTAGACGCGCGTGTCGCTCTTCTTCAGTGTCATCGTCACCGTCTCTTCTTTGCTCCGAATTGTCGTAGATTTCGCCAACCACAGTCGGAACACACTGCAGATTTGCTGAAGCCTACAGTACATGTGATGATTGCTCTTCTCCACGACACGTTGCCTTGCCGGAAGACTGCTGTGAGTGAGGAGCAGTAGACTTCACAAGCACCGCCACATGCATGGTATGGTAGAAGAAGAATCTTGATTTATTGCAGATTCATTCAACGTGACATTCTGCGACAATTATCTGCTGTTCAGAGTATTCGCCAAAAACAAAAACAAAAACCTGTTCAGAGTTCAGTCTTCGGAACAAAATATATATAAGCAAAAGAGACATGCGGTGCCCTTTCAACGTGATCGTGAATGATTCCGCGACAATTATCTGCTGTTCAGAGTTCAGTCTTCGGAACAAATTATATATTATACTCCGGGAGTATAAGCAAAACAGACTTGCATGCGGTGCACTTAATTTCCTCGACGTTTCGTTTCGTTTTGACACCTGCGCAAACCACAAAAGACATCATTCATTCATTTTTCCCAAGTCGCTGAGAGTGACCAGGTCGTGAATACGACGGTTATGTGCTTTATTAATCTATTTTTTTCTTTTGAAAATGAGTGCTTTATTAATCATTGTTCCGCTGGCTGGCTGGCTGGCTGGCTGGGCTCAAGAACAACCCAGCCCAACGCACACGGCTTCAGTTAAGCAATGGTGGATGATAAGTAAGCTGCTGTATCTTGACACTGATACAGTGATACTAATAAATAGTCGTGGTACGGAGTAGCTGGTGGGTCGTCGTCTTCCATCGACCGGCGTCATGTCAGCAGGAAAGAAGAAAAAGGTGATATTACCACGTCAAAAACAGGGCACTATAATCACCTGAAACCAAAAAAGAAATCAATGGTTCACATTATTTCATTTCCTAAAAAGATTAACGCTAGTTTCATATATACCGTCTGCGGCAAAATCAAGTAGACATGTCTTATTGAATTGTTGCACTAGCCAATTATCTCAAAAGTCCGAACTGATGGGAAAAGGCTGTGCAATGTATATATTATATTTCTGACACTCCCCCTCATGTCCAGGCTGTGGACTTTTTCTCACGAGTCTAGGACGTGGATTTTAGGGTGTCCGCAGATATTTATTTTTAATATTGCGTTAGCCAGGATTTGAACTGTAGACCTCTGGCTCTGATACCATATTGAATTGTTGCACTAGCCAATTATCCATAAGTCCGAACTGATGGAAAGGGCTATGCTTTATATTTTAACACTCCCCTCACGTCTAGGCTGGACAATCGGTAAGACCTTAGACGTGGAGTAGCAGGGAGGGCGCAACTATTTTTATATTAAATAGTGCGTTAGCTGGGGCTTGAACTTGAGACCTCCTGGCTCTGATACCATATTGAATTGTTGCACTAGCCAATTATCTCAAAAATCCGAACTGATGGGAAAGGGCTGTGCAATGTATATATTATATTTCTGACATGTCTGACTGTCACGTGGCAGCTCAAAAACGTAGTATTAGACACCATTGTTATGTATAACCTCGTGGGCACCGACGATCCACCAGCTGATCAGACACGAAGAAACAGGGCAGATGATTTAAATTAAATGGAAGAGGCTCTTTAGGTCCAATTTCCAAGTCCATTGAAGATCTGCATCAGACTGCACGATTACCTTCGCCGATGTTCATACTCCCGAAATTTATTTTTTGCATCACCTGGAATTATAAAAAATGTTAGCACAAAACTTCCCCATGCTACTGGTAGCAGAGAGGTCAATCTCAGGAAGGAAATAAGAAACTGCAAGGTCTCACCAATTAAATGGAAATGAAAGCCTCATTGCTTCCTTGTGCACGATTCACACAGAGATCTTGACAACAAATATAAGCGATTCATGCATGTGTGCTCAAGTGTGCATTTTAAGGATGGCAAAATCATTTTCACTTGTAGCCATCCTCTATTTACTTTTGATCAAATGATTTCACATGTTCCTGCTGGATATTTTCTTTTCTCCAGTGATTTCCTTAGCAGGGGCGTAGCCAGGCCCTAGGCTACGCTGGCTACGGTACTGCTCCTTGGTGATAGGGTAATCTTAAAGAGTCAAAGTAGGCAGGGTGTCATTTGCAAACGCGCACACGCCAGTAATAACCAGAGTCATCGAACTGCACGCCACCTGTACAAAATAGAGCTAAAAAAATCATCTAGGTTACAAGGCAAGCCAAAGCAAGCAGCCATAGTACATACAGTTCGAAACTTCCATGCAGATGGTACCAACTATACGCTATGGACATACTAGGTGGGTAGGTGGACGATGTGGTCGGCAGCGTTTGAGCCCCTGTCTGGTTACGTTTTCATCTCATACTTAGCATTACTGCATTACCTAGGGTGAGGCAGGGCCGGCCCTCACATTTCAGGCCCCGGTGCAAGACAGAAAATGGGGCCCTATGCACAAATATTTGAGGTGGGTTTTTTAAATTTTAATACTCCCTCCGATCCATATTAGTGGGCATAGCTTTGTCTAAATTCATATGTATCTAGTTAAGTATTTAGACTAGATACATGTGTATCTAGACAAAGTTGTGCCCACTAATATGGATCGGAGGTAGTAGAAACTTCGACCGAACAAAATTCTCCATAACATTGCAAAACAGAAACTAGTCATGATTTTATTGGTGACAAATATTTAATTCACAAACCAACTAAATTTGTCAAATTTCGGTCACACAGAAGTCCATATGGCACTCATGCTCACAGTTCAGATCGTACTCCTGCTAGCACTCCACATCTTGCAATTCATCTCGCACAAACACAACTACTCCATAACAAGTCAAGAGATTAAAAGTTGGATCAAAAGCACCTGGCTATGGATGACTGAAGGCTTGAAGTTTGACTGATTGATTGCCTCCCCTTGCCACGGGATCACAAAATCTGGGACCCTTGCTACCAGCTGCCACAGCGGCAATCCCATTCCCCATGCTCGACGCCGCTCCCGTTGGAGATTCAGAAGGGATTTGTTGGGAAAAAGCTAAACGAGATCGCCTCCGCCATTAACTCCGTCCAAACGGGAGGGGCGGCCCATCATCGGCATGATTGGGAAACGAGGAGTCTGGCCGTCTTCGTGGAGAACGAAGAGTCTGGAGGAACACGAGGGGTGATTGATTTTAATGCAAGCGCTAGACTGATTGATTTTAGGCTCGTTGACCGGAAGGCGAAATCTCCTTGGAAGGCTCGATCGCTGCTTGTCGTGGACGGCTCGGCCTATTGTTACCTACCTAGGTGGGGGCCCCAAACGACTGGGGGCCCTGTGCGGCCGCACCGTCCGCACCTGCTCAGGGCCGGGCCTGGGGTGAGGCAGGGCTCAAAGCTGGTCCAGATTAGCATGCGCAGGTGTACAATCTCAGACCTCGCACACACTTAGGCCCTGTTTGTTTCTAGAGTTTTTGTGGGGATTGGTGGGGATAATCCTCTAGTGTATTGGGTGAAACCCCAAACTTCACCCAATCCCCTAGGGGATTGGGGATCAATCCACTAGGTATGGGTAGTGTATTGAATCCCCTAGTGGATTGAGAAAAAATGAACTAGAGTTTGGGGATTTGTGGGGAAAGGTGGGGATAAAACCTGTCCAATACACTAGAAACAAACGATGTTTTGAAGTTTGGGGTTTCATCCAATCCATTAGAGGATTATCCCCACCAATCCCCACAAAAACTTTAGAAACAAACAGGGCTTTAAGGGTGAAGTGGGACTACATGCTGGAATCTGCTGCTTCCACCATTGATAACACCTAGCAGATCATTGGCTATCCTCAATTTGAGTACAACAAACAGAGAAAATATTATACAATCTAATGGGCAGAATATTTACCTTGATTCCCACATATTCATCTTGGACCTTGTTCTTTCAGCACCTCGTGGACCTTGGCTTTGGGGGTCCTGTTTGGAGCTCCAAATACCAATCGGAAGACAGATGCAATAAACAAGACTTTCCTACCCTATTGGGTTATACAGAAATTGCAATTTGCACAGGGTTTAACATCGGACCAATTTTTTTAACAAAAGGCAACCTAGGATTTGCTATGCTACAGCCTACAGGGTAGGAGTAATTCACACGAAAAGTAAACCAGGTTGATATGCATACCTGATCTTACCAGGTGTTGTTGTTTGCTAAATAAAATGGGATTTTAAAACTATATTTGTCCTAGCACGTAGCCGTCCATATGTGATAAAATTGAATTGCACCAGTAAGTGCTGCCCCGACATGAATCGATAAAAAAATTAACAGTGATAATATATAAAGCGTGAAGATGACTGGGAGAAGATGGTGGTTATGCTGAAGAATTTCGTCAGGAGGATGCAACTGGTTGTTTCGACGCGCAGTGGCGTTGGATGATCTTGGTCTCCATGTTGTCATCTGAGTTTTCCTTCTAGAGCCTAGTTTTAGGTGGTGGCTTACCCCTGCGTGGGTTTTGGTGCTGGTTGACACCTACGTGGGCTTTGGTGGTGTTTGTTCTTTCCAGACCTGTAGTAGTAGTTTCCCTTTCGCTTTTATTTTCGGATCTTTGTATGAATCTACTTTGCTGCTTACCTAAAGCAGGGCATTAATAAAGCCTTTGTTCTAAAAAAAACCAGTCCAAATCATCCCTCCAGAAAGTTTAAAATTTGCCTTCATTTGAATCTGATACAAAACTCAGCAATCCATCCACTCCAACAAAGTTGAGTACTTAATTACTACAACATAATCTGAAAAACATGAAAGTTAACTCTATCCCTTGAGCTATATATATTCAGAGCCTGAGTACCATAGTACTGAACTACTGATTAAACGGACAAGGAACTGGACAATTATGTTCAACAGGTGTAATAGAGGAAAAAGAAGTATATAGCCAAATAGACGATAAACATTCCTGGGACAAAATAAGTGATGCCAACCAGAAGGTGCCTTCGTTGTCCCCACTGCTGCGACCGGTGCCGTCAAAGACTCAAAGCATTCTTCCTTCGGTGTCCATGGCGGACGTAGCCGGCGGCGCTTCGGCTCGCCTAAGTGGGTTTCATGGGAAAGCCCACGTATCGCACCCAATTGGATTAAGCATATTTCACCCTGAAATATCACATATTGGACACATTTCACCGTGAACTTTAAAACCGGATGATTTCAACCCTGAACTTTACAATACCGGACAAATAACCCCCTAAGGAGGTTTTGCACAATCTGTTAAGTTTTGTGCGATGACTAGGCGACGACGTGGCAATGACATGGCGCAGCGCAGCGTGGGCCCCACCTGTCATCTTCTCTGCTCTGCTACGTTAACTCTCAGGTTCGGGCCATCTGCTCTCCCGACCTCCACACCGACCCACCAAAGCCACCGCCATGAAACGCTCGTTGGACGCCATGGAGCCCAGCCCAGTGTTCCTCTCCCGTGAAAAGCGCCAGCGCCTGGTCCTCGAGCGCCGCCGTCGCCGACCAGCGCCGCCCCTCCTCCACTCCGTCCCGCACCCAAATTCGCCGGCGAACTCTTGCGGCATCGCACCGGACAAGCTGTTGCAGTTGAGGTTAAGGAGATCTCTAGTGCGAGGACGACGGCAGGAGGTCACGGCGCAGGCTCCCGAGCGGCGCTTGATGGGGACTGGCGCCGACCGGGACTAGAGAGCAGGGGCGACCGGGATGTGGCAGTAATTTAGGGAGGAATGGGAGGGGCGGCGGCGACCGGGAAGGGGAGGGGCGACGGCTGCCGGGAAGGGGAGGGGCGGTGGTGCCGTGGTGGTGTCGCTCTGCTCGAAATTCTCCCAAGTCAACATTTGCGTGAATAGACTAGAAGTGGGGACGGGTGCCACATCACCGCCACGTCAACATCCAAAATCGCCCAAATTCTTCTAAAAAACCACCCAAATTTGAGAAAAACCAAAATCAGGGGTTATTTGTCCGGTATTGTAAAGTTCAGGATTAAAATCATCCGGTTATAAAATTCAGAGTGAAATGTGTCCAATGTGTGACATTTGGTGAAAACTATACTTAATCCCACCCAATTTGACGTTGCCCGCTCACGGATTTATGTTGGGCTTAGACAGGCCGCGCCGCGGGCCGCACAATCCGCTTCCCACAGAAAATTCTACCGCTCGCATCGTCTGCCTGCCACCCCCACGCCCAATCTGCTCGTATCGACTGCCGCCGGTTAGTGCTCTCTCCTCCCCACTTCCCTGAACCGGAGGGGATCCCGGAGAAGCATACAGGGTCGGTGTTCTGGCAGAGAAGTTTCATCTTTCATCAGCATATAACAACAGGAAGTCAGAGTCCTTATTTCGAGAGTTGATCCATATCCTGCTTGAACAAGCCTCGGGAAGCCATCAAATTCTAGTGATTTCGTCGGGCTACTCCGATCTTCTAAACCTACCCGATTTAGGAGTGAGGCAACCTCGGTCGGTGATTTGTACTGTAAATATAGCGATAACCTCTTCCTGCTCTACCCAAGAATGTATTTTTTAGCAGAAGCAGCTCGTCTTCCAGCAGAGACTCTACTCCCATGGATGCCCCGAGTATAGCCATGATAATGAACTCTCCTCCCAGTTTACTGAAGAAGACACCACTTCTGGTAGATACTACGGTTCCTGAACTACCAGAAGACATCCTGATGCATGTTTTTGCCAGTCTTGAGATCCCTGATCTTGTACGTGCCGGCTCTGTCTGCACCTCATGGCACTCTGCCTACACCGCACTGCGCGACCTCGGCAAGCACAAGCAGACCCAGACGCCTTGCCTGCTCTACACCTCTGAATCTGCCGGTGACAGTGTTGCGTGCCTCTACAGCCTAGTGGAGAAGAGGGTTTACAGTCTAACCCTCCCGGAGCCACCTCTCCGCAGCAGGTTTATCATTGGGTCATCGCTCGGCTTCTTTGTCACCGTCGACGACCGATCTGAAATGCACCTCGTCAACCCTATCACTGGGCAACAGATTGCTCTCCCTTCAGTGACCACCATCGAGTACGTGAAACCCATCTTTGATGACTTGGGTTCTGTCCACGAGTATGAGTACCCAAGTCACTCTGCAAGACAGGCTTTCTTCACGCCATCAATCATCCCTCGTTGTGAGCTCAGGGAATACTTCCAGTTCAAGGCGTTTGTGTTCCATGATACATCCACAGGAAGCTACATCGCGGTGCTCATCCACAAGCCACACACTCACCTCTCGTTTGCAAGAGTAGGGGATGATAAGTGGACCTTGCTGCAACCAGACTGTTACTACCAGGACTGCACCTACAAGGATGGGTTGTTGTATGCAGTGACTCTGATGGGAGAAATCCATGCCTTCGATCTTAGTTCTCCTGCTGTTACAACGAAGATTATTAGGGGAGAGGATGAGGATTTTTGTCCCGATGCTGTCCACATTGTTCAGGCTCCATGGGTGGTCTGCTGCTTGTTCAAGACTAAAAGAGTTCGAGGATCCTGATGAAGATGCAGACACTGAAGTACCTGTTCCGAATACTACGGAAATTAAATTACAAAGAGTTGATGAAGGTGCAGAGAGAGGCTTGTGGAAATTGATTGCTTGCCTGACCATGTGCTGTTTCTTGGGCTTAACTATTCAGTTTGTCTGAGTGCCAAAGATTACCCTGCTCTCAAGGGAAATCACGCTTACTTTACTGACGATAATGAGTACAATCAAGGACGTAAGAGTAGTCGTCGTGATATTGGAGTACTGGACTTGGGCAATGCTTGCAAGGAGGTAGGGGTGTAAACGGATCGGATTTTGCGTCTACCATATCCTTTACCATATTTTTTTCTCGGATTCGGATCGGATCGGATAATGAACGGTTGCGGATTCGGGGGTGGATAGATATAATCACGGATTCGGAACGGAAACGGAGCGGATTCGGGGCGGAAAGAAAATTATTCGGATCGGTATGCGCAATGTACATCATCAACCCACATAACCAAAAACAATAGCTCAACAACGTAATAATCTAACAAAGTTGTACTCTATTAGTTTAGACAAATAGAACTAACTACAAATTGTGCTCCACAAATGAACTTCACAACTCACTAACTACAAATTGTGCTATGTTAGTTTAGACATTTCGGTAGAAAATCGGATTATTCGGATTATAACCATCGGATAATCCTAATTAATATTTGGATGCTATTTTACATACCATATCCTATACCGTATCCGGGTGTTCAGTTCGGAATCGGATATCCTTATCCGGCAGATTCTTCGGAACCGGATATGGATTCTTTAAAACGGATTCGGCGACGGATTCGGTACGGAAATTATCCTATCCGTTTACACCCCTACAAGGAGGACATTGTGTCTCCTCAGCTTTGGTCCAACTGGCCTTCTCCCGTGTGGATTACACCCAGTCTTACTGTGATGAAACTGCCATCGAGTGACCGTTGGCGTAGTGGACCGATGCGTGGACTCCCGAAGATACAAGAGAGCACCTTGAGGGGTCTCTTTGCCGCTCTTGGGATACCAATCAGCATTGGTCCAACTGGCATGCTCCAGTGTATGAAAAAGTAGGTCAGCTTCAAGAGGGTCGTCGGCTTCAAGTAGGCGCTCACCTGGGCGTGCTGGAGGGCGAGCTCGTTGCCTAGGCCCTGAGCTGTGGAAGACCATGTGCAGCAGAACATGAAATGGTGCATCGAAGGGCTGATAATTCAGGTGGTCGCATGATGGCATCATGTTGTCAAGTTATCATTTTTATGTAGTAGTTTTTTTAGTTTCATGAACATTTCTTTGTGCCTGGGAACAGCAGGACCTATGCTTGGTGTTTGAAAAGTTTCTACTTCTGATGTGTATTTTCAAAGTGAATTCACTGACCGGCTTTTATTGAATTTTTTTCGCAATAGCCTAATAGCCTAGGGGAGGCAACGTAGCATACTGTGCACTGTAGCTACATAATTTCATTAAGAAGGACTAGGCTTGTCAGCTCATCCTAGGTTCCAATATCTAGAAGGGATCAGTTCAGCGAAACATGGGGCAAAAGAAAGAGTTCCATATCTCCAAGCCCGTGGTACAGTGACCAGCAGAATAATTATCTTATAACCATGTAATTCTCCTCTACATTGTCGAATATATGTGGAAACGTTGAGGGATACCTAGCTGTTATATGTTTGTTCTATGCCCCACTTTACCATTGTTTTTTAAATATATTTCATATGCGAGGCTCGCGTAAATTTCTTGTGATAGCTCCATGTAGAAAGTAGAAACTATAAGAAAGCATAGTTGCATTTGTATAAGATATTATAAGAAGTAAGAACCGTTGAAAGATGATCCCAGACACTCCTTAGTAAGTCATAAAGATACAACAACACAGAAGACATGCTCCGGAGTCTCTTGGCCACCGCAATGCGTTTGGCGGAAGAGTTGAAGCCACACACCAAGCTAGGCAAAGCGTCCGCCTGGACGACGTGATCTAGGCCCTCCGAGAAAGCTGGGTGTGAACAAACACTATTAACAGTTAGCAGAGGAATCAGCTGGCTGGGGTCTATATACACTCTCAAGCTTACAAGAGATCAGCTGGCTGGGGTCTATATACACTCTCCACTCTCCAGCTTACAAGAGATCTCGCCACTGTGGGGGCAATGTAGGCCTAGCGAAGCAAGGGAAATGTACCAACAAAATCATCCTTTTCATCGCATCTATTCTTGGTATGATCAGAACTAGCATCACTTATACGTAGTAGTTCTCATGATGAGCAAAACCACAAGTTCCAAAGAACAGCGAGACAAATTTGCAACAGCACATCTTCTGAAATAGTTACAAGCACAAGAAATCACGACAAGAACTACCAACATTGAGGACAGAATTTGAAACACAGTCATGTTAAAAGCCGCGCAAGAAAATCAGAGAGAACTACCAGCAATCAGGAATCAGCTACGGAATTAAAGACCAAAGCATCCAGAGGAGCCAGAAACAAGCCACTACAAAGTCAAGTTTCCGCTGCACCATAACAGCACAATGAAGCTTGAATGCATCTTGACTTACGCCAGAACAAGAAAACTAATATCGTTAACAAGAAAACAGACGATCAGGTTCAATGCAAGCAAGAAAAACCACACCAAACGCATATTAAATGGATCAGGAACAATACTAAGGGTTCACTTATTATTCATCACAGTTCAACCATCGCTGCTGGATAGCAGCACAAGTTTGAAGCGGACATAACAATGGACACGGTACGGTAGAAACAATGACACGAGACGAGCACACGGCTGACAACCTCCTCCGGATGACACTCAAGGTACCAGGACCTGTGAACCCAGAGACAGAAGCAACGCCATGGCAATGCACTTACTGGCCACCACGCAGGCGGAGCACCAAGTGAAGGGTGGACTCCTTCTGGATGTTGTAGTCGGCTAGGGTACGGCCATCCTCGAGCTGCTTGCCAGCGAAGATCAGACGCTGCTGGTCCGGTGGGATGCCCTCCTTGTCCTGGATCTTCGCCTTCACGTTGTCAATCGTGTCAGAGGACTCGACCTCGAGGGTGATGGTCTTGCCAGTGAGGGTCTTCACGAAGATCTGCATGCCACCACGGAGCCTGAGAACAAGGTGGAGGGTGGACTCCTTCTGGATGTTGTAGTCGGCCAGGGTGCGGCCATCCTCGAGCTGCTTTCCAGCGAAGATAAGGCGCTGCTGGTCCGGGGGGATGCCCTCCTTGTCCTGGATCTTTGCCTTCACATTGTCAATCGTGTCAGAGGACTCGACCTCGAGGGTGATGGTCTTGCCAGTGAGGGTCTTCACGAAGATCTGCATGCCACCACGGAGCCTGAGAACAAGGTGGAGGGTGGACTCCTTCTGGATGTTGTAGTCGGCCAGGGTGCGGCCATCCTCGAGCTGCTTTCCAGCAAAGATCAGGCGCTGCTGGTCCGGGGGATGCCCTCCTTGTCCTGGATCTTTGCCTTCACATTATCGATCGTGTCAGAGGACTCCACCTCGAGGGTGATGGTCTTGCCAGTGAGCGTCTTCACAAAGATCTGCATCTGTAATACAGAGTAAACCCGAAGTAAGTAGCAGTCAGAGGTAATCCGTAGACGTAAACAATACATGCATAGAGAGACCAAAACCTAGCTATTGATCAATCATAACTATGGATGAGGGAACATCTCAAAAGGAAGTTGAACAAAAGACCAGGGTAGCAGACGTGCACTAACAAAATTTTGCAGAAATCCATATCAACAACATCTTTAGCCTCGTGAGAAGTCTAGCTAATCTAAATCCTAGCAGATTTTATGCTCAATTTGGACACCAGACAGGCGTATATGAAAAAATCAATAATACACCAAAAATATAGAAAAAATCAATAATACACCAAAAATATAGAATGAGAAGCTAGATAATCTAAATCCTAGCAGATTTATGGTCAATTTGTACGACAATCTAGACAGGTGTATATTAACAAATCAATACTACACCAAATATATAGGGGAAAACCCCGATCTACCAGCAAGATCTACGGCCTGGTGACAAGGCTAGACAATCCAAATCCTATTAGATAAATTCTCAAGTGGGAATCAACAATAAAATCGTCAGAAGCGCACGAGCTGCAGGCTAGAAAACTGGCAGGGAAACTACGAGGCATAAACGAATAGACTAGGCAAATTCCAGATGAATCGATTGACGGATGATGCATAAGCGCAAACAGCACAACCTGAGCGCTAGTATATGAGAAACGACCAGGAACCGAACATGAACTTGGCAACAGCCGAGCGGAATCAGACGTTTACGCCTCCAAATCAACAACGACCGTGCGTCTCCATCGGCGGATCTGGTCGATGAGACTAGACGAACCAACAGCTATCGATCGATTAACCGATCGGCGAATCTGCTCGATGATGGTGCACTCCGACTAGACGAACCAACAGGTATCGACCGATGAACACATGACAGCCACGGATCTACTCCAAACGAGTAGCGGGGCAATCGAGCGGAATACGACAAGCTGAGCAATGATCGGAATCGACAGTAATTAGAAGGCGGAGCGGGTCGGGAAGTCGCGTACCTTGAAGAGGAGGAGGACGAGAGAGGCTTCGATTCGATCGGTGGAGGATTCTCGGCGAGATCGGAAGCTTGCAATCAGATTCGACCGGATTTGTGGAAAGGACAAGGGAGCGAGGTGGGGATTTTATAGCGGGTCCGACGGGATGAAGAATCCCGTGGGGCTACGGCAAGGCCCGACGACGATGACGTATTGGGCTGCGCGATCGATCGTTTTTGGCGACAGGAGCACACGGCACCTCGGCAACGTGGTTTATTTATCCGTGACTAGTGGTAGAACCTAGCGTAAAACAATTTTTTTTTTAAAGATTCCTAGCGCAAAACGTTGAAGGACCAGCCACTAGAGCATCTCTAATCTCTGACGAAATCTTAAAATACCGGAACTTAAACTTATGATAGGTCAAAATTGTTGTATGCATGATCATATGATCATTGTAGAAACTAGGATAGTTCAGTCGTAGATCACGGTCAACACTCTAACCCTTAACCCTAAACAAAAAATCTTATAAAAAACTTGAGGGAAAAAATGGCAGTCGAGATACTTCACCGTGGCTTTTGAACGTGGCGGCCAGTGAGTTTGACGGCTGTCGGAGGGGTCGAGCTCGACGATCCAGGCGAGCCTCGTGCTCTGCGGCCTACCGGAACTCAAATTTCTCCTACTCCCTGTTAAAAGCATGCACCTTGCAACGACGTTAGAGGAAAAATAAAAGTTGCTAGCCCAATTACATATGAGCCCCAAATTATTAAATATGGCTATAACTTCTAAAAACAATGCATTGATCTAATTGTCTCTTAACTTTTTATAATTCCTACAATAATGTGCTAAAAGACGGTGCATCTGGAGAGGCTTAGTTAAGCCGAGGACGAGAAATTTACGGAGATGGATCGTAATTATATGGAAGGATATTATTTTAGCCCTATTCCTTTTATTTTACCGAATCGGGTGCATAAACACACAATCAATTTTAATTAATATTTACAATTAACTGATAGTAAATTATATAGGTGGATATGCATCAAATCAATTCCTATCTACTATTTGGTTGTCCAAAAAATGTCATGATTTTAATTTATACATAATCAAGAAGGTGGATATGCCTCCAAATCAATTCATACCTGTTAGTGCCTATATAAATGCCATGGTGCCCTTGTTATTGGCACCACATTCGCCATAGACAACCACAACTCATCTCACTCAAACTTGCCAAGCCATGAAGCGCCGCGACCATGTTGTTGTCACGTATGCAAGATGTATACGTACATCATGACGTCAGCATGGCATCATCGTGATGTATATATACAGGCCGGTCACGTACCATTATAGCTAGGAATAGTCAAGCTGGATCGATCCGTGTAAATGACATCGTCACGATCGATGTACGTGTACATGTCTGACGGGAGATCTTCTCCGGACTCAGCACCATCTACGGAGTAGCTAGCTGTTGCTTGTTACTTCGTTATGATTACCCAGGGCAGCTAGTTTTCGCATGCGGTGGCGGCGAGGCGTAAAAACCATTTGCTCGAATAGTTTCTAACCCATTTCACTGAATGGTTTCAACCCACAGATGGAGTTTAGTTTGGGTGGAAAATCAGGGCAGTTTGGTTTTGGTTTGGCTGACGTGACGATTAAATGGGTTTAGTTGAGGTCCGGTTGCCTAGTTCGCTCGTGCAGGTTCAGTTTAGGTTTGGTGCAGTTTTCAAACTATTCCCAGCTTTAAAGCCACCGAGCAACTCCACTAACCCCATCCGCCATGAGGTCACACGATATCCTCCTTATAACTATTACCGTTGTACTCTGCAACATTGTTACACCGGCCATGGCAAGGGCCATACCAGCGGATATAATAGCCGGTGGTTGGGAACAAATCCCGGACATCAATGACTCGGAGGTCCAGGAGATTACCATGTGGGCTGTGGCTGAGCATGCTAGGCAAGCCAATGATGGGCTCCAGCTCAAGCGGGTTGTGAGCGGCATGGAACAAGTTGTGTCTGGGATGAACTGGAAGCTCCGACTTGACGCGGTGAGCGGTGACGGTAGAGAAGGCATGTATGTAGCCATGGTGTATGATCAGTCATGGACCCACACACGCAAGCTGAAATCCTTTGGTCCGGCCAACTAAGATGTTGCGTGCTTGTAGAATTTTAGGATCGCGTAGTAATAACCAGGTTGGAGTACTTGTGGTGTTTTTATTATCCTAATGCATATCTATTAGCATCTTTTTTTTACAAGAGAGGATGCCACATAAATTTTTGTTTTGCTATTTCTTAATTGGTCGAGAGTTCTTAGTCGGAGCCCACTTGGAGATCTTTTCTCTTTTGCGACGACCAATGATGATTTTGCTGCATAATCCTATTTTGTTGTCGTTTTCTAATGAGTTCGTCGTGGTTATAAAAAAATTGGGCCCGTCCCACCATGGCAAAAATGCTACGATATTGATGCAATGCTAAAAAAAAGTCCCTTTTGGAATATCTGACTTCAAGATTTAACCAAGTTGAGACGCAAACAAGGTCGGCCATTCTATACTCATAGGCTTTGCCAATATACCCGGCGCGTTCTTGAACTGCTGCACCTCCACCGTCTCAGTTTCAGCATCGATCTTGTGCACGCACTGCTGTTCGTCTATGAAGAACAATGTGTCGCTCTTCTCCACCGGCAAGATGTGTACCTTAATCCAAATATGGCCCGCTCTGGCTGTCTTGGTAGGTTTAGCTCGATCGTCCTTGTCTGAAGCCAGACTTTACTATCGAGGCCGTTAACGTCTTTCCGCTTCCACATGTGCAGCCGCCAGGTATGAGATTCGTCGTCAATACAATTTATACAAAACAACGAGAGCGCCCCGTCGGCGGCGACGCGAAGCGTCGGAGAGCTCCCGAGTTGGTTCGCCGGGATCGCTAGCTCCGTCAAGGAAGTGCAGCCTGCTGTGTCGTCGGAGCTCACGTCCAAGGTGTAATATTTCACTGGTACCTCGACGTCGTCGAAACAGTACTCGACGAGCCAGTGCGTCGTCGTCGAGCCATGACATGATCCATGACGACGTTGCCCTTGCTGCGTCGCGGAAACTGGAAGCCACGCTTGCCGATCCGGCCGATTTCGTCGAAGCACTTTGTGGGTGCACTCCATCGGGACTCGGTGGACGAGAAGGTGTAGAGGTTACACTCCTCATCGTCCTTGTTCTTGTGGTTGCTGAAGACGACGATGGCTAGCACCTTGAAATAGGCGTCCACAGCGGACCGTTGACACTCTGCCCCGCTCAAAACGGTGCAACTGACGAAGGTGACTCTGCACTCGAGCGGAGGGAGCAGGTGACACGTGCCGGCGAGCGGCTCGCACACGGCCATGTCGATCGATTCAATGTAGCGGTCTCTGGAGACCATAGGCAGCAGGAGGAGGCCACGACGTGCGGCGAGCGGCTCTGCATAATACGAGTCGTCGTCGAGCAGCTGGCCGCTGTTAGGAATAATCACTTATCGACGCCGGCACGGCGTCATGTGCCCATAGTTCCGCGTATACGGCTTGGATACGTATGTGTGTCCTAGTCGGTTTAGTCCTAGTCCACGTAGTTGTTATTCGACTCTGATAGAGCTTGCCTGCTTTATATACCCATGTAATAGCTAGGTTGTAAATCAGACCGTGAAGAGCAATACACAAACAACAGGTGCGATACGCCCCTGTAGCGATCCAAACTTTTTCCAAGTGCGTACGTTGAGAGTAATCGATTCAGCTGCTAGCTTGGCTGGTTAGCTTGTTTCGATCGTGTGCGTCTCGGCGATTGTTTGGTAGTGTGTGGTCTCGCCGGATCGTCATCGTCTACGTCGGAAGTACTCGACGTATTGGGCTGGGCCAACAATTGGTATCAGAGCCAGGTTCGCCAGATCTTCTAGTAACGGGAGATCATGGGCAAGGACGACGACAAGAAGGCGTTAGCGGAGATGTCGAGCGCGGCTTTACAAGCTGCGGCGCCGGCGCCGTCATCATCGCAGTTCCCGCGGTTTGATCGCCAGAACTATGGAGTTTGGGCAGCAACGATGGAGTGCGCGATGGAGTCGCACGGGCTCTGGGATATCGTCGACCCCGGCGGTGACGAGTTCAAGAAGGGTGGAGCGCAGCGCCGGCGAGATCGCCAGGCGGCTACGGCCATCTATTCGGCCATGCCGATGGATTTGATGCAGCATCTCATCTCCAAGGAAACTGCGAAGGATGTGTGGGAGACCATCAGGACCTTGCAGCTAGGGCACGAGAGGGTTCGTGAAGCCTCGCTACAAACTATGATGAAGAACTACGAGAATTTGCAGATGGGAGACGAGGAGTCTGTGGAGCAGTTCGCAGCCAGGGTAGTGCCCCTGGTTAATGGAATTCGCATGCTCGGCGAGAAGCTCGAGGAGATCTCGGTCGTGCGGCGTTTCCTCCGAGCAGCGGCTGCACGGTACTTACCCATAGTATCGGCGATCGAGCAGTGCGTCGATCTGAAAACCCTCACGCTAGATGATCTAGTCGGGAGGTACAAGGCTCACGATGAGAGGATGAAGCTAACATCAGTAGACGGGAAGCAAGATGAGGTTCTCATGCTCACACGCAGCCAGCTGCAAGCAATGGTCGCAGCGGAGTACAAGAATCATGGTGCGTCCAGCAGTGGTGGCAAGAAGACGGAGAATCGCCCGGTGAGTAACACCGGAGGCGGCGATCAGAAGCAGAAACAGAAGCCGAAAAAGAAATTCGACAAGCGCTTGATCCGTTGCCACAACTGTAACTTGCTCGGGCACTTCAAATCTGAGTGTCGTAAACCTGTCAAGGAGACTGCTCTAGTGGCTGTCAAGGGAGCTGATGCTAAGGATGTAGATGAAGACCCCCGTATTTATATGATGGAGGTTTGTGAGCTGATGGAGGAGAAGCCAGTAAATTCTCAGGAAGAAGCCACAGAGCATGTGGAGTTAGTCGAGGAGAAGGTGTTTCTCCACGACGAGTCACGACCCAAAACAGCAACCAGCGTGTGGTACCTCGACACGGGCGCTAGTAATCATATGACCGGTGATGCATCACAATTCTTCGAGTTAAATTTCGCGGTGGGCGGAACGGTGAAATTCGGAGATGGTTCAACGGTCAGAATTGAGGGACGAGGGACTGTCCTATTTCAGACTCGCAGCGGCGAGCATAAGGTGCTGACAGACGTGTACTACATCCCGAAGTTGAAGAGCAATATCGTCAGTCTCGGTCAACTGGAGGAACGTGGCTGCAAAATTGTTTTGGAGGATGGCTACTTGTGGGGCTATGATCGACAGAGGATGCTCATGATGAAGGTGAAAAGACAAAAGAACCGTCTCTACATCTTGGACCTTGATAGAACTGATCCGGTGTGTTTATTGTCGCGGTTTGAGGACACGGCATGGAAGTGGCACGCACGATATGGACATCTCAATTTCCAATCGTTGCGGCAACTCGGACAGCGAGGTATGGTTCAAGGGATGCCTAGCATTGAGCATGTCGAGCAGTTATGTGACGGATGCCTAATCGGGAAGCAACGACGGGCGCCGTTCCCACGTGAAGCAGTGTACAGGGCAAGCAAAGTGCTCGAACTTGTCCATGGTGACTTGTGTGGACCAATCACACCGGCGACCCCCGCCGGAAACAAGTATTTCTTGCTTATCGTCGATGACTTCAGTAGATATATGTGGATTGTGTTGCTGAAGTCGAAGGATCAAGCTTTACAAGCTTTCAGAATTGTGAAGATAGCGGCCGAAGTAGAGGCCGAGGCCAAGTTGAAGGCCCTCCGTACCGATCGGGGGGGTGAGTTCACGTCCAATGAATTCAAGGCCTTTTGTGAAGCTCATGGGATCCGGCGGTATCTTACCGCACCATATTCACCGCAGCAAAACGGTGTTGTGGAGAGAAGGAACCAAACCGTGGTGGCCATGGCACGAAGCATGATGAAAAGCAAAGGTATGCCAGGCAGGTTTTGGGGAGAGGCGGTCACTACGGCCGTATATTTGCTGAACAGGGCACCAACTAAGAGTGTAGTTGGGATGACGCCGTACGAAGCATGGTACGGACACAAGCCCTCGGTTGATCATCTTCGCACTTTTGGATGCATGGCGCATGTCAAGACGGTGACTGGGCATACAAGCAAGTTGGCGGATCGGAGTACTCCAATGGTCATGATCGGCTATGGAGCTGGTACGAAGGCATATCGCACGTACAATCCAGTGAATAAAAAAGTGGTGGTAACACGCGACGTACTTTTCGAAGAAGAAAAATCATGGCACTGGGGATCCGCGGAACCAGTACATCCAATTTCAGATCAGATTTTTGATGTTACTTACGCTAGCTACGAGTATGCAGATGATCAGCCAGAAGGTTCAGCTGATACGGGAGCTGCAAAACCATGCACGGAGGGCAGCACTCCGAGCGATCAACCATCAGCCTCTCAGGAAGGCAGCAGCAGCCCAGCTAGGGGAGCAACGCCAGAACACCCAGCTGCTCCTAGCGTTGAGCAGTCGTCAGGAGGGAGTTCGTCACCTGTTACTGAAGGTTCAGATGACGCAGAAAGGACACGCCCACCTACTCCGGTAAAATACAGGAATGTAATGGATTTATATCCACCGGAGGTCCTTCGCAGCCGTGGTCGGGGCCAAGGTCGGTGTTTACTCACCGAGGAACCGACGAAATTCGAAGATGCTAATACAGAGGAGTGTTGGCGTCGAGCTATGGATGAGGAGTTGGGATCGATCCTAGACAACAATACATGGGAGCTTGTCGATCTACCCAATACTCATAAATCCATAGGTCTCAAGTGGGTGTACAAGATCAAGAAAGATGCCGAAGGAAAATTGGTGAAGTACAAAGCCAGGCTAGTGGCCAAAGGATACGTGCAAGAGCAAGGTGTGGATTTCGAAGAAGTGTATGCTCCCGTTGCAAGGATGGAATCGGTGAGATTACTTATAGCTCTCGCGCTCAGGAATCTTGGAAATTGCATCACATGGATGTTAAATCCGCGTTCTTGAACGGGAGTTAGAAGAAGAGGTCTATGTGAAGCAACCACCGGGTTACATCAAAGAGGGAGAAGAGCACAAGGTGTTGAGGCTACACAAAGCATTGTACGGGCTACGGCAAGCCCCTCGGGCATGGAACATCAAGCTTGATCGTACTTTAATCTCTCTCGGATTCGAGAAGAGCCCACTGGAACATGCGATGTATAAGAGAGGTGAAGGAAGGGATCATCTATTAGTTGGCATCTATGTTGATGATCTATTGATAACTGGAGCGGACGAGAAGGAGATTGCAAAATTCAAGCTACAGATGAAGGAGCTATTCAAGATGAGTGATCTAGGCTTGTTGAGTTACTACCTTGGCATCGAGGTACATCAAAAGCCCGATGGGATCACGCTATGTCAGGAGGCATATGCAAAGAAGATACTCGAGAAGTGTGGCATGGAAGATTGCAACCCAACTCATGTTCCAATGGAACCTCGGCTTAAACTAAGCAAGAGGAGTGAAGCACCCGCGGCTGATGCAACGGAGTATAGGAGTGTGGTCGGAAGTTTGAGGTATCTCATTAACACAAGACCGGACTTGGCCTATTCTGTTGGATATGTGAGTCGCTTCATGGAAGCACCCACTACGGAACATTGGGCAGCTGTGAAACATATACTCAGGTACATCAAAGGGACAACAAACTTCGGTATTGTCTATTTGAAGGAGAAGGAGAAAGTGAAGCTACTCGGATATAGTGATAGCGACATGGCCGGAGATGTTGATGACCGTAAGAGTACCTCGGGCGTGGCATATTTCTTCGGAAGGAGTATAGTAAGTTGGCTATCACAAAAGCAAAAAGTGGTTGCACAATCGTCTTGTGAAGCTGAGTATATTGCAGCTGCAACCGCGGCGCGTCAAGGTGTGTGGCTAGGAAGGCTACTTGGTGATCTCACAAATCGTGAGACGGAACGGGTGGTGCTAAATATTGACAACAAGTCTGCAATTTCTCTATGCAAGAACCCGGTGCATCATGATAGAAGCAAGCATATTGATACGAAGTATCACTACATACGGGAATGCGTGGAAGAAAATAAGATTGAAGTCAACTACGTTTGCACCAATGATCAGCTTGCAGATATCCTAACTAAATCTTTAGGACGAGTGAAGTTCAAGGAGATGCGAGGAAGGATTGGCGTCCAAGCTGTGAAGATGAGCACATCGTGCTTAGGGGGGTGATTGTTAGGAATAATCACTTATCGACGCCGGCACGGCGTCATGTGCCCATAGGTTCCGCGTATACGGCTTGGATACGTATGTGTGTCCTAGTCGGTTTAGTCCTAGTCCACGTAGTTGTTATTCGACTCTGATAGAGCTTGCCTGCTTTATATACCCATGTAATAGCTAGGTTGTAAATCAGACCGTGAAGAGCAATACACAAACAACAGGTGCGATACGCCCCTGTAGCGATCCAAACTTTTTCCAAGTGCGTACGTTGAGAGTAATCGATTCAGCTGCTAGCTTGGCTGGTTAGCTTGTTTCGATCGTGTGCGTCTCGGCGATTGTTTGGTAGTGTGTGGTCTCGCCGGATCGTCATCGTCTACGTCGGAAGTACTCGACGTATTGGGCTGGGCCAACAGCCGCCGTCCACAAGAGATGTGAGAAGGCGGCGCTCGGCGCCAAGCACCGACCCTTCTGGCGGCGGCACGAAGTACAGCCGGTACGACGTTTTCACGTCGACGTCCACGCGTTGCCGATCGAAGAAACCGAGTAGGGTGGTGGATAGACCACAGCGGCGGAGGAAGTGGCGGTCGGCGACCAGAGCGCGCCACCGCTTGCACGCCATGGAGCAGCGGAACAGTGCGGTGACGTCGGCAGACACCTCTGTTTTAAATAGCCGGCTATCACCCGGCTATAGCCCAGATATAGCCTCGCGAGAGGGTCCACGCTATAGATAAGGCCTTCATAGGCTAAACAGGTAATAGCCGCTAATAGCCCGGCTAAATGAATTTAGCCCTAATTTAGCCCTTAGCCGCTATAATCCTGCTCAGGAATTCAAAAAAATGGATCAAATTGGTCCCGCTCGGGACCAATATGGGGCCCAAATGTCATCCCTAATCTAAATTCTTCTTGTTCTCTCCTCTCTCTCCCGAAAATAGAACCAAGAGGGGCGCCGACCATGGCATATGTGAATTATTGATATGTATACAACTATATGCTGCCCAAATTTTTTTTTCCATTATTTAGCCAAACGGCTATAAGGTCTTAGCCGCGCTATAGCCCGGCTATAACCTTTCATAACTTCTAAAATCACCCGCGCTAAACACAATAGTCCGCTATTTTAAACAGAGGCAGACACGCGGTGGAGAATCTCGAGTACCACGTCCTCCGTCGACATGTCTGCCGATGTCTGTTCCATGATCGATTCAATCTGCCGTGATTGTCTTGTAGTCCCTCGTACGGCGGCCGTATACACGTAGCATCCTTCCGCTGCTTATCTTATGCAGAGACGGTCTTCGATCGGACCCGATTAGAATCATGTATTCAAGGGCAGGCTCGCCCACGTACGCCCCATGATTAGGTTTAGAAGTTCAGCGGTGGTTTAATGAGTTCCTTATTTATTTTTATAGACATCTTATGTAACTTAGTGTCGACTCATCCTATGTCTTGGCCGGATGAGTTTCTGTCGAAGTAGAGTACGTCCTAGATGGACCTTGCGCGCTTTCCGCCCCGTTTAAACTTTGCACGGTTGGTATGCCTATGGCTATTGGTGCATGTGGCATTTTCAATGGAGGGCGTTGAATAGGATTTTCATTTGGCGATTGATGAGGGTGGCCGGTGTATCCAATAAGCTCGATCAAATGCTTTAAGATAAAGTTTAGGTCAAGATGCTAACATGCGGGCCCTATGTCTATTTTTACAAACCAGACAAACAGTGTGAGCATTTGTTGCCACGTCAGCATGGTCACATCTGTCAGAATCACGATTAGAGCGGCTTAGGCATCCGCAATGTGTAAAAAAACCTCTCCTTAAATCCTACGTGACACTGCATAAAGTACACCTTATACATTGTGGGAGAAATAAATTTATCCATAAGGCTAAGGTGCACATCAAGCTTGTAGTCTACCATAAGAAAATAAACTAATGATTTCCTCTCTCCTCTCTCTCATGCATGTAACAATACGACAAGATATGTGGGTCCCAGTTTATGGTCTAAAGTACACCTCATACATTGTGGAAAATTTCATAAGACATGTGAGACCCAACTTATGGCAAAACCTCACCATATACATTACGGATGCCCTTAGATGACAAAGAACAACCAATTGTCCGGAAGGGGACGTTTGGCTCTCGAGCGCCAGTGTACTCGAAATTGCAGGCGTTGGTACGCATGTTGAGATCTGTGCCGTTTTTAGAAAACCCTGACAGAAGGTCAGATATACAAGCAATACGGGCGTCACTGTATGCCAGTACGGGGCAGTTGGCAGGTGAATTTATGCAGAGTGGTTGGTTGGTGTGCCACAGGTTTTGAGGAGCGTGGCGCGTCAGAGCAGCGTCGGTAGTGATTCTGTAAGTCCGGGCCCACGTCTTAGAACTAGTAGGTACCTAAAACATTTCGTACCAGGGCCAGAGAAGAGGTCTCGACGAGCTCTGTTCTTCTTCTCTATCGGTCCCAGATCTGAACAAACCAAGCGCCGCCGGCAAGGAAGCTGTGATGCTGCCCGGCATGGCTCGGATTGAAAGGTAAACTATCACGACAGCGATGTCGTTTGATTTGCTGCTAAGCAGTATTACTGCCCTGACCCGCCATGCGATCTCCTAATCTTTTGTTTCTTCAATTCTACACGCAGCCAATCTGCTGTCGAAGAAAGCGGAGCTGATGGAAGATCTCTTCGGCCCGGAGAACTCTCCCCACATCCAACTCCAACGGAAACGCCAATGGAGGCTGATTCCGACAACACTGTATCATCCTTTGTGAGTGGGATAGTTGGTCTGTCAAGACTAACAAGCAGCGTTCGTGATCCAGACAGTGCTTCACCGGAGAGTGGACGAACTGACTCAGACAACCACAAAAGGTGAGGGCAAATTAGTATCAGCTCCTCAAATTTCCAGAAATCTGTTTCGTACGCACTGCATCTCACTTTGTATATTTTGTTCTGAAACATACCTTACATAGTTGTTGTATGAAATGTATTTAACTTGCTTCAGCAAAAACAACATAGAAAATGTTCCATTTACTCAAATTTATTGGTTCAGAAATTAGGAAATGATACCTAGGAAACCAAATTATGTTCTCGATGGTAGTTCTACTGAAATTTTGGATGACAGTTAAAACCGGCATTTTGCTTCTGTGTGGCATGACCACTCATCTGAAAAAGAACTGTCATTTTAGAGATGCATAACTGGAAACTATTAATGTTTCTGGATAATACTGCTAGTGTAATTGTTGTATTGCAACGTTGCCTAACTATTTTTCGTTGAGATTAACTGTGGTTACTAAAACGTGATCATGTACTCACTGCACCTAAGTTTACAGAATTGGGTCAGAAACAATCTAGTTAATTACAAAACCGACTAGCTATTGATCTTCTCATAGAAAATGATAAGCCAAACAACTTGAACGCCACAATTTATGTCTCATAGTTCTTGAAAATTACATAAGCAAGTGACGGATTTAATTAGAACTTGTAATATAAATGGTTCTGTTATATGCTTGTATTCATTGTAGAATTTAAAAACTAGCTTACCATTTATTGCTTGAGCTACACCGCAGACAATAATTTGTGATTGATACAGACCTATGAATACGCATATTAGTAACTTCACCTACATAGCAGAAGTGTCTAAACTGCCTTTGTTGGATCATCAAATTAGTTTTGGAATTGCAAATTCCGTCTACAGACAACTATCTAACATTCTTGTATGTGGGTCGTTGGCATTCACAACAAAATGTTTATGACTCTGCGTTGTTTCAATCATCAGGAAGTCCAGTTGTTTGACCAGCGAGGATGCAAAAGATGGTGGATCTGGACGTGCAACAACATTTTTATTCACAACAAAATGTTTATGGATCTGGATTTGAAACTGCATCAGGGAAATGTGTAGCTGAAAGTCCGCGCAACAGCATTTCCACAGACAGGCCAGATGAGACGGCTATATTTGGTGACAGACATGAAGCTGGCCATGAGGTAGACGTGGATCCGGATTTGCCCTGAGTCTCTGCTTCCGTCATGTCCGGTTGAATATTGCGCGCAGCCAGAGTTCTGGCGTTGGTGACCGCACTCACAATCTTCGTGTTGGGGGAGAGTCACTGTTGCTCGGTGCAATATCCCCTCTGCGATTTCTACCACCGGCATCTAGTACAGAGGTGGTGACTGAATCGGATGATACATTATCGACTATTGTTAAGGGAATTGTTGGCGTTTCAAGTTGTACTGACAGCGCGCGGGATGCAGCCTCTGCTTCGCCGCAAAAGGTCAGTTCTGAATTAATATCGCAATTTGCTTAAAAAACAAATTGTAGTGTATCCAGATCAGGGGTTGGTAGATATATTGAAAGGTAGTTGGCAACGGTAGACCAAAACTATAATTGCGTTGCAATCCATAAAAGGTCACATATTTTCTTAAGAATACAAAGCTTCAGAGTAAATAGAACTGCATGCACAAAATTGATTTGGGTCATTTGGCTCTAAGAAGCATTATACGAAAATTGTCATTTATGCTATTTGTTGTCTTCAGGAAGGCTAATTGCTTGTCCAGCAAGGATGCGATTGAGGATGAAGCCGGTTGGGTGGCTGATCCGTTGAGAAAGGGGGCCGATGTATTTTTGTCTGCAAGTCCGTGTGACAGCAGTTCAGCTGACCAGCCAGTTGCACCCGCTGTACTTTGGCGACACCAATGAGGCTGAGTCTGAAGTTGAAATAGATCTGAAGCCGTGCCATGGCAGAAAAGGTACAGGTTGTTTGTCCAAGTGGCAAGAAAACATGCTGAGGGGAAGCGCAACATAGCTGATTTTATGTATTTCGATCCAACTTCGGGACACGATATAATCTACTGAACAAAGGAATAATTAGTGTGGATTGTTTATTTAGATATAGATTTTTTGTTTTTTGTTTTCATATATCAAGGTTTGATTCGGTGGTTATGTGCAACTAGCACATTTTGCTAATCTGAAGCTTCTTTTTTATATGTGACAGAATAAGGATAGGGAAGGCCCCACCTGAGCGTCCAATTGTGCCAGGCAGGATGACCGCCCTTGAGAATTCTATAAGAGGTTTTGCCAACAAGGAATCGGCGTCTTTGATAAATCCAAAGTCAGGGGTGAACTTTGATTCAATAAAAAAGGCTTATGATTTTTTCAATATATATTCCTTGGAACTTGGATTTGGAGTACGCTACGGGAAAAGTCGTCTTAACGTCGACAGGGAGAAACGCATGCAAGAGTTGCTATGCGGTTGTGCGGTAAGAATTTCATTATGGGATTGTGTGCTAGGATATTCTGATTGAATAAATATGATAGTTTTGGGCATGAATTTCGTTTGTTCTTCCTTTTTTTTGCTGGCGAAACAACATGTTGATGGAATATATTCATCTTTATGTGCAGGGCAAGCCGCTGAAAGTGAACAGCAGGTCGTGCAGGTGTGAATGCCGAGAAGAGAGAGAAATGGTGCAAGGTAGTATTTGAAGTTGCAGTACCAGAGGCTAAAGATTTTTTCAACTGTGTGTGCGGCAATTTTGAGCACACTGGAATGCTGTGCTGTCATGCTCTGAAGGTGAGCTTCTGAGAAAAGGATACATGCTGCAATGTTGTTTGTACTTGGGGGCATCTGTCGTGTGTAGCTGGTTATTTTTTGGAGAGGGGGCTTTTGATCTTTTACCTTTTTGTGTATTGCAGTGCAGGTCATGGTGCACTTGGAAATTGCCAGGATACCTACCAAGCACATACTGAAGAGATGGACACGCCTAATGCCGAGCAATCTAGTTCATTACCAAAAGAACACAGGGCTACACAAGTCAGTGACAACCAGGCACATGCGCCTCTATGTGAAAGCACTTGAGTTGGTCCGGTTGGGTGATTCGAACATTGAGACCTATGACAAGGCCATGGACATATTAACCAGTGGTATATCAGTGCTTGAACCTTTAAGCACTGTAAAAGATGGCATGGGAATTGCAGAGAAAGAGTTAGCCGCAGGATTGAACTCGTCAGCTGGTTGTATAGAAACGGTAGCAGAGTTTAGGGGAGACTGTTGATTGGCTTCATACCTTGAAAGGTCTGTCTGCTCCGACAAAGAAACGTCAGGCTGTAAGACCGAGTTCAAGCCGTGTAAAAGCTCCGTACGAGAATTCGTCTAAGCGATCAAGGTTCTATTCAATCTGCAGAGAGAGTGGGCAGAGCACGACTTGCCCACAGAGAGGGGATAGGCCAAAAAACTGGGAGGAAAGCAGCTAGGTGCTCCAACTGCGTCTTGACAGGTCATCGAAAGAACACATGTGGGACGCCACCGTCTCCAGGGTTCTATAAGATTGAGATAATTGTGTCTAGGAAAGAAATGATGTCTGTAATTGATAGACGGAGTTTGATATGTAATCGCTGTAACATAATTGTTCATAGGTTGCTGCCATGATGTTCAGGGAGGCCCACTGTTGGGTGATTGTAACAACATTCGATGAACGCATATTTGGTTATGTGACATTAATGGTGGTCGTTAAATTACTCACTCTAGTTGTCGTCAATTGGGATTTGATCAAATGTGGGGTAGCTCCACGACAGTGAAAGCAGGAAGTTGCAATGCAGAAGTTAATGTTGTTGAGTCGGTGGTTGGAATTCAAATTCAAAAAACAAGACACAGTGCGCCTTGCTGTGTGAAACGGTTACTTGGTTTCGTCGGCGGACTGTCAGACTTGTTGATGCTGGTTGATATGTTCATTAGCTAAAAGCAAGTTCATAATCATGCTACAAACTCTGAACTTTATTTATAAGCATGTCTTACAGATATGCTTTGTGATGAACTACTGGATTACATAGGGGTAGGGGATCCATTTTGAGCATCTAGGACCACATCAAATGGCCGTTTACAACTAAAATTGTTTATAAAGAAACAATTCTAATACTACTACATAAATCTTCGATCAGTGGAGTGGGCTACGTTGTTGAACAGTCGTGTTCTTTGATGTCCTGGCAGGGGTGGAGTCTCTCTCTCTCCACTAGATGCTGAACCAGATGTAGAGGGTGATGATCAGATCTACAACACAAATGCAGAGGTGCCCAATCTGTGCTCCATTGTCGCAGCGGATTCCGTTGTGAGGGAGCTGTTGGCCAATTGCAGGAGCTTCAACCGGGACGCCTGGTTCACGGCCTGGGGTTGAGCCTGCAGAGCAATATGATGCTAGCGTACTGCTCGTGCCATTCCCAGAAACTGCATGCGCTAGCTGAAAAACACCGAAAACAAGATTTACGCGTCAGGATGAATGATTAATAAGAATGTCTTTAGTGTTGAGTTGCTGAAAGATGCAGAAGAACACTCAAATGTGCACAAAACTCGAACTTATAGAGTTGGGGCATTTGTAGAAACGCCTGCCCTGGTTGCCTCCTTCGCGGCGAACGACGTAGGTCACTAGGTCCTGATCACGGCCTGGCGGCAAATGGGGCACCTGATGAGAGGGGAGAGCTGGGACAAGGGCGGCCATGGAGTTGGCTTAGTTCACGGACATCTTAGTGAGAACGGGATGGAGGTGCCTGAACTGATCGTGAAAGCCGAAAGGGGAACAGATATAGCACCGTTGCTCGCCGCCTCGCCGGGCCGGGCTCCCAACGGCACAGCTGCTCCCCTACTAGGCCTAGGGTTAGGCAGAGATGCGACTTTCCTCGTGGCGTGCTGATCACCCAAGCGCCGGCACACCTACGTCCATTATGACTGGCAGCACAATAAATATGAAGAACTGTTCTATACGCTACAGTGTGTTCTTTTCGACCTGATATACGGTGAAGGAATGATCTTATACGCGTATGCATACTGGCGAACGGATGGTTTGATGGGCACACTCAATGGCAGAGATATCGGGAGCCATGGTGCTCGAGAGCCAAAGCTCATTTTCGCAATTGTCCCTGCTTAATAAAACACTCAGCACTACCAAAAATAAAGAAAATTCAACCTTATATTCACCTTGAGAACAACAAGTAACACCAAACATATAAGGAAAAAAATTAAGCTGGTGACCCTTAGTGTTCAAACCATTTGGTGGCGTGTGTAGATGGATTTAAGGAACACATTCAGTGGAACTGTCCTACAAAACTACCCCGAGCTGCAATGGACCTTATTGACTCCAAGAACTAGCAACTCTCTCACCCGATCCAAAACCCAAAGATATCTATGAAGTTTTTACCTCTACGTGCTAATCAAAATCCCCGCAGCATTAACAATCCATGGCCTTCTTCCTCCATTTGAAATCCCTAAGAAATAGGAACGTAAATACTAGCCCACACATCAAATTCACCATGATTGTAATTGGGACATAGGAATTACAGCAGTAAACATGACAGATGTTGGTGGACATCAAACCTACAGAACTCAAAAACAGTGCGTGCAGAAACATAACGAGTTGTTTGTGGACATCAAATTCAGGGATACGCACGACTCATGGCTACCACCAGTTTGTTTTGGTTTTTTGCTAAATTAATTCGGTTACACGTTTTGCTGGCTAGGAAAAGACTTTCATATTCTGTAAACGAGATGGTAGGTCGATCTCCAACAATGCGGAACCACAATCCTTCATATGCATATCCTTGGTCTCCAAGTTAAAGACAATGACACTGCCATAATTACCTGGTGCATCCACCTTGAGAACCACCACTTCAACGCTCCTCTCGTAGCCATCAAATACAATAGGTATATCTGGACCGTTGGTTGGGATATCCGGGTGCAGTGACCGCAAGTTCTCCTCCATGTCAATCACAGTCTCCAGCGACCAACCACTATCAGCAACTGGGGAGATTTGGAGGTGTAGCCACACAAATATCGTGAAACCTTCAATGCCAAATAGTTTCAGCAGTTTGCCATCCGACGATGTCGCCAAGTAGAGCTGGTCAACTTTCCAGTTGGTGTGCGGGAGGTTCAGCGAGCCTAGCTTCCCGCTGACCAAGTCGTAGCTTCGGATTGGCTTGTCATGAGACACTAGCCAATAGATGACGCCACCGTGGAGAACTGTGGGGTCGCGGTTCCTGTTTACAGACCACCACGAGAACTCGTCGTTTCTCAAAAAAGTAACTTCCCCCCATGTACCACACGATGAAGCCGATTGCAATTCGATACCCCATAGATTGAAATGGGCGGCAAGCAGCATGAAGGAGCAGTCAATGCCGTCGGCGGCGGTGAGCAGGACATACTGATGGTCAGATTGGATCAAGTTGCTTCTCTTGATAACCGGTGGACAGTAGAGAAACGTTTGGGCGCCGCTCATAGGGTCATACACACACAGGCGGTAGTCGGGTGGGCTCGTGATGCTTACGCGGTAGGGGCGTCGACGGGTGAGAAGAACAAGGCCGTGTTGGGACGTCTTGACACTGTATTTGTCAAAGAGGCCGGCGGCGCGGCACGAAAAGAAGGGAAATAGGTGGTTGTCGCAAAAGGACGTGATGGCAGGGGTGGCCGGGTGGATAATGGTAAATTGCTTGTCATCATCATCGTCCCACAGATAGGCAAGGATGCGGAGATGGCTGACGCGGCGGATAAAGGACAGGCAGAGGAGGTCGCGGCGCAGCAGCTTGCAGGCGGCGGCAAAACGGATGAGACAGCAGGGAGCAGACCGTGCGGCGATCTCGAGCAGGAGATCCGCTGGAAGCATCCATGCTATTATCGGAGTCTCGGCGCCATGCATCTGTCTTCTCGTCGGCTTTTCTGGCGTTTCCGTGAAGCCATGACGCAGAGTCTCGGAAACGTACGCAATACTGTACGCAGCAAACACCGCCGTCGACGACATGGACGTGATGATGGACATCCTCCGCCACCTGCCACCGCCAGCCGCTGCGTGTGCACGTCTTGGCGTGCCACCGTCGACACTCACAGTCTGCTGCGCGCCGCCGAGCTTCCGCTCTTGCTCAAGGGCATTACTGGAACTTGAGTTGAATATCTGGTAAAGAAGCATGTTTAGTAACGATATTCGATGGTAGAATCGTGAAATAATAGTAAGCTAGATTGTGTAAAACAGAAACAGTTTTGTTAGCATTAACCCGGTTATTCAGTTAGTGTCTGCAGTTTGTTATTTCTTCAGTTCTGTCAGTATCTAAGACTTGGTCGGTTTTAGCCGTTTGTAACAACCAGAGCTAGTCACTTGGTCTGCACGATTCGCTCGTGGGAATGGTACCGGGTTGTGGATCTCTGTAGTCACTAATCAGAATAAAAAAGAAAGCGCTGCGGAACCGTATGCAGCACAAACACCATAGTTGGGTGCAATACAAGCCTGAGTTTCGAGCCTGAGCTTTCATCATTCAACGGCTAAACTTTGCAATACAAGCCTGAGTTTCGAGAAAGCTGGGTGCAAGCAAGCAACTACTACGGAGTACCATAGTAGGGTATTTCTGTGTTGGGTTTAGTCGGTTCGGCAGGGGCGGGTAAATAGCCTATCGCTGTGTGTTATTCATCGCCATTTTGGGGCAACGTAGGCCTTGCGAAGCAAGGAAATGTATCATCAAAATCATCCTTTTCAAATCAGCTCAAACGTCCGACATTCTGGGGGGATTTGAAGCTCACTTACTGTTGAAGAAATTCAGACACAACTATCAACAGTCAAGACCAACCCATACAATTACTAACACTGCCATATGCCAATTTATAACACAAGGCACTTCCAGTACATCTACCGAGCAACTCCACTAACCCCATCCGCCATGAGGTCACACGATATCCTCCTTATAACTACTAGCAGAATGCCCGTGCGTTGCTACGGGATAGCAAAACATTATAGATTTGAAAACAGAAATACTCATTAGCAATTTGCTCGCATGGTTACCATACCTTGTAATCAACATTATTTTTGGTTTAAATTGGACATGTTGCGTGCACAAATGTCGCTGATCTTTTGGTTGTGGTGAAGAAACTAAAAAATCATTAGCAAAAATAGTCTTCTCTCTCAAACCTCCATACCGTCAAATAAGGAGCAGCACAATTTAGGTCTTATTTTCCGATGGCCCAAGAGAATATGATTTAGTCAGAGCATTTCCAATAGATGATGTAAAATAGGGCATGAACATGTTATTCACCGAAAACAAGTGTTGAACTGTTGTCAATGTGCAAACTAACTGGAAGCAAATCGCCCCAAATTTGTTATCATTCATTCAGCACAATTACAGGTCATTCAACATAACGAGATTACAGTTTCATAGTGTTTACAGTATAATATTGTCACTAATCTGTAGGATACATTGTCCTAAGGAAAATACTCAAGAAAAACACAGTCCCACCAATACAGTCACAACCATCGCTAGAATCACATTACAATATCAGACATCATAAGCAACAGGAAAAGAGACTTAGAAATCGAAGTATTAGCGAATCACATTACAATATCAGACATCATAAGCAACAGGAAAAGAGACTTAGAAATCGAAGTATGAATATGTTGTACATCGCTCCACTCCTAGCACAGATAGTGCCGAGAGCCTGAGACAAAGATGATTTCAACCTCTTCACTGCCATGTTGGCGTCCTCCTCACCTTGATCCATCCTTAAATCTCCGCGAGAATGTATCTCCTCGAAATAACAAAATGTGCACAGGTAGTGCTTACGATGAGTGTAATTACTGAGGTGTAAGCTTACAATTTGGTGCTATCCATGTCACTGATGTCAGTCTTCAATCCTACGCAAGGTTACTGTTGTAAAGGTGTGTCAAGAAATCAACAAATTGAACGGTAATGCAACTAAATCTGCATGGTTTCATATACATTGCTGCTTCTCCTATTTGTGGTTTCAGACATGGCCCAAAAGCACTACTATATTTTTCATTTCGATGTATTTAATTTATACAAATCTAGTTAACTACAACTCTCTACTCGCTAACAGGAAATATATAATCTGAACATATTCAAGCTAGTGTTAGAACTCAAGATAAAGTAAAAAAAACATGTACAAACACATAAGAAAAAATCCGCGGGCAGCGAGTTTTTGACACATAAATGATTCCATTGCAGGACTTCTGAATTTTCACTTGAGGCTTCCACTAAATTCTTTTTCATACAACAATACTTTTTCAACTCCTACCAATCGCATATATTCTTCTTATGTTTGTACTGCAACAATATTGAATACATAATTTAGATACATCTTCAGACGGCTACATGTAGTCATCCACATGGAATCGGTAAAGTATGGTACTGAAAGTCTGTCATTGTCCTTATCCTTAATATATTTCAAGTGAGTTTGTAAACCACCCTATTTGCAGAACTAACTCAACTATCATATGGCCCGAGTAATTCAGATCACTTCAGCTCAAGGACCAGAATTCACAATCTTAGCATAGTTAACTTACCTTCCCTTGGAGCAAAGAATCAAGGAAGTATACAGCCGGGAGCCCTTTTCCTTGAGTTCTGCAGGCCTGACTTCCAAGTTGCCTCCTTGTTGTCTGTTGCTATATACATTCAGAGCCAGCACGCCAATTCCCAGCTGGAGGCGGACCATAGAATCAGGACTGACCTGGGTGTATTTCAAGTAACTCAGCAATTCACATGATTTCCCATTAACCATTCAAAAATTCTGCATATGGAAGTGGATGAGTAGAACCAAACTTCATGCGCATGATTTCTAGAAGAACAAGTGCATAGCTCATGCCAAATCAAGCACGCCTTTGATACTTACATACACGTACATGAATCAGTGTGATATTTTGAACCACTTTTTTTAACTGAAGAAATGGGTTATGCATCCCAATGATTAAACCTGATACATTGACGATCCTTAGCCTGCAAGAGATTCAGACTGTGAGTCAAAGACATGTACCCAGTATAGCTGCAAGATCAAGTCATCACCAAATTAACACTGCACGAGCTTATTTCTACCTGCTGCAATTTACAAACAACGTTCTGAAGAAATAGAGGTCCATAGAGGACGAAGAGATCAGACCTTCCGAGGTAGAGGTCCATAGAGGACGAAGAGATCAGACCTTCCGAGGTAGAGGTCCATAGAGGACGAAGAGATCAGTGCGGCAACAAACATCTGGACACAAGTAGGTCAACATCAGATCCCTACCGCAACCACCCCCTGCAAAATCGCAGCAAAGAAATAATCACGATGAATCAAATAAAGTACCCTCCCCAAATCACATCCAATTAACCGATGATTCATGGCTCTCACTAACCCAAGACGATGGCGATGGTCTCCCAGGATACTCCTGACACGCCCTGCCTCGGCGGCGGTATGTTGCGTCGACGGTGAGGGACTGAGGGGTGTGCCCTTCTCGACCAATAGGCCGGCCACGGCTGCGGCGTGCACTGGCGTATGTAAAGTCCCCGACCAGACCACCGCTTGCACCTAGCCCGGCGGCAACCACCGCATCTTCTAGCCCAGCGGCGCGTGTCCATGCCCAAGCATCGTTGCCATCACACGACTCCTAGTCCAGATGCAGAATCGGTAAGAGGAGCCGCACCCAGGCCTCAAAGCACTACCAGAGAAAGAACAGGCCACCGCTGGTCTAGACCGGCGAGGAAAAGGGTTGCAACTCAAAGGATTTGGCGATGGAAAAAATCGATCCAGAGCTCGGAGCCGACAGCTGCGAGGCGGGAACAGGCGGGGAGCAGCTCGGCGGAGGCAGACCATGGACGGGGCGGGCTCCTCCAGAGATGGGAATAAGCATTGCTACACATGTGGTGTATTTGGTGGCGGCGGCGCCGGCGGCAACGCTACTCTGGAGTCGCCTCAGAGGCGCCGGTGCCCCCTCCTCTTGCGCCGCCACGCCCCCCTCTTGCGTCGACCTTCAGGAGTTCAGGGAAGAGGCGGTCAACGCGGCCCTTTCCCCCGCCGGCCGTCGACCACCTGCGCGGTTGCGCCTCCGTGCGCCGCCCAGCTCCTCCTCGCCTCTTGCGCCTCCTGTCCTGCCCCGCCCAGCTCTCTTCGACGACTTAGCCCTTCCATAGCCATTAACCCAACTTCAATCGTGACCTCCCGAGCTCCTCGCGTGCAACGCCCGGCCCCGCCACCTCCCGCGCAGCCGCCCGACGCTTCCCTGGTTCCCCGTGCGACGCCCTTGTGCTCGCGAACGGCGCTGCTTTCCTTCCCCCGTGGGCCCATCCTCCGGTGCCGGCGTCTTCGCGCCGCCCAGTTCCTCGAATTCGTCAGCGCGTTGCTCGCACACGCGACAACCGCCATCAATTTCTCGAATCCCGGCAACCAGGCGATGGGATGGTGGAACGGCGGGGTCATGGCATCGCCCCAGGCCTCACGCGAGGCAGGGGAGCGGCGGCCCGACAAGCTGGATGCGGAGGTTTGAGGGCGGCGCCGAGGGACTTGAGGCAGGGGATTTGACGGGGACGGGACGAGCTCGATTAGAAGGAAGGGGGTCGGAGAGCACGAGGCGAATCGTTATTTCACTTAGGCGGTGGCAGCGGCTGTAAATTATCCTAAAACTCAGGGGTAGAACCGGAACTTTAGAAAACGTACCAGGCATGACTCGTTTTTTTTGTCACTTACCGATGGCAGAGGTGGGTAAAATCTTGTAGCACACAGGGGTAAAATCGGAAATTGAAAAAACGTACCAACCATCACCTGTAGCCATATTATATAGTAGAGATTACCGTTGTACTCTGCAACATTGTTACAACGGCCATGGCAAGGGCCATACCAGCGGATATAATAGCCGGTGGTTGGGAACAAATCCCGGACATCAATGACTCGGAGGTCCAGGAGATTACCATGTGGGCTGTGGCTGAGCATGCTAGGCAAGCCAATGATGGGCTCCAGCTCAAGCGGGTTGTGAGCGGCATGGAACAAGTTGTGTCTGGGATGAACTTTTTTTTTTTGACACATCCAACATCCCCGTATATTCATCCGCAATCCACATACAAAGTACACAGAATTAAAACAAAGGAAGAGCAATACGTAGGGGGATGAAACCAAGAACTGAGATCGGCGACCACGCCGGCGTCGAGGACGAAGACCACCATCCTCCACCTTGCCACTGTCAGGGATCGAGTTGCCCTATGAGAGACGCCGCCTAGAACGTCCGCCGCGCCGCGGCGGAAACCTTGACGATGAACGGCCTTGGCGCGCGCCCCCCTGCCCCAGCGATTCCACCACGCCGCGGTCATCTTCGGAGTCGCCGCCGCCGGAGTCAACCAAAGATCTCGAGTCTTGGGCCCTTGAGGGCTCCGCCGTCCATGGAGACGACCAAGGGAACGGCGCCCACGGCACCTCCGCGGAGATGCGAGGGCGCCCGTGGCGGTGGCTCGAAGACGACGCTCCGCAGAGCGCCGCCGCCGGAGAGGAGAACCACCGCCCGCAAACACCGGCCGCCGCGCTTCCACCTCCAGATCGCCGGCGACCTGCAAACCAAAGAGCACCTACACTAAGTACTGGACACGAGACGGGATCCCCCGGTAGAGAAGGCATGTATGTAGCCATGGTATATGATCAGTCCTGGACCCACACACGCAAGCTGAAATCCTTTGGTCCGGCCAACTGAGACAAGGTGTGCTTGCAGAATTTTAGGATCGCGTAGTCACCAAGTTGGAGTACTTGTGGTGTTTTTGTTATCCTAATGTATATCTATTAGGATGACTCCAACGGGGCGACGCATCGAGTCCGCGCGGCTCCGTTCCTGTCCGCGGGGGCCAAAAACACGGCCCAACGGGGCGACGCAAACGGACCGCGGTCCGTTTTTTGGTCCGCCGCGACGCATCCCTGGCCCAAATTTGGGTCACCGATGCGTCGGGGCGGACGCGCGGCGGAGTGAAAACGCGTCCGCGCGTCCACGCGTGGCGTCCGCCCTGAGCCCACATGTCAGCGACAGGGCACCGATCAGCTTCCCCCTGGCCCAGTCCTTTTTAATGCCAGGGGATAGGGACGGCCAGCCCCCACCAACCCCACTTCACTGCCCCACTGCCGCACCGTCTCCGGCGACCAAACCCTAGCCAAACCCTAGCCCACTGCCACCGTCGCAATGCCGCTCCGGTGGCCTGGATTCGGCAAGGCCAAGAATGACGGTGAGGCGGGGTCATCCTCTGGCCGCCGCCGCCGCCGCTACATCTCACCTCCCCCTTCCCCACCTTCCCCACCTTCTCCCCCGGCGCCGGTCCCCGCCGTCTTCGAGCTCGCGCCGCCCGGCGGTGCGTTGCGCGACCGCGTCTACGTGCGGAAAGAAGACTGCCAGTGGTACTGGGACCACGCCACCCCACTGCCGTGGCCAGATGTCAAGCTCCCCGAGCATTGGCACCTGAACCCGCAGCGCATCCCGGCGCCAGGGAGGTGGAGCAGGCGGAGGAGGAGCAGCCGCCCACGCCGCCGGCCGTCGTCCCACCGCAGGCAGGCGGCGGACCACCGGCGCACCTCTGGAGGCAGCCGGACTACGTCATCCTCGATGGGGATGACGAAGAGGAGTAGAAGCCCGCGAAGGGCAAATATTGTAGTTTTTAAATATTTTTGTTTTTAAAAATATTATGTAAAAAGGCCGTTTGTGGCCCACCCCCCCTATATATGAATAGAAAAGGCCCATATATGGCCTGTTTAGCTAAAAAAAAAAACCAGGGCGGACTCGATGCGTCGGGCCGTTGGCGCACTGCCACCAACGGCGGACAGGGGCGGACTGGGCCTGTCCGTTTGCCGATGCAAACGGACCAAACGCGGACCAAACGCGCGTCCGTTTGCGTCGGCCCGTTGGAGCCATCCTTAGCACCTATGTTTTGAGATTTTCATACGATAATTTACCGAGCTATGAACATTAATAAAGCTTTGTTTGTTTACAAGAGAGTTTCTTAGTCTCAATCCACTTTGAGATATTTTTTTTTGCTACGACCAATGATGATTTTGCTGCATAATCATATTTCTTTGCTGCATACTCATTATTTTTTGCTGATTGGTGTATTGTCATTTTCCAATTAATGGGTTTGTCCCACTATGGGGAAAAATGCTACAATGCCGATGCAATGGTAAAAATATTATTACGCGTGAGGGGATATGGTACATAGATCGGACGAACAAGATTTGGGGTTTTATGATGATCGGATAGTCCCTCTTTGAAATCTCTGACTTCAAAATTTAGGCAAGTCGAGACGCAAACAAGGTCGGCCATTCTATATTCATACTAGTTGAAATCGGCGCGTCGGCATGCCGCACCCTTTGTGGTAAATTTAATGTATTTTTTTAATGGATAATATACTTTGTAAGAAAATTGTGCAAATTTGGAAATTGTTGAAACTAGGAGGTTACTAAGATTTTTTTTTATATATTTACAAAATGGTTAGATTTGAGAGGCATGTAATTGTCTGAAATATTCAATTTTGTGTGTCGTGCATGTGTGGTAAAATTCAATTTTGAAAATGTGCGCATTTAAAATCGTGCAGACTTGAAAATTATTGAAATGCAAAGAAAGTTTACGGTTAAAAATTGTTTATATTTCGGAAATAGTTTAGAAGAAGAAATACCGTGGTGTGAAAAATTCAAATTTGAAAATGTCCGCACTCTAAAGTTGTTCAGATTTAGATCTGTTGGAACTGGAAAAAAGTATTTATATTTGAATTATATTTACGTTTATGAAATGCCTAATTTCGCAAGTCATTCAAAATTTTGAAGTTTTTAAATTTGAAATTTGATCATATGCCATAAGTAGTGAGCATTTTTTTGTGTTCATGTTGATATATTTGTCACATTTGTAAATACTGTGGTATAAAAAAATTAAATTTTGAAATTGCCCACATTCAAAAGTTGATCAGATTTTAATTATCGATTTTTTTTTAAAAAAAGTTTACATTTGTAAATTGTTGAAATTTTAAAATTGTTAATAGTGAGAAGTTATTCATATGTGATTTAGATTTGAAATGCATTTAAAATTTTAGAACATTCAAACTTTGGAATTTGATCATATGCCATAAATAGGCAACGTTTATTTTTTGTGTTCATGTTGATATATTTGTTATATTTTTCCTGCCGGGGTGGTAAAATTTAAATTTGAAATTGTTCACATTTAAAAATTACGCATATTTGGAAATTATTGAAATGTAAAGAAAGCTTACGTTTCGAGATTGTTCAGTGTTTGAAAATTGTTCAATTTGGGAAGTTATTCAAATTTAAATTATGGTAATGTTTACAAAATGTACAGGTTGAAATATGCATCATTTAGTAGTTTTTTGAAAAATTGTTTAAATATCCTAAAACAATATCTATAAAATGTTTTAAATTATTTGAAGCATGTACTATTTTGGATTTTGTTTTTTTGATTCGATTATATTTATTTGGAAAGTAAGTTGAAAAAAGCTAGTTGTTAATATTTGCATTTGTAGTTGCAGCATCTATTAGTTTTTGAAATTGCTTAAAAACCATAAAACAATGTTTGTAAAGCATATTCCACAATAACTGACGTATTTCCGTTTCTTTTACCGATGCATCCACAAATGTGTACTAAAAAAACATTGATACTTAGCAGTTAGTCAAGCCTGAAGCAAAGGAAATGGTTTTTCATAGTTGGACATAATGTTAAGATTAAGAGAAATTACAGGGTGTGGGCATTCTAACCATGGTATACATACCTTGTCTTTTAAAAATATCGGTATATTGTGTGGTCTAGTCTATGGAAAATTGTGTTATTAATGTGTGAGGTAAATAACCAATTGAATTGAAGATATTATGATGATCTTGAGATTTACAAACAAAATGGGACTCAACATAATTGGGGGAAACATACTATAGAAATTTTGAAAAGTTGGGTCATACTTGCCTTCTTTGTTGGCAGCGAGGTACGGGGGGAAGTCGAGTCGGGGCGGCAGCGGTCGGCTGAGACAACGTGCACTGCTGCAGTACTGGTGCGGCCGTACGTTGGCCCTCGACGCATGGTTCGCAACGGAGGACGTGCGTGCGCCTACTGTCGCCGGCCCATGTTTCGTACATGGAACGAAGAGGCGATCATGTAAGATAGCGCATGTGAACCAAAATTTCTCGACCGGCCGGACGTGGAACGATAGTATCTACCTAGGATTCAAGCATGAAAAGCCGCGCCCGTGTGGAAACCTGTCTGGATCATAATTATCTTGTTATCTGCCCGTCGCCGCCGACCGCCTCGCCCTCCCCATGCCCACCATCGCCGCCATCACGGGCCACGTCTTCTTCACGCCACGCCCGTGTGGAAACCTGTCCGGGAAAAGAAAAGCAGATAAATATGCATGAAATATATTTGAAACTTTTCTGAATATTGTTGAATATTCTTGGAAAAACAATATTACGCCGTGCCCGTGTGGAAACCTATCCGGGAAAAGAAAAGCAGATAAACATGCATGAAAATATATTTGAAACTTTTCTGAATATTGTGGATTATTTTTGGGAAAACAATATTTTCATATTGTTGAATATTTTCTGGGGGAAAATATTTATTGGGAAAATCTCCAACAAATCCTGTATGAAAAATATTTTAAACTTATAATTTTTTTTGAATATTTTCTAGAGGGAAAATATTTTTTAAACAAAATCTGCAACAAATCCTGTATGAATTCTATTTTGAAACTTGTAAAAGTTGGTGAATATTTTTTTCTTGGGAAGAAAAAATATATGGAAAACTAATCGTCTACAGTGCGAGAGGCGCCTCGAGGGAATGCTGAGAAAAACTATTTTAAACTTGTAAAAATTGTTGAATATTTTTCGGGGAAAAATATTTATTGGGGAAATCCAAATTTCATCCTTTTATGTATTATTAAAATTATGACAGATGGGATCTGATACGTCTCTAACGTATCCATAATTTCTGCTGTTCAATGCTTATATTATACCATTTGCTACATGTTTTATATACACTTCATATCACTTTTATGCATTTTCTGGGACTAACCTATTAACAAGATGCCACAGTGCCAGTTCCCTGTTTTCTGCTGTTTTTGGTTTCAGAAAGTTACTTCTGGAAATATTCTCGGAATTGCACGAAACAAAAGGCCAAGTCCCTATTTTTCCAACACGTACACGGAGTCCGAAGGAGAGACGAAGAGCCACGAGGTGGCCAAACCACCTGGCGGCGCGGCCCCCGCCGCGCCAGCCTGTGGTTTGGGCCCCTCGGGGGTCCGCCGACATCGCCCCTTCGCCTATTTATTCCCCGAGACGTGAAAACCCTAAAACACCGAGCCTTTCATCCAGAACATATTCGCTGCCGCCGCCGTCGTCAACCCTAACTCGGGGGGTTCTGAAGCTCTTCCCGGCACCCTGCCGGAGAGGGGAATCATCACCGGAGGGCTCTACATCGCCATGCCCGCCTCCGGAGTGATGCGTGAGTAGTTCATCCTTGGACTATGGGTCCATAGCAGTAGCTAGATGGTTGTCTTCTCCACTTGTGCCATCATGTTTAGATCTTGTGAGCTGCCTATCATGATCAAGATCATCTTATTGTAATGCTACATGTTGTGTTTGCTGGGATCTGACTTATATTGATACCTATGTGGAGCTGAATATTATATTATCATGTCTATGTCATTTGTGATCTTGCATGCTCTCCGTTACTTGTTGAAGCCTTGGCCAAGTGAATACTTGTGACTCCAAGAGGGGGTATTTATGCATGATAGTTGGGTTCAACCTCTATTTAACCTGGGATAGTGACAGCAAGTTCTAAGGTTGTAGATGTGTTGTTGCCACTAGGGGTAAAACAGCAATGCTTTATTCAAGGATGAATGTATTGTTTACATTACGCACATTACTTAATGCAATTGTCTGTTGCTTGCAACTTAATACTGGAAGGGGTACGGATGTTAACCGGAAAGTGGACTATTTAGGCATAGATGCATGCTGGATAGCGGTCTATGTACTTTGTCGTAATGCCCAAATGAATCTCATAGTAGACACCACAACTCACACATGCATGTTATATGCACTTATCAATTGTCAATTGCCCAGCTGTAATTTGTTTACCCAGCATGTTAGTTATCTTATTGGAGAGACACCACTAGTGAACTGTGGACCCCGGTCCATTCTTTTACATCTGAAATACAATCTACTGCAATCATTGTTCTCTACTGTTTTATGCAAACAAACATCATTTCCATTCGATACGTTTAACCCTTTGTTTTCAGCAAGCCGGTGAGATTGACAACCTCACTGTTAAGTTGGGGCAAAGTAATTTGATTGTGTTGTGCAGGTTCCACGTTGGCACCGGAATCCCTGGTGTTGCGCCGCACTACACTCCTTCACCAACACCTTCGAAGCAACCTCGTTTTCCTACTGGTTCGATTAAACCTTGGTTTCATACTGAGGGAAAACTTGCTGCTGCACTCATCATACCTTCCTCTTGGGGTTCCCAACTGACGTGTGACGTACAAGCATTGTTTCTGGCTGTTGCCGGGGAGATATTCCCTCGTCAACTTAGCGCTAGCAACACGTTTTCTGGCGCCGTTGCCGGGGAAAACCGAATTGCTTCTGCAAGGGGAGTCTCTCACACCCAATCTCTTTACTTTGTTATTTGTCTTGCTTAGTTTATTTTTATTTAGTCTTGTTTGCTCTCTTTATCAAAAACACAAAAAAATTAGTTACTTGTTTATTTCGGTTTTGTTTTGTCTCTTGTCACCATCATGTCTTGTTCCATGCCTGTTGCTATGTCACCTGAGGAATTGATCTTCACTTTTAAACAAGGGAGTGAGGAGAATTTTAAAGAAGCTTGGTCTAGAATTAATGATTCCTTTGGTAAAACTGATCCTAAAATGACTTTAAGCTTGCTTCTCACTAGCTTCTACTTTGGTCTAGCCCTTTGTTATAGATATGCTTTAGATGCTATTGTGGGAGGAGATTTCCTTCACTGTGATGGGGATCAAGCTTTTAATGCCATAAAAAAGTTGATTGCAACTTCTAGCTCAACTAATAAATTTGATTCGGCCCTTGTTAGCATCCATGCTAGATTAAACACTCTTGAGACACATATATCTTGTTTAAAGGACGGCTATAATCAAATTCGGGAATATTTTGACTATGTTCCAACAAATTTTGAACCTTCGATGTGGGTCCCTACGGTAAAGGTTGCTATTTGTGGTGAAACCTTTTATGCTCGTTGTGATATTATGTCTGAGTTTTGCCTTATGCCTAAAAGCATTTATGAAACTTTGAATCTTTGGGGACTTGCTGAAGGAGGAGAAGGAATAATCTTACTGATAACTCTGTTATATTTCCCGAGGGGATAGCTGAGGGTGTGTTTACAACCTTTCTTGGGAGAACGGTGTCCACTGATTATCTTGTTATTGAATGTGCAGGGACAGGACAAATTACACTTGGAAGATCTCTGCTCAAATTAATGGGAGCAACCATAGATGTGGGAAAAGGCACTCTGAATCTTACCTCCACACCAAGGTGCGGCCATGTATTCCCCAAACCAAAGAGTAAGTCTAAGGGTAAGAGAGGTAGGCATGGCCCTTGGTATTGATGTCAATGCTCCTCCACTTTTGACACTTGATTTTCACTTTCTGCGCCTAGCTGAAAGGCGTTAAAGAAAAGCGCTTATGGGAGACAACCCATCGTTTTTATTTGCTGTTATTTTTGTTTTCTTTGAGTCAAGGAGTTTTGTTACTTCTGTAGCAACTCCTTTGTATCTTTATTTTATCGCAATGTTGTGCCAAGTAAAGTTCTATATTGAAAGTTGATGCAAGATTTGGATTTCTGCGCAGTGACAGATTTTTAGCTGTCACGGATTTGAGCTTATCTCCCTGTAGAAAATTCAAAAAATTCTGAAAAAATCACGCATATTCCTGAGATATGTACGCAACTTTCATTATTTTAGGCCAGATCCATCTGAGCAACTTAAGTGCCTCGAAAAAATTCGTCATTCCAGACTGTTCTGTTTTTGACAGATTCTGCCTTTTGTTTTGCATTCGCTCTTTTACTGTGTTTGTGTGGATTTCTTTGCTCCACAAAGCATTGGTGGCTGTAGCTAATGTCCAGAAGCTTTGGGATTGATTGTATCATTACAGAATATGAGAATTTTTGATTATGCACTAACCCTCTAATGAGAACTGTCTTGAGTTTGGTGTGAAGGAAGTTTTCAAGGATCAAGCGAGAAGGGTGATATTATGTGATCAAGAAGAGTGAAAAGCCTAAGCTTGGGGATGCCCCCGTGGTTCATCCCAACCATATTCAGAGAGACTCAAGCGTCTAAGCTTGGGGATGCCCAAGGCATCCCCTTCTTCATCAACAAACTTATCAGGTCATCTCTAGTGAAACTATATTTTAATTCTTTCACATCTTATGCGCTTTACTTGGAGCGTCTGTGTGTTTTTATTTTTGTTTTTGTTTGAATAAATTCGGATCCTAGCAATCCTTGTGTGGGAGAGAGACACGCTCCGCTTTTTCATGTGAATACTCATGTTCTTCACTTATATTTGTTGAGTATTCTTAACTAGCTACTGCAGTGCTTTTAGCTCCTGTTTTTCATGCATCTCTTCGAGCTGTTAGCACTTGTTTATAAATACTCTCTTGCTGCATTATATTATCATTTGGAGAGTTTATGTTTAAATAAATTGATTGGTGTTTGTTTGGAAGAAAGAAAATGCTACATGTAGTAGTTGGTATTGGAAAAGACATATGCATTCTTGTAGATCATTGTCTTGTTTCGATTTGATGCTTTGCAATTGTTTTGAGCTCTCAAGTAGATCATGTTTAAGCTCTTGCATCATGTAGTTAAAGCCTAGTAGTGGAGAACTACCGTAGAGCTTGTTGAGACTTGGGATGCATATTTGTTCTCTCTAAGGTCTAGATATTTTCTGGTAAAATGTTTGAGCAACAAGGAAGACAGTGTAGAGTCTTATAATACTTGCAATATGTTTTTATGTGATTCTTGCTGTACCGGTTTATACTTGTGTTTGCTTCAAACAACCTTGCTAGCCTAAACTCTGTACTGAGAGGGAATGCTTCTCGTGCATCCAAAACTTGAGCCAAAACCCATGCCATTTGTGTCCACCATACCTACCTACTATGTGGTATTTCCTGCCATTCCAAGTAAATATTTCATGTGCTACCTTTAAACTATTCAAAACTTTATTACTCCTTATTTGTGTCAATGTTTTATAGCTCATGAGGAAGTATGTGGTGTTTTATCTTTCAATCTTGTCATTTACTTCTGACAGACTTTCACCAATGGACTAGTGGCATATACATCCGCTTATCCAATAATTTGCAAAAAGAGCTGGCAACGGGGTGCCCAGCCCCAATTAATTACAACTTTCATTAATAATTCTCTTCACATGTTTTGCCCTGATTTATCAGTAAGCAACTTAATTTGCAAATAGACACTCCTCCATGGTATGTGAATGTTGGAAGGCACCCGAGGATTCGGTTAGCCATGGCTTGTGTAAGCAAAAGGTTGGGAGGAGTGTCATCTATAAAGAAACTAAAATACATGTGTAAACAAAAGAGAAGAGGGATGATCTACCTTGCTGGTAGAGATAACGTCCTTCATGGGAGCCGCTCTTGAAAGTCTGGTTGACAAGGGGGTTAGAGTGCCCACTACCATTCGTTGACAACAACAAACACCTCTCAAATACTTATTTTGTGCTCTCTATATGCTTTCGAAAACTTAAAAAGCTCTAGCACATGATTTAATCCCTGCTTCCCTCTGCGAAGGGCCTATCTTTTACTTTATGTTGAGTCAGTTTACCTACTCCTTTCTATCTTAGAAGCAAACACTTGTGTCAACTTTGTGTGCATTGATTCTTACATGTTTACTTATTGCACTTGTTATATTGCTTTATGTTGACAACTATCCATGAGATATACATGTTACAAGTTGAAAGCAATGCTGAAACTTAATCATCCTTTGTGTTGCTTCAATGCCTTTTACTTTGAATCTATTGCTTTATGAGTTACCTCTTATGCAAAACTTTTTGATGCTTGTCTTGAAAGTACTATTCATGAAAAGTTTTTGCTTATATGATTCATTGTTTACTCTTTATCTATTTGTTAGCAAACTATAGACATTGCTTTGAGTCACTTCATTCATGACATGAGCCTTGCAATATATTGAACTAAGCTTGGGGATGCTTGATACGTCTCTAACGTATCCATAATTTCTGCTGTTCCATGCTTATATTATACCATTTGCTACATGTTTTATATACACTTCATATCACTTTTATGCATTTTCTGGGACTAACCTATTAACAAGATGCCACAGTGCCAGTTCCCTGTTTTCTGCTGTTTTTGGTTTCAGAAAGTTACTTCTGGAAATATTCTCGGAATTGCACGAAACAAAAGGCCAAGTCCCTATTTTTTCAACACGTACACGGAGTCCGAAGGAGAGACGAAGACTCGCCTCGAGGTGGCCAAACCACCTGGCGGCGCGGCCCCACCTTCTGCCGCGCCAGCCTGTGGTTTGGGCCCCTCGGGGGTCCGCCGACATCGCCCCTTCGCCTATTTATTCCCCGAGACGTGAAAACCCTAAAACACCGAGCCTTTCATCCAGAACATATTCGCTGCCGCCGCCGTCGTCAACCCTAACTCGGGGGGTTCTGAAGCTCTTCCCGGCACCCTGCCGGAGAGGGGAATCATCACCGGAGGGCTCTACATCGCCATGGCCGCCTCCGGAGTGATGCGTGAGTAGTTCATCCTTGGACTATGGGTCCATAGCAGTAGCTAGATGGTTGTCTTCTCCACTTGTGCCATTATGTTTAGATCTTGTGAGCTGCCTATCATGATCAAGATCACCTTATTGTAATGCTACATGTTGTGTTTGCTGGGATCTGACTTATATTGATACCTATGTGGAGCTGAATATTATATTATCATGTCTATGTCATTTGTGATCTTGCATGCTCTCCGTTACTTCTTGAAGCCTTGGCCAAGTGAATACTTGTGACTCTAAGAGGGGGTATTTATGCATGATAGTTGGGTTCAACCTCTATGTAACCTGGGATAGTGACAGCAAGTTCTAAGGTTGTAGATGTGTTGTTGCCACTAGGGGTAAAACAGCAATGCTTTATTCAAAGATGAATGTATTGTTTACATTACGCATATTACTTAATGCAATTGTCTGTTGCTTGCAACTTAATACTGGAAGGGGTACGGATGTTAACCGGAAGGTGGACCATTTAGGCATAGATGAATGCTGGATAGCGGTTTATGTACTTTGTCGTAATGCCCAAATGAATCTCATAGTAGACACCACAACTCACACATGCATGTTTTATGCACTTATCAATTGTCAATTGCCCAGCTGTAATTTGTTTACCCAGCATGTTAGTTATCTTATTGGAGAGACACCACTAGTGAACTGTGGACCCCGGTCCATTCTTTTACATCTGAAATACAATCTACTGCAATCATTTTTCTCTACTGTTTTATGCAAACAAACATCATCTTCCATATGATACGTTTAACCCTTTGTTTTCAGCAAGCCGGTGAGATTGACAACCTCACTGTTAAGTTGGGGCAAAGTAATTTGATTGTGTTGTGCAGGTTCCACGTTGGCAACGGAATCCCTGGTGTTGCGCCGCACTACACTCCTTCACCAACACCTTCGAAGCAACCTCATTTTCCTACTGGTTCGATAAACCTTGGTTTCATACTGAGGGAAAACTTGCTGCTGCACTCATCATACCTTCCTCTTGGGGTTCCCAACTGACGTGTGACATTACAAGCATTGTTTCTGGTGCTGTAGCCGGGAGATATTCCCTCGTCAACTTAGCGCTAGCAGGATCCACATGTCAAGGTTTTATTATTTATGAAATTGTCTAGTAAAATTTTAGATAACTGTCAGGTGGACCCGCGGTAACGTTAGCTTGTGACGTCACACGCTGGGAGCCATGCCCGGCTCTGCCAGCTCGCGCTCGGGCAGGGGAGCAGGCGTGCGGGCCTGGGGTCACGCGGATCCGCTGGAGGGCGTTGAGGCGAGCCAGGCGGGCGGCGCCTCGGACCAAATGGTCGCCGGGGCCGCCGACGGCGAGCAAATCCGCGTCGGTGGACGGCGAGCATGGCGATGGCGAACCGGAGCGCAGGGAGGACAGGGAGGAGGTCCTACGGGACCGGCGGCTCACCAGGAAGACGAAAGAGGGGTCGGGGAAGCCGGGGAAGGTCGGAGTTGGCCGGAACGACCTCGGTGGCCGGCGGCCGGAGTCGGGGAAGATGCACAATTTATCGGAGATTTCGGGCGTCACGGCTCGCGTAACTCGTGGAGGAGATAGAGGAGGCGACGGCGGAGCCCTTGGCGGTCTTCTATTCGTGGGAGGAGGCCTGCAACGGCGGCAGTCCGCGTCGGCGCCGGCGGCGGCTCTGTTCGAGCGGAGGAGGAAAAGGGGAGGAGGAGGCTGAAAACACTGTAGACATCTACAGTGATGAACAGTGGCCGAGCGCTGTGGGAGCGAGAAATTGCTTGTCTTTGATATAGGTAGGTAACATAATTTTTGGGAGAACAAAAAAAAATTCAAAAAAAAAACCTAAAAAAAATTCGCAAAAAAAAGAGAGGAAAAAGAACACTGTAGATGTGCGGCACTGTAGAAGTGCGTACTGTAGCACTCTCTACAGTGCGCGCGCCGTGGGCAGCCCCACAGGCCGCTGAGATGGTCAGGCATTATATAGACTAGGAAAATTTACGCGGCGACACGCCGCGCCCGTGTGGAAACCTGTCCGGGAAAAGAAAAGCAGATGAACATGCATGAAATATATTTGAAACTTGTACTTTTCTGAATATTGTTGAATATTCTTGGAAAAACAATATTACGCCGCGTCCGTGTGGAACCTGTCCGGGAAAAGAAAAGCAGGTAAACATGCATGAAATATATTTGAAACTTTTCTGAATATTGTTGGAAACATTATTTTCGTATTGTTGGATATTTTCTGGGGGAAAATATTTATTGGGAAAATCTCCAACAAATTTGTAAGAAAAATATTTTAAAGCGATGGTACCTTGAGCGGCTATCCTCGTCATTGGATGAGAGGATGATGATTAAGTCCGTCTTCAGCACTCGTAAGGTGACGATTTGGTCAGTGACGACTTCCTGATCGGCCTTTGTGTGTGGTGAGACGAAAGGGCTTACATGGAACACATGGTTTTGGTGCTAAGTAGTGGTGGTCAGATATATATATTCATGCATAGTTGGGATTAGCTAGTGGGTTGGACTAATATTCATGTAGTTCCGATTACATAATTCATGGAGTTATTGTATACATATAGGACATAATATAGAACAAATTTCAGTCTGTATTCGTAGAAAACATTTCTGGTCTCAAAGCTTAGTGCTAAAGGAAAAAAAACAGAGACTACGAGCCAAGAAATGGCTTCGGATGATTTTCAGAATGAAATGGGGTCACATTTTGTCTGCTATATTGATGCATGTAAAATGCATACATGAACTTTGCATTATATTACTTATATTTCAATCATATTTGCATCATATAAGGGTTATATCATTAATTTATATTGATTTTGGGAATATTTCATTGTTTCCCTATTTTTCTGGAATTAACCCTGCACAGGCAGAAAACCCGATTTTCTATATTTTGATGTTTCAGGGACCCAAACGACGTCCAAATGACCTAATAATTTACGAGCATCGGTTTTTGGAAGGAACAAAGCGTGGAAGCGAAGGAAGCGAACAAACAGAGGCCCGAGGGCCAAGTTGAGTGGGCCCACGCGGCCAGATTTCTTGGCCGCGTGGGACCCACCATCTGGGGCCTCGTGGCTCCGTTGCCGTCGATCTTTTTTCCCGAGCCTCCGTCTTGACCTAAAAACGACTATAAAAATAGTCCCCGACGCCCTTCGGAAAAGAGCGCCGCCGAAACACAGAAACCACGAAACAGAGACCTGTAGTTGCAGATTGGAGGGGGAAAACTCCGACGGGGCGCTGCCGGCGTGGTCTCCATCTTCTCCAACGACGTCACCACCGTCTCCATGATGAAGAGGGAGTAGTCCACCCCTGGACTATGGGTTTGTGGAAGTAACTTATGTATCTCTCCTCTCTTGAGTTTCACTAATTAGTACCGTATGAGCTGCTGAACATGATTACGGTCATCTATATAATACCTTTGTGGTGGATCTTTTTATGAGTTAATATATGTTTGAGATTGCAATAGTTTTGTTTCAGTTATGAAAGTAGATGCATATTATGTACTCCGTTCCTGTTTACTTGTTATGATCAAGCATGTGTATGAGAGTGTGTGAGGGGGAACGTGTGCATTAGTTGGAGTAACGGGGGGTGGCTAGTGCGGTGAACGTGAGAGAAAGTTCCGCGATCCACTTGGGTTTTACCTTACTTTGTTGCCTCACTAGGGATAAAGAAAAATACCTTGCTACCGGAGATGTGGGTGTGACCATTGCCACTACTCCATGACTAGATCTAGCATGTTCTTATTTTAACTTCATGTCATGAAACTTAATGCTATGCTCTGATTTATCTTAATTACTAAGGTGTTATGATTTAGTTTGCATCTTGGTGGAGTATAAGAGAGATTAATCAACAAAAATCTCTATGTTAGGACGTGATGCCCATATAATTAGTAACTTGTCATGAAACCTTTTTGTTGCAATCTCATATGTCAATTCTAGTGTTCTATTATCTACCACTTTATTAAAGAGTGAGTGCATTTGTGAAACCATGAAACCGGTCCATTTTTAATCATAAGAAACACCTTTCCAACAATTTTTATCCACTTTACATTTTCTGCCATTTAAAAATCCGAAAATACAAAAACACTTTTATATCTTGCATTCACAATATAAAACCCAAAAATATCATCCATCATTGTTTACACCATCCTTGCATATTTATTTATCATCATTGCATATTTATTTACTGTTTTGCATTCATTATATTTTCATATCATTCTCACACCTTGTGCTTGACAACCACTAGGTGAGGTTGAGTGCACAAAACAATTTACTTTGTTTTGTAGGTTTTCAAGAGAAGGATAAGAAGATAAATCTTTCACTACTGATTCCCCGAGAGTTCGATATTAAACCCTCGAGTCACGCCTCGTGGGGAAAACCGTCTTTCCTATACTATACACTCTACACTTGGAGTCTCAACCTAACCCATATTCTTTTGACGCAAGTAACTACGTCAAGGGCCATCATATATTGAACGTTTTTCATAGTGGACGAACTCTACTGCAATCCCTTCATTGGTTATAGAAATAGCTCATCTGGTGCTTGTTACAGCAGGCTTAAAGGCGGAGAAAATATAGATTTAGGGACTATTCGATAGTACAGTCGAAAATATTATGACGACCGACTTTGCTGCAAAAATGTTTTATTCCGGGAGACCGTTTCACAATTTTTCGGAAATGCGAGGACTTTTTTGGAAAAAGACGGTACGCGGGGACTCTTCTGCAAAAATGTTTTATTCTGGGGGACCGATTCGTCAAAATAGAAAGGTTAAAACATGGAAGTTGTTTGGAACGGTGATATACATCTACTCGTGAAAGGAAAATTCAAACGGATGACCGAGTGTGACGAATTTGACAAAATTCGTCAAATGTTTTTGCGAATTTGGATCCAAAATTAAGAAGATAGAGTCGACCAAACTCGAAACCGATCACGGGAATGGAACCTACTCGTCGACATGCATATATTTCGTGTATATGATTTTTGGGAGAACAAATTTAAAAAAAAACCTAAAAAATATTCGCAAAAAAAAAACACTGTAGATGTGCGGCACTGTTTCTAATTTCGAGTTTAAAATTTTGGTGAATCTTGTCTACCGGATGGGGATTAGAGGGCAAACAGACACCTAAAGTCCCCCGGTGACTTCTGTTCATTAAGTCACTGGATCTGAGTCCTGCTCGAGGGCATATTCGTGACTTCGCCCCAAACCTTTTTGCGGCGGTGCCGACGAGCACAGTATGATCACGACATGTACAAACGTTGTTTTATGGTTTTAAAACAATTTCAAAAACTACTATATGTTGGAACTCCAAATACAAGTATTAATTAAATACAATTACCCATTTATATCATGGGCTTCAAAATATCAAAATAAGAATACCACAACTTTAAATACTTAGAAATAACTGTTTCAAACTTATTTTCCAAATAAATATAATTGAATCAAACAACAAAATTTACAATAAAACATGTTTTAAATAATATAAAACACTTTACAAACATTGTTTTATGGTTTTAAAACAATTTCAAAAACTACTGGATGTTGCAACTACAAATGCAAATATTAACAAATAGCTTTTCCAAATAAATATAATTGAATCAAATAACAAACTTTACAATAAAACATGCTTTAAATAATATAAAACACTTTACAAACGTTGTTTTATGGTTTTAAAACAATTTCAAAAACTACTATATGCTGGAACTCCAAATGCAAGTATTAACAAATAGCTGCTTTCAACTTACTTTCCAAATAAATATAATCGAATCAAAAAACAAAATTCAAATAGTACATGCTTCAAAAAAATTAAAACACTTTATAGATATTGTTTTAGGGTATTTAAACAATTTTTGAAAAACTACTAAATGATGTACATTTCAAATTTACAAATGCCCTTCAAATCTGAACATTTTGCAAACGTTAACAGAATTCAAAGCTGTATAACTTCCCAAATTGAACAACTTTCGAACACTAAACAATCTCAAAACGTAAGCTTTCTTTGCATTTCAATAATTTCCAAATCTGCGTAATTTTTACATGTGGACAATTTCAAATTTAAATTTTACCACCCGGACGAGAAAAATATAACAAACATATCAACATGAACACAGAAATAAACGTTACCTTTTTATGGCATACGATCAAATTCCAAAATTTGAAAATTTTAAAATTTTAAATGCATTTCAAATCTGAGCATTCAAAAAACGTAAAGAAGAAACCACATACGAATTACTTCTCACTATTAACAATTTAACAATTCCAATAATTTATAAATGTAAACTTTTAAAAAAAATCGATACATTAAAATCTGAACAACTTTTGAATGTGTGGACATTTTCAAATTTAATTTTTTTACACCACGGTATTTACAAATGTGACAAATATATCAACATGAACACAAAAAAGAAAAATTGCTCACTACTTATTGCATATGATCAAATTTCAAATTTGAAGACTTTAAAATTTTGAATGCCTTTCAAACCTAAGCATTTCATAAACGTAAATATAATTCAAATATGAATAGCTTCCCAATTTTAACAATTTTCCAAATTCGATCAATTTATAAATGTAAACTTTTTACCAGTTCCAACAGATCTAAATCTGAACAACTTTAGAGTGCGGACATTTTCAAATTTGAATTTTTCACGCCACGGTATTTCTTCTTCTAAACTATTTCCGAAATATAAACAATTTTTAACCATAAACTTTCTTTGCATTCCAATAATTTTCAAGTCTGCATGATTTTTAAATCTGCACATTTTCAAATTTGAATTTTACCACACGTGCACGTCACACAAAGTTGAATATTTTAAAATTTTAAATATCTCTCAAATCTAACCATTTTGTACATGTAAACAAAAAAAAGAATATCTTCCCAGTTTAAACAATTTTCAAAATCTAAGCAATTTTTAAACATAAATTTTCTTTCCGTTCCACCAATTTCAACTCTTCACAATTTTTAAATGACGGCATTTCGAAATTTGAATTTTTACCACACATACGCGGCGTATGCCGCGCTAAGATGCCTAGTCGGGGCATTTTCAGGTACTGCATCTTCATCCATGACATACTACAAAATGGGTCAAGCAGCTCTACGATTTGCCTGCGCTGAAAGGTCAGGGGGGAGATCGACAATCCCTCCGCCAGCCAGCCCCTTTCTGACATGTCGTGATCAAACTGTGCTCGTCGGCACCGCCGCAAAAAGGTTTGGGGCGAAGTCACGAATATGCCCCTCGAGCAGGACTCAGATCCAGTGACTTAATGAACAGAAGTCACCGGGGGACTTTAGGTGTCTGTTTGCCCTCTAATCCCCATCCGGTAGACAAGGTTCACCAAAATTTTAAACTCGAAATTAGAAAAGTTTTTTAAAAAAATCAGCAAGTCGTATATGGCCATTGTGTATTCTATGAAAGTTTCGCTTTATTTGGATAATTGGTTTATCGTTAAATGGTTTTTCATATTTTTAGTTTAAAAAGCCATTAAATCATAAACGATGGATCCAAATGATACACAACAGACCATATACGACTTGCTATTTTATTTTAGATAGTTTGAATTCCGAGTTCAAATTTTAGGTGAATCTTAACCTTGAGATGGGGATAAAAAGAAACGGATACCAAAAATTAACCGGTGACTTTATGTCACTGAATCTGAGTCCCCTCGGCCAACCACCAGTCCGCTCAAACAGAGTGGAAGATCCCGTCACCAAGCTCTGAGCGAGTCGCAGCCCACGTCAAAATATGATGTAAATGGCAGCAAACTCCCAGACGAGCCAGCCTTTTTTTACTCTGTTTCACTCTCTTCACACGGAGGAAGGGAACCCGATCTCTGACAGCTGTGGCAAAACAAGGACCAATATTGAGTCAAGTCGTCGGGTCGGGCGTAGTTGGGTAGTTGCCGAATTGAATGATTGGAAAATCTAAACTTTCTTTTATGTCGGATGCTCCCAAGTGTGAATAAATAAAAGGAAGTTCCAGGCATCACATGCCAGGTCCTCCATATACTTTGCTTGCTCCATTCCATCAGCATCAGGATCCTTACCCAGGGCTCAAATCCTCCATTATAAACACCACCATCTCCTCCAAGATCTGAATCAAGCGGGAGCCAACAATGTGCGGCTGCGACGACGATTGCCGCGGCTGCTTCTCCTGGGAGAACATCAAGTATGGCTGCATCTGCTTCGGCGTCGTCGCCGTCATCGTCCTCATCGCCGTCCTCCTGGCCGCCTACGCCTTCCTCCGCCACATCACCATCACCGTGGAGGACGCCTCGCTTACCAGGTTTGCACTGCTGACCACCCCGACGACGGCGTTCGCGTACAACCTCTCCCTTACGCTGAGCGTACACAACCCGAACTGGGCGATGACCATCAAGAACACGGAGCCGTTCGAGGCCGCGTACAAGTTCGACGGCCAGCAGTTCGACCGCGTGCAGGTCGCCGACAAGGGCGTCAAGCACCCCCCCAGGAAGACCATCCTGTACCGCCTCGCCACGAGCCAGGAGAGCGTCTACGTGGCACTGGGCAACGCCGGCGTGGCGGAGTACAAGAAGGAGAGCCAGGCGGGGGTGTTCGAGCTTGAGGTGGCGCTGACCCGCAAGGTAAGCTACACGGCGCGCCACACCAAGTGCAAGATCGAGGCCACCTGCCCACTCAAGCTGCAGATCGAGCAACCCGGGGCGACCACGGTGGTGTTCGAGAAGGTGAAATGCAAGCTTGCCAAGGCGGAGAAGAACTGCTAGAAATGAATTGATTTCGAGTTGACCATAAAAAAATTGATTTCGAGTTGTTGTGTTCATTCACTGTTGGTTTGTGTCGATTTCAAGTGTGTATGTGGAATTCTCCCCCACAAGACAGAGCGCCGTCTGCCCCTCGTCCGTGCATGGCGCGGCTAGTGTGATGTGTGCTTCGGCGTTTTCTTTTTGCCATAACGTGATGTCGGTTTTGTAAAACAGAGGACTAATTCTGAGATTAGCAGTGGTCGCTCGTTCATCCACAAATTTGTACGTTTGTACCTTCCGGCAAAGCAGCCTCTCTGTCGTCTCCTTGTGATGCAGCACTTGTGTAATGGCAAAGACGAACTCATCCCTCAGCTAACACAGCAGAGATGGGTTCATAAACTTTTCTGCTGGCAGCACCAGGAATTGGCTATACTGAGCACATATGACATGAATGGTCTCTGTAAAATCGTCATACATGCCGTGCTGATTGTTGCCATACTCATTGGATGCTTTTAAGGCATCTTCATAAAGTTCTTGGTACAATTCAGCCACGCTCTTATCTTTCACAGCAGTAACCATGGTATCCTGGTTAAGATCCTCAATATCACCGCAGAAGACTTGCTGTTCTGGATATCCGAAAATGTCCTCTGCAAGGACCTCCATCTTGATGCAGCCATGAACCTGACCAGGTATTCCATGAACTTTGTACACCTGGTATATGGGCAGTTGCAGGTCTGCACTTAACTGCTGGAGCATGTACGTGTACAAATTGCCAAGCCAGTGAACAAAACAGGCATGTGGCATTCAGATTAGAAGGTTAACTAATGTTGTTCTGCTTATTCCTAGTTTAAACATGAATACTTTCAGTGCAAACGAATTAGTGCGCAACCACCAAGGGACCGGCGCGGAGATTGGATTAGTACATATTAAACCTATAGCTTACAGAAGGTGAGGAGTTGTCAGGGACGAAGCTAGAAAATTTTGCCAACGGGGTCAACTCTCTATGATAGTGGGGTCAACCTCTACAAAAAATATTAATCAGTGCTAATTAGTGAAGAATTTGCTGTTTTCCATTGCAGTCAGCTGACACCATTGCCAATAAGCCAGCTCCGTCCCTAGGAGTTGTTACGGTTCGAAGTTGTGTCCACCGCAACATATTAACAAATTTAGAAAAGAAGTCCATAAGTAACTTCAAATCTTGCAATAATAGATAAATTGGTCACCAAATATTATTTACAATAAATCAAGAAAGTGCAATATTCGGTGTAAATAGCCTATGTGCACAACATATTGGGGACCCCTCTACCAATGCTTAGTAGGAAACAATGCTACAATCTAGTCAAGTAACCAAGTCCACTGAAACTTCAACATACAGCTAATAGCATAGAGAAAACGCTTATGTTGTAGATAATAGCTCGATGAAGATGGCATGGTTCGCCACGTTAGCGAATCATCGCATTGATCGATTGGCTATTGGTTGCAAGTCCCACAAAATATATCTCCAAAAGAGCTTTCACATAATATACCTCATAGTTTTTTGCTTCCTCAAACATTAAAAGTGTAGTTTTCAATGTGCTTAGAAGTGAATAATAGCACTGGAAAGTTTTAACAGAATAACGATTCCAGTTCCACAACGAAAGACAACAAAACAGCTATGGGGGTTTGATCTAACTATGTGGGCAAGGAGGAGAGGAATGTACACAACATACACTAGTAGAAAACAGGGCTTCCGTTTTCACCTTTGATCCCGGCCAAATTACAACCCGGGATCAATGCACCATTGATCCCGGGTCGGGAGGGCGGGGCGCCCGTGGGCATTGCTCCCGGGTCGGGGGGGGGGGGGGGGGGGGGGGGGGGACCTTTGGTCCCGGTTCGTGACACGAACCGGGATCAAAGGATCCTCACATGCGCGCACATGCTTTTCAGCGCTGGGCCCCTTTGGCAGGGGACCTTTGGTCCCGGTTCGTGTTACAAACCGGGATCAAAGGGTCTCCCTGCTATATCATCTTCTTCCACCCCGAGCTAGCTCGAGTTCATCACCATTTCTCCTCCATTTTCCTCTCTCCCACTCAAATTAATCCCCATTTTTTTGCACCATTTGAGAGGATTGAAGGCACCCCATCTATTCAAAGGTTAGCAACATCGTTCTTTCCTCCGGCGTTGCAACTTTAGCTCATTTCGTTGCTAGTTTAGCTCATTTCAATTTTGTAATGCTAGCAAGGTGTTTGATGAAATGACCAAGCTAGAAAGTGTATTTGCGAGCTCAAATTAATTTATTATTTGTGGATTTTAGTGTTGTCCCCGTCCTCACCGCCGTCGATAGCCCGCGTCGTCCCGTCACCGGCACCACTTTGGTGAGCCTCTTTTTTATCTTTTATTTTTAAAACCTATATATATACTTGTATGATTTAAATGCATATTTATTTCTTGTATAATTAATTTCTTATGTTTTTTATATGTATAGTGTCATGGTTTTGATATCCGTCCCCGTCGGCACTCGTCCGATCTATGATTCGGATGTGGTATATTTTCATAACTATTTGTTTCGTTTCGTGTTTATCACACTCATGCCCGACCAACTTGACGTAGAGATATTTTATTTAGGAGGTAGTTGAACCGGAAATTCCAGTCGACCCTATTGTCGAGTATTTTAAAAAGGAAAACGACGATTTGAAAGCAAAATTGAAGATAAGCGAAGATCTTTGTCTCCAATACCTTGAAGAGAAGAGTGTATTGGACTTGAAGATTGCCGACATCGATGATGCTTACGGGGTCGTCGTCGCTGCTCACGAGATGAAGATGGAGGCAATGCGCTTGAAGCTTAAAAAGATTAGAAAATATGCCATTAGTCGAGAGGCTTGGTATCATTATGCTGTTGGTTCAATAGTTACCTTAGTTGCGATTTTGATCGCATTTGTTGTTGGATTTAAATTCTTTAGATAGTTGTATGTTAGGTTCAATTAATGTATGTTTCATTAGAACAATGTATTACATTTGGGCACTACTCTACTTTGGTTTTAATGTGATGAACTTGTATTAATTAATTTGGTCAGTACTATATATTTATGATGTAGTGTAATGGTTTTTGATATATTTATATAATGCAGATGAGCCGGCAATAGATGTACAGTGACCGACGCGGTCTCGACTTTATCAATGGCATGCATAGTTTTCTCCGTGTGGCTAATGATAACAAGCCGTCGAGTGGTTATATTCTTTGTCCATGTAGAGTCTGCAAGAATAAGCGGGATTACTCTACGTCAACACTAGTAGGAAAACCATTATAGGTAGGTTGCATTCTGTGGCGCACCACCAAACGGTGCGCCACAGAAATATATTTCTGCGCCGCACAGGACGAGGTGCGCCACAGAAAGTCGTATTTCTGTGACGCACGTGGCCCGGTGCGCCACAGAAAGTGGTATTTCTGTGGCGCACGAGGTCCCGTGCGCCACAGAAATGTCACTTTCTGTGGCGCACCGCAAAGAGTGCGCCACAGAAATCCTATGGGCCCCGCACGCAATCAGTGGACTAGGTCCATCTGGGGAACTTCTGTGGCGCATGGCGTTGGGTGCGCCACAGAAATCCAGAATTCTGTGGCGCACGTGCAGTCGTGCGCCACAGAATATGAACTTTCTGTGGCGCACGCTGCGGCATGCGCCACAGAAAGTTAACATTCTGTGGCGCATGTGCTGCGGTGCGCCACAGAATATTGGCCCCAGATCTACAAAAAGGTGGCAGCACCCACTTTCCCCATGTGACCTTCTTCATTCTCCCCCATGCATCTAGCTCGAGCTCCTCCTCTCTCCCATGCGATTTTGACCATCCTATTCTCCATTATTTGTTGTTAAACCTAATTTATTTGACATATAATTTGTGAGGGCTTGGGGAGAGCCTCCATATATATTCTCCTCCTCTCTTTTTGTCCACTAATTTCTCTCCATCACCACCCACTCTCTCTCATCGATCACGGTGACGCACCGGCAATAGATCTAGATCTACTAGGTGTGTATTGTACGATGAGTATGTGTGTACATGGTGTTGTGCCTTTTGTTGTTGTGTTGCGTCGGCGTGGTGCATGGATGTTTGCCGAAATGTTGATTCATTTCCATTTCGGCAAATTTTTGCACCACATATGTCCTACTTTTAGGGGAAGTCATGCCGAATTTTTTCGTCGAACATTTCCGTCTTAATAACACAAACTCTATATGTATACCGCGTAGGCGACCATGGTCATAAAGATGAGCTCCAGTCGAATCAACAACTACAAGGAAGAAGCGAAGGCGGAAATGAATCGGTGCAACATGCGCCAGATACGATGTCCGTGTAGAAGTTGCAAACTTGTGAGATGGATGGACCCTGATTCCGGACTATTGGAGGAACACCTGCTCAGGCGCGGTTTCATGGAAGGCTTCAATGAAGCGCCGACTGCAAATGTTGCGCCGACAGCAAATGTTGCGCCTGAAGACGAGGGCGGGCAAGATGATCATGACGAAGGAGATGCAGACGGACATGGTCATGATGAAGGAGTAGATGGTGGTGGAGAAGACTTGAACACGCCGCAGAGCTCGCTAATGTCGGCCTTGATGGAGTCTCATGTTCAAGAACTGCTCCTCAAGGAGGCGAGGACCGTTAGAGAGAAAGCCAAGCTGGCGCAAATGGAGATAGACGGGAAGCTTCCGTTGTATCCAGGGTGCCGGCCACAGGATACACGCTTGCAAGTAACGCTTGATGCTCTGGAGATGAAGTCGGGAAACAAATGGACCGACGTGAGCTTCAACAGGAACATGCAATTCTTCCACGAGCGTCTTCCCGAGGGGAACACATTGCCAACTAGTATCGAGGAGGCCAAGAAAGTCGTGTGCCCTCTTGACCTACCGCACGTTAAATACCACGCCTGCATCAATGATTGTGCAATTTATCGGGGCGAGTACGAGGACAGAACCACATGTCCGGTGTGCGGCCAAGGACGGTACAAGATCAACACGTATGACCTCAGGAGTCCGGAGAATGAGGCTTTGCGCAATGACCTCCTCAAGAAGCTTCACGTACGATATATTTTCCCGGATGATGGAAACAAAAAGGTGGACCAGTTCTCCATCACGAAGATGAACACCGCCTTGACAAGCTGGAGAGGCCGGGTGAAGGCGAAGATTCTTGAAAAGGGTCTTAGCTGGGAGGAGATTAGTGCCAAAGAGCCGTACATCGAGAAAGACGAGTTCGATATATTCAAGTAATCCTTGTCATGTCCGGATGCTGAAAAATGGACCGAGTGGGGGAAGCAAATGCGGGCAATGAACTTAGGTAACCACCATTTGGGAAGCGGCGGTTACGCAGGAAAAAAGCCCGTTTGGGACAAGGAGGATGCCGAGGTTGCGAGACTTGGGAAAGAGAACCCCTGGCATAAAATCACGGACGAGCAAGTTAGGAACTTTGTTCGTTCCCGCTACTATCTGAAGCCGGGGACGGGGGAATTCGTTACCGACTACGAAGATGTGGCGGATTTCGAGAAAAAGCTGGTAAGGAACTAATTGCCGCGGATATCTCAAAGTCCATTTGCGTTGATTTCTACATGGGTTCACGTTTATTTTCTTTGTCCGCAGGAGGCTCAGTTGAAGATTGAGGCTGACCCGTCGTACCAGCCGGAGCCTCCGGCTGGCCCGTGGGACACAACCTTCAACCGGGCGATGAACGAGTACAAGGGGAGGGGCAAGAGAGATGCGCCGACGTCAGCTGGCCGTGTGACCGGCTTTGGTACGGCGATGAAGTTCACCGAGTACTACAGCACGGACACCGAGAAGAAAAAGGCGAGGAGGTACCTGGCTAAAGATAGAGCCGAGGTTGTCGAGCTAAGGAAGCAGCTGTCCGAGAAGGTGGACTCCAGCGTGGTGGACAAGCTGGTGGCCGACAAGGTGGACGAGAGGCTCCGGAATTTTTTACCCCCTGCATTGGTGGAGGGGATAACTGCTTGGCATGCGGGAGGTCAACAGGGGCCGATATACGTGCCCAGCTTCGCCGGCAGCACCTCCAGCAATAACGTGTCGCCGGTCCTGCAGACCCCACCAGTGCCCGCTACCGTGGAGCAACATACACCAACGCCGGAGAACAATGATAGGCCGGCCGCCGGCACCGGCGCATCTCCTTCTCCATTAGCCGAGATCAACGCCGTCACCAAGGTAATTAATTAGTATGTGTGTGTGAGACAATGGAAACATATATATGTATGATCATGAATATGTATGATACATTGTGTGTGAGACTATATGCCTTATTTCATGGTGCACGCTATGTGTTGACTCCGTCTCCCAGGACACAGAATGCATACTCCTGCTTAGGGTGGGGTCCGACGGCGAGTTGAAGGAAGCCGCAAGGGCCACAATCGTACAACCTTTGACCCGCGAACTCCACACCGTCCGAATGAACGAGCTCTCAATGAAAGTAAATGTGAGGGAGGTAGTGCCTGAGTTCCGTGACATCGACCCCCCCCAAGCAACCTCAGGGAGCCGAGGCACACATGAAGCTTGGCGAATGCGGAGTTGGATGCTGGAATGGCCGAAGTCCCAAATTCGTCTTGGGAATGTTCTTCAAGGGACTAGGCGCACCGGCGGCGCCACCTCGAGGCCCCCGATCATTCGGCCCCCGCCGAGGCGGACAAAGAAAAATGTTGCGGATGAACCGGCGCCACAAGCAGCCATCACCACCACCCAGAAGTAACAGCCGGTCGCCGCCACCGCCAGCGGGAAGCTACCTCCACACGCCCCCCCCCCCCGCCGGCCGGAAGCCACCGCCGCCGGTCATCGCCGCCACCACCAACCGCCACAAAATGTTGTTGGGAACGTCTTCACCGCAACCGTCCAAGGTTAGTTCTGACTCGACGAATATATTCCCCGACTTTCCGACTTTCCCGACTAACGGATGCATGTGCTATTGTTTATGTTTAGGACAAAGGCGTTGCACCTCAAGTTGGTGGCAACAACGACAACGACGACGACGAGAACGACAACGATATCAACGTCGATGAGTTCATCAACACTGGCGCCATCGCGGATGATATGTACATGCCTCTAGTGGATGAAGAACCCTTCCGCGACCACCAAACTCAACCTGCTCGTCCCACTTCATGCACACAGCGCCTGGCCTTCACCGACACGCCTCCTGATGCCGGTGATCATCAAGCTCAACCGGGTAACATTTTCACCCCTACCACACTGCAAGCAACTGTTAAAGCGGGGTTCACTGCACCCCCACAATCCGCAGAGACGCAGAAGCCAAAGAAGCACAGGAAGAGAAAACAATCCGATGCGAGCAAGCCAGCTCCTCAGACCGGGTCTTGAAGACAATGTTCATGCCTACCCGCGAGTTCATGAAGCTGGCAAAGCTATCTTGTCTGAGGACTTGCACCGTATTGCAGAAGGACGCATGCTTGCTTTGCAGGAGGTTGTCTTGTATCATGAGGTGACCCTTCTTAAAGAGAAGAACCCGAGTTACCCGGCGTTCGCGGTCAAGGTGCCAAAAGAGATGGTGGACTTCGTCCGGGAAGACCCCGCGGATGTGTTCTTCATAGCGTTCGAGGACATCTTCAACCTGTTTCACACCAAACGGCTGGACTATAACATGGTCCGCCTATATGCGCTCGATCACGCGATGAAGATCCGGAGAGATGGTACCCCCTACGTCGCGGTAGTGGATCCCTACTACATGCGCGACAGCCATCTGGTGCCAGGATCAAGGGCACGGGAAACGGCCAAGGAGTACCTCGTAGGGTTCTTCCTGGCCAACAAGCACAAGAACGCCCTTCTTCTGCCTTACTTTTTCGAGTAAGTACACATCCGCTAGCCACCGTCCTATCTTATGCCTTCTGGTACATTTCTTCCATCGCTGATCCTTTGTCCAACATTCCATTTCAATTGTGTTGAGCAGGGACAAGTACTGCGCACTCATCCACGTAGCCCCGAGGTGGTCCGTTGCCACTTATTTTGACTCGGGGAATAAATCCCAGCCGAGAGATTACACCAGAATAAAGAGTGTTCTCGATGACGCTCTCGAGGCCTACGCCAAAAAGGGCGGCCCCTTCCATAAGAAGTCGGAATTTTACACGGAGGACAACACACACAAGTTCTTGCATGGGATCCAATTCCATTGCATCAAGCAACTGGATCAGAGCGTGAAGGAGGCCTGGTATGCCCTCCATCACCTTAAAGGCCTTGTCCGGGATTGCGAGAAATCGAAGCTTCCATCTAATCTCGCAGAATACACCAAGACCGCGGATGAGCTCACCGATGCTGATATAAGACAAGACTTCCATCGCATCAAGCTGCACTTAACAACGATCATCATGGACGATGTCATTCACAGCTCAGGGTCCTTCCACTATCCCATAGGTAGGATGTATTATAAAAGAAAGCCTTGCTAAGCATTACTAGATAGTGTGTACTTTTTGGAGAAATGCATGTGTAGGGTTATATATTATATATATGCTATGCTATGAAACCCAAATAGGATAGCCATATGATTTCCAACCATGACAATTGATTGATCGTCTTGCCTCTCTACTTAGATGAATAAATTATACTCTATGTATATCACTAACCAATATAGATTCCAAACCATCTTCAGGGTTGTCTCAGAGGGAGATCCAAGATCGACTAGAGGCGCAGAATGACACCAGGGAGTGGAGGACGAAAGGGGGCATTCTACCGTTCCCGGAGCCGCTCAAGAAGAGGAATCGATGATCATGCATGCTCCCGCGCGCTCCTGCTCACCATCGTCGCCGATGTGTACTACATTTGATCCTAGTTAGGCGTGAACACTTGGTTTGTAATGTGTAGTGTGAAATGATGAACTTTTGTTTGTATCATAACTAATTGTGTAAACATTCGGCACTTTTGTGACTATGTGTATGTATCTCGGTCACACTAAGTAATATGTGATAAATAGTGATTAATGTGTGTCTGTTTATATACCTGTCAAATATATCTGTATTTCTGTTTAATTCTGTATAAATCCTGTATATACCTGTATTTGTACAGCAAAAAAAATGTGTATTTCTGTTTCATACTTTCTGTGGCGCACGCTTTTTTATTTTGTGGCGCACCACTTTCTGTGGCGCATCTGTAGATGGTGCGCCACAGAATTTCCCTGTCTGGCCCCTGCCCCCATATTTCTGTGGCGCACCGGAGAGGGTGCGCCACAGAAAGTTGGATTTCTGTGGCGCATCCAGGGGTGCGCCACAGAAATTATATTTTTGTGGCGAAATTTCTGTGGCGCACCCAGCTTTTCTGGGGTGTGCCACAGAATCTGTTTTTGGTGCGCCACTGTTAGTGCTTTCCTACTAGTGCAAGAACCATTCACGTCCACCTGTTGGAGGAGGGTTTCATGGATGGTTATTATTGTTGGACCAAGCACGGAGAAAGAGGGGTTGTGATGGAAGAAAATGAAGAAGAAGAGGATAATGACACCTATCCTACGTTCACTGCAGACGGTGATACTCCAATGGGGGAAGACGAAGCTGAAGAAGAGCCCAATGATGATGAGCCCAATGATGATTTTGGCCGGGCCATTCTTGATGCACGGATAAACAGCGGAAGTGAAAACGAGAGGTCGAAGTTGGATAGCATGTTAGAGGATCACAAAAAATTGTTGTACCAAAATTGCGAAGATGGCCAGAAGAAGCTTGGTACCATGCTGGAATTGCTGCAATAGAAGGCAGAGAATGGTACAACTGACAGAGGATTTGAGAATTTGCTGAAAATAATAAAGAAGATGCTTCCAAGGGATAACGTACTGCCCCCCAGTATGTACGAAGCAAAGAAGATTGTGTGCCCTCTAGGATTAGAGGTGCAGAAGATACATGCATGCATCAATGATTGCATCCTCTATCGCGGTGAGAAGTACGAGCATTTGAATGCGTGCCCGATATGCGGTGCGTTGCGGTACAAGATAAGGCGAGATGACCCTGGTGATGTTGACGGCGATCCGTGCCCCAGGAAGAGGGTTCCTGCCAAGGTGATGTGGTATGCTCCTATAATACCACGGTTGAAACGTTTGTTCCAAAACAAAGAGCATGCAAAGTTGTTACGATGGCACAAAGAAGACCGTAAGAAAGACATGATGCTGAGACACCCCGCTGATGGGTCGCAGTGGCAAAAAATCGACAGGACCTTCAAGACGTTTGCAGATGACACTAGGAACATAAGATTTGGTCTAAGTACAGATGGCTTTAATCCTTTCGGGAAACAAAGCTCCAGTCATAGCACCTGGTCTGTGACTCTATGTATGTATAACCTTCCTCCTTGGTTGTGCATGAAGTGGAAGTTTATTATGATGCCGGTGCTCATCCAAGGTCCGAAGCAACCCGGCAACGACATTGATGTGTACCTGAGGCCATTGATTGAAGAACTTTTAGAGTTGTGGAGTGACGAAGGGGTACGTGTGTGGGATGAGCACAACAAGAGGCATTTGACCTACGAGCGTTGTTGTTTGTAACCATCAATGATTGGCCTGCTCTTAGTAACATTTCAGGACAGTCAAACAAGGGATACAATGCTTGCACGCACTGTCTAGATAAGACTGAAAGTATATATGTAGGCAACAAAATGTGTACCCAGGTCATCGTCGATTTCTTCCACCTGAGCATCCCGTAAGAAAGAAAGGCAAGCATTTCAAATGTGAGGTTGATAACCGGACGAAGCCTACCTGCCCTGATGGTGATGCTATATATGAGATGATCGATGACATAGCTTAATTATTTGATCCTGCGGTTATTAACGAATCTTTTTTTTCTTTTAGCCCTCTGGAACAAGCAAATCATCTGCATCTAGAGTGCCGAAAGGGTCGAAAGGGTCGAAAGCCATGAAGCCTCGAGGCCCGTCGAAGCCGATGAAGGAGGGTCAAAGGGTAGTGATCGATATAGTTGATGCTACTGGCCAACCAATGCAACCCTTAGAGTGCCGCTGCAAATTTATAAACCAATGCGGAGTTTTAGTTAGGGACATGGTACCGATCACATGTCAAGAATGGCATCCGCGGAAGGACGGGAGCAAGACTTGGACTTATGTCGACGACCAAACAAAAGATTTGTTTTGGGAGAAGCTCTTGACAAAGGTCACCCTGCCTCCAGAAGTGACAGAAAACGAGAAGTGGATGGAGAAAGTCAAGGAGTGGACTCTTGGCAAGGCTGCCGAACAGTTCCGAACCCACAAGAAAACTATATGGAAAGATTATTTTGAAGAGAAGGAAAAAGATCCTGAATACACTCCAGTATTCACCGGAGCACAAGTGAAGCTAAACGACCAGTGGCCCTTATTTAAAGAGCAAAGAGAATCGGAGGCCGCTGTGGCCCGATCGGAAAGAAACAAGTTAAATGCTGCGAAGAAGGAATATCACCACACTTTGGGGGCAGGTGGCTACAAGGCTGCCGTGCCTAAGTGGGAAGCATTTGAAGCAAAACTGCTTGATGAGGGGAAGATTCCACAGACAGCGGGCTGGCCCGATAGGTCCAAATTTTGGTTGTTCGCGCATGGCGCTGGGTTGGACCCTGACACAGGGAAGATTGTTGCTCAGGGAAAATGGGAGGCAAAGATTAGGTTTATAACCAAAGAACTTGAGAATGCAATAGAGAAAGTTCGAAATGGAACCTACAAGGTCGACAGAGAGAAAGACGAGCTGTCACTCGCACTCGGGAATCCTGAAAAAGTTGGACGAGTACGAGGTTATGGATACGGAGTTACTTGGGCACAAGGTTTTCCGGCAGACGCTCACACTTATAGAAGCCGTCAGAGAAAGAAAAAGGAGGAGAGCGACCGGTTATCGGCATTGGAACGCAAGGTGCATCAGCTGGAGCAAAGTCAGCAAATTGAATCTCGTGTGCATCTAGAAAGTCCAGAAGTCGAAGCCGCCCCATCTAATCAGCGAAAAAGCAGCGTGGGTTCCACGCAGATGGAACATTCTGAACTTGAAGCGCCGCCGACTCGATACCCCGTGGATGATATCACGGAGAAGACAGAATGCGAGCTACATATGGCAATGAGCAACTTGTCCTTCAAGGTGGCGGTCGGCTATGCTTTACCGAATGAATCTGGAGCAAGGTACCATCTCGGCGGGATTCCAGCTGGCTATGCTATTGTCGGGGTGGATGACATTGTACCGTTATATGCTAATCTAAATCTTGACATTCCTGGAGGTGACGGCGAGAGGACACTAGGAGATGCCAAGAAGTCCATCATTCTGTGGCCAAAGAAATACATCTTGTTTCCAAACTTGCCGCCGCCAAGGCCACCGACTCCTCCAAGTAGCAACCCCCACCTCAAGATCCACCCTCCCCACGTCATGATCCATCCCCCCCCCCCCACCTCAAGATCCTCCCTCCCCACGTCATGATCCATCCCCCCTACCTCAAGATCCTCCCTCCCCACGTCATGATCCATCCCCTGCACCACCACCTCAAGATCCATCCCCCCCACCTCAAGATGCATCCTCGCCACCTCGTGACGACTGTCGGGAGCCCAGCCCGAGTCCATCCCCACCACCTCAACAGAGAGTGCGCTCTGTTTCGCGGAAACTAAAGTTCCCGTCGAAATATACAGAGAGGTGTGCTTTAAACTTCCCGCCAGAAACTCGAGAGGAACGTGAGTTGCGAAAGCCTCTTCCAAAGAGATCCTATGACTTGACTCCAGAGGAACTCGAGGAGTCGTGCGAGCTGATGTGAAAAAACAATTGGCACCGAAACGGCACATGCGAAAGGAGGTAATAGCATTGGGAAAAGTGGCACAATTTCTGAAAAATCTATCGACTGGGCCGGTACGGCCGCCTATTCTGCGAGACGACTATGATCGTACCATTGAAAAGTTAATTAGAGAACGGAATTTGCAGGAGAATGAGGCATGTCGCCAAAAGAGGGAGCAGCAGCAGATGGCAGCTAAAAAGGCCCAGCAGGAGAAGGAGGCTGTATTTCGCCAAAAGAGGGAAGCTAATAAGAAATCCGGAAACAAGTGGCCCAGCTCGGAGAACAGGCAAACCAGTCGGTTGATACGTCTCCAACGTATCCATAATTTCTGCTGTTCCATGCTTATATTATACCATTTGCTACATGTTTTATATACACTTCGTATCACTTTTATGCATTTTCTGGGACTAACCTATTAACAAGATGCCACAGTGCCAGTTCCCTGTTTTCTGCTGTTTTTGGTTTCAGAAAGTTACTTCTGGAAATATTCTCGGAATTGCACGAAACAAAAGGCCAGTCCCTATTTTTCCAGCACGTACACGGAGTCCGAAGGAGAGACGAAGGGAGCCACGAGGTGGCCAAACCACACCAGGCGCGGCAGTGGGCCCAGCCGCGCCACTGTGGTTTGGGCCCCTCGGGGGTCCGCCGACATCGCCCCTTCGCCTATTTATTCCCCGAGACGAAAACCCTAAAACACCGAGCCTTTCATCCAGAACATATTCGCTGCCGCCGCCGTCGTCAACCCTAACTCGGGGGGTTTCTGAAGCTCTTCCCGGCACCCTGCCGGAGAGGGGAATCATCACCGGAGGGCTCTACATCGCCATGCCCGCCTCCGGAGTGATGCGTGAGTAGTTCATCCTTGGACTATGGGTCCATAGCAGTAGCTAGATGGTTGTCTTCTCCACTTGTGCCATCATGTTTAGATCTTGTGAGCTGCCTATCATGATCAAGATCATCTTATTGTAATGCTACATGTTGTGTTTGCTGGGATCTGACTTATATTGATACCTATGTGGAGCTGAATATTATATTATCATGTCTATGTCATTTGTGATCTTGCATGCTCTCCGTTACTTGTTGAAGCCTTGGCCAAGTGAATACTTGTAACTCCAAGAGGGGGTATTTATGCATGATAGTTGGGTTCAACCTCTATTTAACCTGGGATAGTGACAGCAAGTTCTAAGGTTGTAGATGTGTTGTTGCCACTAGGGGTAAAACAGCAATGCTTTATTCAAGGATGAATGTATTGTTTACATTACGCACATTACTTAATGCAATTGTCTGTTGCTTGCAACTTAATACTGGAAGGGGTACGGATGTTAACCGGAAAGTGGACTATTTAGGCATAGATGCATGCTGGATAGCGGTCTATGTACTTTGTCGTAATGCCCAAATGAATCTCATAGTAGACACCACAGCTCACACATGCATGTTATATGCACTTATCAATTGTCAATTGCCCAGCTGTAATTTGTTTACCCAGCATGTTAGTTATCTTATTGGAGAGACACCACTAGTGAACTGTGGACCCCGGTCCATTCTTTTACATCTGAAATACAATCTACTGCAATCATTGTTCTCTACTGTTTTATGCAAACAAACATCATTTTCCATTCGATACGTTTAACCCTTTGTTTTCAGCAAGCCGGTGAGATTGACAACCTCACTGTTAAGTTGGGGCAAAGTAATTTGATTGTGTTGTGCAGGTTCCACGTTGGCACCGGAATCCCTGGTGTTGCGCCGCACTACACTCCTTCACCAACACCTTCGAAGCAAACCTCGTTTTCCTACTGGTTCGATTAAACCTTGGTTTCATACTGAGGGAAAACTTACTGCTGCACTCATCATACCTTCCTCTTGGGGTTCCCAACTGACGTGTGACGTACAAGCATTGTTTCTGGCACTATTAACTTAGAGCCACCAACACGTTTTCTGGCGCCGTTGCCGGGGAAAACCGAATTGCTTCTGCAAGGGGAGTCTCTCACACCCAATCTCTTTACTTTGTTATTTGTCTTGCTTAGTTTATTTTTATTTAGTCTTGTTTGCTCTCTTTATCAAAAACACAAAAAAATTAGTTACTTGTTTAATTCAGTTTGATTTTGTTTTTCAAAATGAATGCTCCTGAAGTTGAAGTTCGTTCTTTTAGGCAACTAGGAGGTGAAAATTTGAAAGATGCTTGGTATAGAATTAGTGATGCTCATCATAGATGTACTAAGAAACACTCTACCACTATCCTCCTTAGGAACTTTTATGTTGGTATCTCTAGTTGGTATAGGTATGTTCTAGACACTCTTACAGGTGGAAATTTCTTGGGTACTCCTGCTTTAGAAGCCTGTAATATTATTGAAAGTTTGGTAGGAACACCACCCACTAAAGATATTAAAGTTGAGATCACCTTGGAGGATGTTATAAATAAGTTAGACTCTATGGAGAATTTTTTCCAAATTTTCTTGATTGTATTGGTAAGACTAATGAATCAATAGCCACCATCAATGAAAGAATCACTGTTCTTGAGGATAATAATATCCATGACACCCAAAATCATAGAATTGATGAGTTAGAGGAAGCTATTGAAACCTTAAGTTCAACCTTTACTTCTCTTAAGTCTAAAAAGGAGAAAGTTTATGTGGGTAGAGAGCAAAAGTTTATGTATGTTCCTAAAGTGCCAAAACCAAAGACTCATTATGAGCTTAAAATTGATAAAACTTTTAGTACGGTTAAAGGTAATGAAACACCTCCAGGAACATCTAAGATACCCATTGTTACAAGCTGTGTGTTGGAAGAAGCTTTTGATGATTTGAATGATTTGCCACTTGACAACACTTGATTTTCACTTTCTGCGCCTAGCTGAAAGGCGTTAAAGAAAAGCGCTTATGGGAGACAACCCATCGTTTTTATTTGCTGTTATTTTTGTTTTCTTTGAGTCAAGGAGTTTTGTTACTTCTGTAGCAACTCCTTTGTATCTTTATTTTATCGCAATGTTGTGCCAAGTAAAGTTCTATATTGAAAGTTGATGCAAGATTTGGATTTCTGCGCAGTGACAGATTTTTAGCTGTCACGGATTTGAGCTTATCTCCCTGTAGAAAATTCAAAAAATTCTGAGAAAAATCACGCATATTCCTGAGATATGTACGCAACTTTCATTATTTTAGGCCAGATCCATCTGAGCAACTTAAGTGCCTCGAAAAAATTCGTCATTCCAGACTGTTCTGTTTTTGACAGATTCTGCCTTTTGTTTTGCATTCGCTCTTTTACTGTGTTTGTGTGGATTTCTTTGCTCCACAAAGCATTGGTGGCTGTAGCTAATGTCCAGAAGCTTTGGGATTGATTGTATCATTACAGAATATGAGAATTTTTGATTATGCACTAACCCTCTAATGAGAACTGTCTTGAGTTTGGTGTGAAGGAAGTTTTCAAGGATCAAGCGAGAAGGGTGATATTATGTGATCAAGAAGAGTGAAAAGCCTAAGCTTGGGGATGCCCCCGTGGTTCATCCCAACCATATTCAGAGAGACTCAAGCGTCTAAGCTTGGGGATGCCCAAGGCATCCCCTTCTTCATCAACAAACTTATCAGGTCATCTCTAGTGAAACTATATTTTAATTCTTTCACATCTTATGCGCTTTACTTGGAGCGTCTGTGTGTTTTTATTTTTGTTTTTGTTTGAATAAATTCGGATCCTAGCAATCCTTGTGTGGGAGAGAGACACGCTCCGCTTTTTCATGTGAATACTCATGTTCTTCACTTATATTTGTTGAGTATTCTTAACTAGCTACTGCAGTGCTTTTAGCTCCTGTTTTTCATGCATCTCTTCGAGCTGTTAGCACTTGTTTATAAATACTCTCTTGCTGCATTATATTATCATTTGGAGAGTTTATGTTTAAATAAATTGATTGGTGTTTGTTTGGAAGAAAGAAAATGCTACATGTAGTAGTTGGTATTGGAAAAGACATATGCATTCTTGTAGATCATTGTCTTGTTTTGATTTGATGCTTTGCAATTGTTTTGAGCTCTCAAGTAGATCATGTTTAAGCTCTTGCATCATGTAGTTAAAGCCTAGTAGTGGAGAACTACCGTAGAGCTTGTTGAGACTTGGGATGCATATTTGTTCTCTCTAAGGTCTAGATATTTTCTGGTAAAATGTTTGAGCAACAAGGAAGACAGTGTAGAGTCTTATAATACTTGCAATATGTTTTTATGTGATTCTTGCTGTACCGGTTTATACTTGTGTTTGCTTCAAACAACCTTGCTAGCCTAAACTCTGTACTGAGAGGGAATGCTTCTCGTGCATCCAAAACTTGAGCCAAAACCCATGCCATTTGTGTCCACCATACCTACCTACTATGTGGTATTTCCTGCCATTCCAAGTAAATATTTCATGTGCTACCTTTAAACTATTCAAAACTTTATTACTCCTTATTTGTGTCAATGTTTTATAGCTCATGAGGAAGTATGTGGTGTTTTATCTTTCAATCTTGTCATTTACTTCTGACAGACTTTCACCTGGACTAGTGGCATATACATCCGCTTATCCAATAATTTGCAAAAAGAGCTGGCAACGGGGTGCCCAGCCCCAATTAATTACAACTTTCATTAATAATTCTCTTCACATGTTTTGCCCTGATTTATCAGTAAGCAACTTAATTTTGCAATAGACACTCCTCCATGGTATGTGAATGTTGGAAGGCACCCGAGGATTCGGTTAGCCATGGCTTGTGTAAGCAAAAGGTTGGGAGGAGTGTCATCTATAAAGAAACTAAAATACATGTGTAAACAAAAGAGAAGAGGGATGATCTACCTTGCTGGTAGAGATAACGTCCTTCATGGGAGCCGCTCTTGAAAGTCTGGTTGACAAGGGGGTTAGAGTGCCCACTACCATTCGTTGACAACAACAAACACCTCTCAAATACTTATTTTGTGCTCTCTATATGCTTTCGAAAACTTAAAAAGCTCTAGCACATGATTTAATCCCTGCTTCCCTCTGCGAAGGGCCTATCTTTTACTTTATGTTGAGTCAGTTTACCTACTCCTTTCTATCTTAGAAGCAAACACTTGTGTCAACTTTGTGTGCATTGATTCTTACATATTTACTTATTGCACTTGTTATATTGCTTTATGTTGACAACTATCCATGAGATATACATGTTACAAGTTGAAAGCAATGCTGAAACTTAATCATCCTTTGTGTTGCTTCAATGCCTTTTACTTTGAATCTATTGCTTTATGAGTTACCTCTTATGCAAAACTTTTTGATGCTTGTCTTGAAAGTACTATTCATGAAAAGTTTTTGCTTATATGATTCATTGTTTACTCTTTATCTATTTGTTAGCAAACTATAGATCATTGCTTTGAGTCACTTCATTCATGACATGAGCCTTGCAATATATTGATCAAGATTGTGTGAAAGCATGTCTCCTCAGAAATTATTTGTTGTTATCGTTTTACCTACTCGAGGACGAGTAGAACTAAGCTTGGGGATGCTTGATACGTCTCCAACGTATCCATAATTTCTGCTGTTCCATGCTTATATTATACCATTTGCTACATGTTTTATATACACTTCGTATCACTTTTATGCATTTTCTGGGACTAACCTATTAACAAGATGCCACAGTGCCAGTTCCCTGTTTTCTGCTGTTTTTGGTTTCAGAAAGTTACTTCTGGAAATATTCTCGGAATTGCACGAAACAAAAGGCCAGTCCCTATTTTTCCAGCACGTACACGGAGTCCGAAGGAGAGACGAAGGGAGCCACGAGGTGGCCAAACCACACCGGCGCGGCAGTGGGCCCAGCCGCGCCACCGGTGGTTTGGGCCCCTCGGGGGTCCGCCGACATCGCCCCTTCGCCTATTTATTCCCCGAGACGCGAAAACCCTAAAACACCGAGCCTTTCATCCAGAACATATTCGCTGCCGCCGCCGTCGTCAACCCTAACTCGGGGGGTTCTGAAGCTCTTCCCGGCACCCTGCCGGAGAGGGGAATCATCACCGGAGGGCTCTACATCGCCATGCCCGCCTCCGGAGTGATGCGTGAGTAGTTCATCCTTGGACTATGGGTCCATAGCAGTAGCTAGATGGTTGTCTTCTCCACTTGTGCCATCATGTTTAGATCTTGTGAGCTGCCTATCATGATCAAGATCATCTTATTGTAATGCTACATGTTGTGTTTGCTGGGATCTGACTTATATTGATACCTATGTGGAGCTGAATATTATATTATCATGTCTATGTCATTTGTGATCTTGCATGCTCTCCGTTACTTGTTGAAGCCTTGGCCACGTGAATACTTGTAACTCCAAGAGGGGGTATTTATGCATGATAGTTGGGTTCAACCTCTATTTAACCTGGGATAGTGACAGCAAGTTCTAAGGTTGTAGATGTGTTGTTGCCACTAGGGGTAAAACAGCAATGCTTTATTCAAGGATGAATGTATTGTTTACATTACGCACATTACTTAATGCAATTGTCTGTTGCTTGCAACTTAATACTGGAAGGGGTACGGATGTTAACCGGAAAGTGGACTATTTAGGCATAGATGCATGCTGGATAGCGGTCTATGTACTTTGTCGTAATGCCCAAATGAATCTCATAGTAGACACCACAGCTCACACATGCATGTTATATGCACTTATCAATTGTCAATTGCCCAGCTGTAATTTGTTTACCCAGCATGTTAGTTATCTTATTGGAGAGACACCACTAGTGAACTGTGGACCCCGGTCCATTCTTTTACATCTGAAATACAATCTACTGCAATCATTGTTCTCTACTGTTTTATGCAAACAAACATCATTTTCCATTCGATACGTTTAACCCTTTGTTTTCAGCAAGCCGGTGAGATTGACAACCTCACTGTTAAGTTGGGGCAAAGTAATTTGATTGTGTTGTGCAGGTTCCACGTTGGCACCGGAATCCCTGGTGTTGCGCCGCACTACACTCCTTCACCAACACCTTCGAAGCAAACCTCGTTTTCCTACTGGTCGATTAAACCTTGGTTTCATACTGAGGGAAAACTTACTGCTGCACTCATCATACCTTCCTCTTGGGGTTCCCAACTGACGTGTGACGTACAAGCATTGTTTCTGGCACTATTGACTTAGAGCCACCATCGGTCCCCGCGTTCAAAGTGGTGTCCGATAAGGAAATACAGCAAGACACAATTCGCATAGAAAACCCCAAAGAGTATATGTATGCATGGACATATGCCTACGGGAAGCCTTGGTCAGACCTGAGATGGTCAAATCTCTGCCGACACAATTGCGACATTTGCATGAGTGGTACGAGGGAGCCGTAAAGGCGCACCATGAGTATTTCCACGTTTCATATACGAAAGACCATTATTTAGAGGATAATGCGATGTATGTGCCGTTTGACGAAATATTTCAGTTATTCAATCAAGACTCCCTCGACAAAGCCATCATCGCTGCTATTGTTTGTAAGTGATTTATTTTATGCAATTTAATTAAGTCTCTATCTCAGCTCGTTCGTTGCCAATTATCTAACTTTATTCTTTTGTACGCTATTATATATGCAGAATGAAGATCGTCGAATGCAGAGATAACGGAATCTATAGTTTTGGGTTCATGGACCCATATTGGATTCATGAAGTAACCCTAAGGAACCATCCCGAGGACACCGAGCATTACATGCTCCAATATCTAGTGAAACACCATACATGTGAAGATATACTTCTTCCTTACAACTTCAGGTGAGTGTTACCGTACCTTCTACACATTCTACTTTGCTTACTCGATGTTTAGTGTAACTCATGGACATATAAATGTGTGAAGCAACCATTGGATTCTGGTAGACATTAGACCTGAACAAGCATGCGTTCAAGTCCTGGACCCGTTAAGGAAAGATATGGACGATTATATCAACTTGCAAGCAATGTTTCAGAGGTAACTTCAGTCATTATCGCTCTATATATCGATCTCTTTCGTTCGTTCAAGTCCTTTGATTTTTTCTTTTGCCGGCCAGGGTTTGGGAAAATTTCATTACCGAGGTTCGTGGGACTTGGAAACCGCACCTGTTTTGGTATGAAACCAAGGTAAGTAGTAGTACTATATATATATGTCCGCGCAACTTTTAAATTCTAGTTTCAGCACCATTATCATGCTTGATTGTTATTTTGATTAAATTCTATTCTTTGTAAAGTGGTGTCTGAGGCAGGCACAAGGGAATAATTTATGTGGATATTATGTTTGCGAGTACATACGATCTTTTGTTCATCAGCGGGATAGAAGCTCAGAACAACAGAGGTCTGTATACACTCTCGGCAATTACTTCATTACCATATTTGTGTTCATTTCCATTTTCACATTTTCTGATGATTTCACATTTCTTATTGATCTAGATGGAACGAGAGAAGGACAAGCTCATACCAACGAAGCGCCTTATAGCAATTCAAGAGGATTTGGCAGGATTTTTGAACAAGGAGGTCCTGAAAAAATCCGAGAATTTTTCACCCTAGAAATTGTTTTCTGCCTCCAATGTAATTGACGTGATCTCGACGTGAGAAACGTGATGTCGTGTGTGACTTAATTATATATGTATCAAAACGTATAATGTGTGACTTATATGTATGCATCACGCGTGACATCGATCGATGTGTCAACTTTATATATGTGTGTGACTTTGTATGCGCAACGTGATCTTAATTAATAGGAAAACAAAAAATCGAAAACCCTAAAAAATAAGCAAATAAAATACAAAAGATGCAAACTCTTTGATCCCGGTTGGTAATACCAACCGGGACCAAAGCTCCCCCGCCCTGCGCGCCCAGCCGCGCCCACGTGGAGGCCCATCTATCCCGGTCGTGGACATCCGGGATAAAAGCCACCCCCCTCTAGTCCCGACCCTTTAATCCCGGTTGTAAAACCGGGACCAAAGGCCCTCTGGACCCGGGATTGTTGATGATGTTTCCACTAGTGATAGAGAAATACATTTGGATCAATTAGAACTACATGAGGTGAAGACATATTTATTCGCGTAAAAACTCTTTGCTCATTACCTCACAATAGTTCCATGAAGGGGAAGACTGTCAAAATCCAGAACATAAGAACATGAAATTTCATAAACCACGGCTCATTCAGATTGTACGGAACATATATAACACCTCTAATTAAAGCACACATGGTTCTAGTGACATCCCATAAATAGATTCTTCTAGTACAAAAGGCACATGGGCAGTGTACGGGGTTAGTGTCTAAGGTTTGAAGACGGCTAATTCACAAGCTGCTCCATATTACACTTACCCATGAGCTAAACACAACCCAGCCAATAAATCCGTCTTACCTTGCGACTGAAAAGGGACGAAATGCAGCTCCCAGAACCTGCAAAAAAAAAGAGCTTCAGAGGGATACCACAGCCAAGAACTCAACAAAAATGAACAAACAACAATTAGTTGCCGTGACAACAACCAAGCACCATGAATCAATGCAAAAAACAAAAACAAAAACAGAACATATCGCTGAGGAAGCTTCTCCATGGTCAGGCGCAATGGAGATGCACGTCCTCTGGAGAGAGGCAGCAGGGCGGAGCTCGGGCGTAACGGTGGCGGGGCTGATAGACCCATGAGAATTCCAGGAAGGAGCCTAGATGGGCAGCCCAAGATAAAGACACCCACTACGGGGCTTCAAGCACGGGAGAAGCCGGCAAGCGCCGGCCTGGGCGCGCAGCATGCTGACGACGACCTCGCCCTGAAGAGCGTCCTCGAGTGGGCTTGGGAAGATACGGAGGTGGCTAACATCGGCCTCCCAGTCGGCTGCTGCCGGCTTTCCGCCTCCCGTCGCCGTTTTGCTTTCCGGCCGTCGACCTAGGTTTAGGGTGTCTGCTGAAGGGGAGGGAAGGCCGGCGAGGAGGGCCAGGGGGGTGGGTGGGGTGGCCAGAATTTGGGTGTCACCGTCGTGGAGGGTCGCGGCCTCGTCGTCGCCGTCAGGGCCGCCGCAGCTCGATCCGGCGCCGTCTCCACCACGCGGTCCAACGAAGAGGATGGTGAGCGCACAGAAGAGGAGAAGGAGAATGTACAGGTAGGCGGTGGGCCGGACGAGCGGCTCGCCCCGCTCAGCGGTTTTTTTATCTACTGTTCACCCTAGCTGAGCCGGTGCTTAAAGCTTAAAGCTTTAGTTAGTTAATACTCCCTCCGTTCCGAAATGTATGACGTTTAAGGATTCGTAGTACAACTTCCGCGACGCTACATAATTTTTCTAGTTTCCCGTTCTGCCCCCGGTCAGACAGAAGCACGTTCCTCGCTCCCACTCGCGACCTCTCTCCCACTCGCTCCCACCGCGACCTCTCTCCCGTCGTCTTTCACGCCGGCGCCGCGCCCTCTCTCTCGCCGGCGCCACACCCTCCTGCTCTCTCTCGCCGGCGCGTCGTCTTGCTTTCTCTCGCCGGCGCCCTCTCTCTCTTGCTCTCGCCGCGCCTCGGGCCTCCCTTACCGCGCCTCGTGGAGTAGGTCAAAGATTGGATTTTTACCGCGCCGAACGCTCGATCTTTGGGCTAAGATGCTCGATCTGTGGGCGGAAGCGATAGATCTGTGGGCGGCGGTGGTAGATCTCTCCGACGGCGGTGCTGGAGCAGTGGGAGGATGGTGGTGCTATAGCAGTTGGAGGACGGCGGCCTGGAGCACCGGAGCAGAGGGAGGAGAACGCCTGCGCCTGGAGCACCGGAGCAGCGTCACCGTCTTCGTCCTCTCGGAGCCCAGTGCGGCGGTGCTGGAGCAGTTGGAGGATGGCGGTGCTGGAGCACCGGAGCAGCGTCATCGTATTCGTCCTCTCGGAGCCCCCACCGTGGTAGCGCGGGCACTGCCCCACCACGCCACGGTGCCACGGCTCCGGGCTTCGGTATGTACTCCCCTCTCTGTCCCTGCAAAATTGCAAGATCTTGTGCATGATCTTGTGTTAGTTCGTCGAATTTGGGGTTCTGATGCATGTGTTGCTTGAGTAAGAGTGTTGTTTCTTAGGATTATTGTTCTAGTTCTGCCTATAAACTCAAGTAATGAACTGAAACTTCAGTAGCAGTACACAACAAGCTCCTTGGAAGTGAGATTGCAGTATAAATTGCTTGTGTAGCACTGCTACTGCTTGCTTGTCAATATTGCAGTAAAAGTTTGTGCAATTGTTGCTTCTCCATTTAATGAAAGTTAACTGAAACTTCTCCATTTAAATAAAGTTAGCTCAAACTTTTCAGTGGTTGCAGTTTAAATTGACTGAAATTGCGTATGAGTATGGCTCAGTATGGAGTAACTGCAGTTCAACTTGGTACTGCAACTTGGAGTAATTTTATTCTTTGTCCCTCCTGCTCCATTGCTTGTTTTTTGTCTTGCTCCAGTGTCTTGTTTCAGTAGGATGAATTCTGTTGCCCCGAGTAGAGTAGTGACAGTAGGATGAACTGTGCTGCCTGTTGCTCGAGGAAGAAAATGTTCTTCTAATCTGTAACCGAGAGGAAGAAAATGTTCTTGTAATATCTGAAATTTAACAGTAGTTTGCTTAACTATATTTAACAGTAGCTTGTGGGGCTGGCAGTGTTTGTTTATGTTGATCCAAATTCGTATATATACTGATAAAGGCCAACTTGTGACGAGGAGAGCGGAGCGCCCCGGGATGCACGGAGGGGGGGGGGGGGGGGGCAGCCCCCGCGGTACGGTACGGATCGTTTCCGAGTCAGACTGCAGCTCACTTAGGGTTTTGCACCACCATAAATACATCTTGTAAGCCGCCGTTTGGGGTAAGCCATATTTGTAAACCCACGGCGTTTGTAACCTCACCCGGTATAGTGAAGTATTGCTGGCTGGCGCACGTGGTTTTTTCTCCTCTATTGTTGGAGGGGTTTTCCACATTAAATCTCGTGTCCCCGCTGTTTGATCTTTCCGCTACTTCATCATTTTCTTGCTTTCGTTTATATCAGGCAGTGCTTGCATAAATATACTCCTTTTTCATTTGTCAATTGAAAGACAAACTTGCAGTAAAAATTTAAAATGATGTTCAGTTCAGTTCAAGTTTACTTGAATAAAATTAATTATTCCTTCATGGAATAAAATATTACTTGCAATATTTTTGGGGATGAAACAAATGAGTGTTTCCAGCAGTAGTGTAGCATGAACTTGTAGTTGTACTGCACTGGTTGCTTTTATTTTTGTGCATTTCAATTGCTGGTATTGTTTGCTTGTGTAGCAAGTGCTTGCACACTAAGCAAGTGCTTGCATAAATATACTCCTCTCTTCTTGTACTCTCTTCTCCTTTCTTATTTTAAAATGCAGTATCTTGCTGCACTTGCTTGTTTGCTACTGCTACTGCTACTGCCAATAACAACACACAAATAACAACACAAATACTCCATACATTCAAACAAGTTCTCACAACTTATACTCCATACAACACACAAGTTCTCACAACATATACTCCATACATTACACACAAGTTTACACAACAAACACACAACACATACACATCTTGGAGATGATGTCACTTCACATCTAGGCCTAGCACCTGTAGGGCATGAGCATAGACTTCTGCGGGACATTGTAGCCTTAGAGGTAGCCGTCCAAGTTTTTCCAGCTTGTCTTTATTAATATGAGGGGTTTTGTAGCCATTTCCTCCACCATTGTTCATGATTTCAGTCATGCAACACTACAGACTTAGGAAAATCTTGTTGAGCTTAGATGAATCATATCCCTGAAATTCTTCCAGAACTCCTTTAATTAGATCTTGAAGCGTTCTTGGGCTTCTACAATCTGTCAGAGATTGTATGGAGTTGAGAACCCAAGATCCAGGCCGTTCAAATCTGGGCTGCAGGCTGGCTGTTGAATCAGTCGGATATCGAGGCCAGTCTTAGCCACAGCAGCCATAAAATCTGGGTCATCAGGCAATATATGAGGCCTAGCATTGTCCTGCTGGATGAATATAGTCTGTCCAGGTTCCTTGTCAGGCCAAGCAGCTACTATTGCAGGCAAGACCTTGTCTATAAAGAACTCACGCATCACTTCTCGATTGACTTTGACTGCTTTAGTCTCCAGTGTACCCTTAGGCCTGTTATCACTCTTCCTAGCTGCTGGAACTTCTTTAACAAAAGGCCAACAACCTATTTTTCCGGAAAAGGTTTCATTTCATGCACTGTCGAACCTAGGCCGAGCTACAGCAGTGAGGAACATCACTTTCCCAATGTTGTTTTTGTTTTTAACTTGTCTTGTAGGTTCTTCTTCATCAGGTAGGAGATAATAGTTTTTGTTTTCTTTGGTCATCTGTTTGAAAAAATTCAGCAATCTTTTTCTTGTCGTCTCTTTTAAATTTCCCACCATTGCTCATGCAAAGAAAATGCATTGCCACATAGGCAGCATATTTCTGCTGGCCAGTCAGCAGTTTTCTTGTTCTCTTTGCTTGCTGCACACCTACAACAAGAATTAAGAGAGAAAATAAGTTCAAGTTATCTTGCTTGCTAGGAGTATTTAATTAGTGCTTGCACTAGTGTTAGCTTGCAGTAGCATATTTCTCCTGCCAAAGGAATAACCTAGAGTAGCTTGCAGTAGTGCTTGTGCAGAAATATTGGAGCACTTGCTTGTGTTTTCAGTAGCAGTGTTCACAAGTAGTGTTAGCTTGCTGAAATAAACATGCTAGGATTTCCACAAGTTCTATGATGTTGCTGTCCATCTAGATATTGAATTTTTTTTTCCCCATCCTAAGCACTAGATGCTACGGTCCATCTACTGAGAAAAACATTCCATGCTATTGTCCTTTAGTGGCTAGTGCTTATTAGTAAATTTGACCTCTGGACTTTCATTGCTTGCTAGGATATAAAATTTGCATGAACTTGATGCTCTACAATTATTGCTTGCAATAGTTGTGTAATGTCAATAATTAAATAATCCATGCCTTATCAGTTACCTGTAGCACCATGTTCTTCCATTACTTGTTCATCATGGGGTCCTTGTTCATCATTTGCATCAAGTGCATCTTGGTCATTTTCAGGTACTGCATCTTCATCCATTGCATCTCCATCTTCATCATTTGCATCAAGTGCATCTTGATCATTTTCAGGTATTGCATCTTCATCCATTGCATCTCCATCTTCATCATTTGCATCAAGTGCATCTTGATCATTTTCAGGTACTGCATCTTCATCCATTGCATCTCCATCTTCTTCATTTGACCCATTTTGGGTGCTCCTTTACAGTAGTGGATCTGGTTTTGTCTTCGTGTTTTGCAGATGGTCATCATATCTTAGTGCATCGTGCTCGAATCCTAGGTAGATACTGTCGTTCCACGTCCGGCCGGTCGAGAAATTTTGGTTCACATGCGCTATCTTACGTGATCGCCTCTTCGTTCCATGTACGAAACATGCGCCGGCGACAGGAGGCGCACGCACGTCCTCCGTTGCGAACCATGCGTCGAGGGCCAACGTACGGCCGCACCAGTACTGCAGCAGTGCACGTTGTCTCAGCCGACCGCTGCCGCCCGACTCGATTTCCATCCATGACGTACAAAAGATGTAAAACAAGGTGACTCAGTCTAACGAGCTACAACACACGTAACTCTGTGATTATAAATTTTCTCTGATGAATCATCCGTTTAATTTTTTTTTCATTCCACAGGTTCCATTTTCTCTGGCATGATATACTCAGGTTTTGACAACCAGGTACTGGGATTTGCATCAACGTGTTCATACTATTCAATTCGTATTCCTAAATAGTAACGGCCGTCAATAAGTAATTTAACATGACAAAATTGTATGGTACTATATGAAGGTTTATCACTGTCCATGAACTGCTGATAGTGATGTTTACATGGTACCAGGATGGTTCAGCATAGCTTTCTTTCCAAAAGATGTGGCACTACATTGCAGTCCCTACTATGTTTATAGAATCAAGTTTCCCAACCTTTGATCACAAATTAACTGATAAGCTATTGTTGTAAAGAGTCTGAATTATTTTCTGTTTTATGATTTATATTCATCGTGAACCTTTGATTATCTTTTTCGTGTAGTAGAAAACTAATGAATTTACTCCGAACTTTAATTATAATCCCATAATATTATTCTGATGTTTTATCTCTATTTGCGTCCTTTCACATACTTCTGAAAGTATGATATTTCACATACAATAAGTGAAATGCAGATATTTTATAGTTTATATGGTTTTCAAAGTTGTTTGCCCATGCAGGTGCACAAAAAGGGAGGCAGCTATAGTCAGTATTGTTTGAAAAGGGGGCGCAGCTTATAGTTGAAGGATTCCCTGAATCAAGTCATAACGGAATTTAGCCTTTCACAATCATATCATCGAGGTTGCGTGGTCTTCAGTCTATCACAAGATAAACCCATCAACATTACATTTAGTTAGGTGTAGTATGAGTGTCCAACATCAGGTTAGATGCTTCTACATGGCATAGTAATTCTGTTCTCATATCTTTTTGCTGACTTTCTTGGTAGAAAACGAGATGGAGAATTAAATACAATTGAAATAAAAAGAAATTGAGGAAAATGAGTATCACCCATGTAGGTAAATAAAAGGGAGGCAGCATAAATCCGTATTTTGGGAAGGCATGCATGCTTATAATTGTAGGATTCAATAAATCAGGTGGTCGTGAAATTTGGAATTTCACGATAGCATCATGAAAGTCGCATAGATTTTAGTCTGTCACAATATCAACCCTTCAACATCGCATCGAGTTATAGGTAGAATAACCCTAATCACTCTTAACCCTAATCGCTCCCGTGCGGGTGCCGCCGCCCCCTGCCCAAGGCCGCCCCCTCCCCTCCGCCGCCGCCGGCGAAGACGCCTGGGCAAAGCCTGGGCGGCCGGCGGCGGTGGCTTTCTTCTCAATCGGCGGGGGTCCCATGGAGGCGGCGGGGCTTCGTCGGATCGCCGGTGGTGGGGGATTGAGATCTGCAAGGGATGCTGGATCCCCATCTCGGCAAGGCCACTTGTGGCGGCGCCGGCGAGCTGCTGGCCTGGTATCCTCTCAGATCTGCGGATTTGGAGAGGGTGGTCTCTCCGGGCGCGGTCGTTTTTCGACTCTGCCGTGGAGCTTCGGGAGTCTGTTCGGGAGTCGGAGGGCTGCTGATGCTATTGTCTTCCCCTCGGCCGGCCGTGGTGGCGAGGGAGTGGAAGGGGATGGTACAACCGCCTTCCTCGTTAGGGTTGTTTATGGTCTTTTTTTGAGATGCGACTGTCTCATCTTGAAGCTTCTTCCGGCCGGCCATGGTGGCGAGGGGAGGAGGCGGCTCGACGTGGCGTCGATGGTTGGGACCTACTGCTCGGGGATCTTGGATTGGAGGTACTGTCTGGTCTTCCCCATCTCCTGCCTGCCCGATGGTCTGGAAAAGGTTCTTAGCTCTCACCCTGCGGGTGGGCACTCCTGCGGTGTTCAAAGCCCAATGCGGCGAAGGTGGCGGCGGTGACTCGATGGTGTCTGAAGATGTGCTGCTTCTGGGTCCGGTCCCTGTACTTGGTTGGTGACGATGAGGACGATGGGCTTGATTGCGATTTGGAAGTACGGTGTGTGGTCTTCTGGGTCCATATTGTATTTTCCCTTTTTTGTGGAGTCGTTTGTAATCGGTTTCGCCATTGTTGGAATTCCATCGGTTGTTATCTCAAAAAAAAAAAGAGTTATAGGCAGAATCAATTGTCAATCAGGTTATGCTTCTACATGACAGAGTAATTCCAAACAGATATTTTTTTGATGATTTTCTTTGCAGATAAAATAAAATATTTGTATGAGATGACGCATGAAATCAAAGTGAGAGAAAATCAAATTGAGAAAAAGTTAGTAATCAACTGTCTATCATCAGGTTAGATGCTTCTACATGGCACAGTAATTATGTACTGATATTTTTTTTGACTTTCTTGGTAGAAAACGAGATGAGCAATTAAATATAATTGAAAGAAAATGAAATTGATAAAAATGAGCGTCGGCCATGTAGGTAAATAAAAGGGAGGCAGCATAAATCCGTATTTTGGGAAGGGGGTCGCATGGACTTTAGTTCATTACAAGACCAACCCTTCAACATTGCATCAAGTTACAGGTAGAATCAATTGTCTATCAGGTTAGATGCTTCTACATGGCAGAATAATTCCAAAAGGTTTTTTTTATGTTTTTCTCTGTAGATAGCATAAAAATTATATGAGATGAGGAATGAAATCCAAGTGAGAGAAACTGAAATTTATAAGATGACATAGTATGAAGATACCGTGACTATATATTGGTTTCCTATTGTAAATGGATGTTTAGTTATAAGTTTCACTTCATTTGTGTTTCTTATATCTTCATCTTTGATTACGTCGGTCTTATATTTTTCCTTTTTTATGAACCAAACGTTACTTGCAAAGATCACCACTGTATATGTTGTTCGTATGAAAATTTGAATGTCAAATTAAATAAATAACGGCTAAAGAAGTAAAAAAATATGAATTAATCCACCTCATAATGGTCCCAAATTCAAGCATCTATAGAATTTTATTGTTTGTGTTTCAATGTTCGTGAATGAAAATATATTTGATGCATAAAACGCTCCACTCAACATAGATCCATGTGGTACTAATGAATGAATAAATACATCACTTTTTGAAATATGTTTAAAAGGTGTGTATCCATACTATTTATTGGGTTAGCATCTTGTTGGAAAAATAATATACAAATTCTAGCCCGTGCAAGTGCACGGGTTGACGACTAGTAATCTATACTACTATTAAAAGAGCAAACATGTTCGGGATACATTAAATTTGTGCCGTTCAATATCTGATCAATGATCCAGATCGTTCCAATGTTTGACAACTCAACACACCTTTTCGTTTTAATTTTAATTACATGATTTGCCACCGCTAAAAAGTAAATCAAACTAAACCGCTACGCCGACCACCGCGACCACGCGCACATCCAGGTACGCACTCCCGAGCGACCACCGCGACCATGCGCATCACCACCACCAGGCCGCCCCGGGCACGGGCTGCCCCGCTCGCACCGCGTTGGCGTTGGCGGCGGCGGCACCAGGCCGCCCCCGGGCACGGGGTTGGCGTTGGCGGCGGCGGCCGCCGATCCACCCAATCCACGAGCCGCCGGACGGTGCCCTGCCCACGTTTGGTTTCTGCTACGCTGGCTGGTGCCCGTGCGAGAGCCGCCTTGCAAGCTCCACTGCGCGCCGACCCGGTTACCTCCGAGTGCGCCGTCCTCGGCGACCTCCTGCGCGCTCCTCCGTCGGTGACCTCCCGAGTGCGTCGCCCCACGGGAACTCCCGCGCGCCGCCGCCGGTGACCTCCCCCGCGCAGCGCTGCCGGTGAGAACGCCGCCCCTGCGCACTGCCGACCGTCTGCATGCCCTGGCTCTGTCCGTGGGTCGCCCTCGATGTTCCGACTGGCGGCAGGCGCTAACTCCGTCCGCGACGCACCCTCGACCTCCCGACCGGGGGCAGTCGTTGGCTCTGTCCGGGCGCGCCGTTGTATTCCCGAATAGCGGCAGTCGCCCTCCAGCGCCACACCTTAAATCCCCAACCGCAGCAGTCCAAACTGCATCTTATCTGAACTGCATCTTAATGTCACCGCTCCCCCGTGCTGTGAACTGCGCCGCTACTTCCGGTAATCTGAGCTTCACAGCTGCTGTGCTTCATGAACTGCAGTGTACTTAATCAATACGTTCATATTTTGCTTCATGGAAATCCTCTGCTTCGAGGGTAATTTGACTCCTGAACTCGGTTTTTTGAGCATTTTGCATCGATTAAACTGGATTGTATAAACCTAAAGAAGATTTGAAATATGATGTTCAGGTGTTTCTTCTATAAGCACCTAGCAGAAATATTTGTTTTCAGAATTTTATTCTACCCATGATAAAAAAAAGAGTTTAGTCTACTCTGCAAATATCATTTGCTACCTAAACGTGCCATTGATATGAATAAATGTGTGTATATGCATAGACAAATATATTGGTGTTCTTTATAATGCATTACCCCTCTGCAAATATCATTTGTTGGGCTATTTATCATGGCTTTTAAATAGCTATTTGCTACTGACTTATTTTGATTTGCTAATCAAGCTTGTCTTGAAGTTGGCATCCATTTTCTTTGTATACTGTTAAATATTGGTAGCTTGGTGCAACGGTGAGATCTATTTAATGATCCTTGAGAACCAAATTGATATTGTCTATTTATATCTTGGATTGATATTTCTTTTCTGTTGCCTTACACTTATGTAGATTCAAGGACAGTCGTGGTTATTCTCTGTAACTATAAGTGACAATGATACAGTATAAGTGACATTGATACAGAGTTATGACGTGACTTACAATGTTATTGGTGTCTGAAATTTTTATCGAAGCACTAGGTTGATCTCTAGCCTACGGGTTCAAGGTGCCGTGCTAGAATTTGGCATTTTATTCCTTTTCTATGCCTGGTTCCACTTGTATGACCACAAGCTTTGCAAGTACTGGTCATCAATCTGAAGTAAATAATGTGGGATGCACAAAATAAAGTGGACATGAGTGGTATGCCTGACTTTCTAATGAGGAGAAAGAAGATCATGAAAAGAAGCAACATATGGATTATGGCCGGACTACAATGATAATTGTAGCTCTGTCACTGTACCTTAATCCTTTACCACCACAAATCTCACCTGCTAAGAATTCCTAGATGGTAAATTCATTACCTTATGCGTCGATATTGAGTTTTTTTCTTGCATGATATTAGATGGCAGAAAGGGTCATGGGAGGATGATCAGACCGACTATAGACCAACAGAGGGAAGATTTGAACAGGGCGGGCGGTGGTAGCATGATGTGTGGTCGGTGTTGGCGAGAAGAAGAAGGGATAACAAAAACAAATGTACAATAAGTTAGAGACATACTACATATATACACATAATCGTGCCCTTTTACTAGTGATGTTAAATTATCATCTAAATATATATGATCGATCCATCACTATATTAGTACCACACAAACTAATATGTTCAGCCTCCTCTCGCGCAGCCCACGTCACCAGAACACTGTAGGTGAATAGTACCGCGTTTCTACAGTACGTGCGCGTCTCCGCGCTGTTGATCTTCGATCCAACCGTCCGTCCGGTCGTTTTGCAAAAACAACCCCCACAAAATGAGAAATTGCTCCGTAGTCCACACCTTCCCGCTAAGAAGGATACATCTGAAATTTCCAAAAAACCCAGGGACCACGATGAAAAGTACGCGCACATCCCCCCTCTCCTTCTCTCTCCCGCGCGACCCTGCCGCCGTCGCCGACGCCGACGCGCATCGCCGCCGCTCCGCTACTTCCCCGTCAGATCGACGCAAACGGGAAGCTCCGCCGCCGCGTCCTCTCCATCCTCACCGAGTTTCGCGTGCCGGAACGCTGCGTGCGCGCCTGAATCGACGCCGCCGTGCTCACTGTCCGACCGCCGCGTTTGGTTGCCGCCGGCTACGCTCCGGCGACCAATTAGCAGCGGCGCCGCCGCTTGCAGGCACCCCGCGTCCACGCGCGTCCGATGCGCCTAGCTGCGCATCCTACCTCGCGCTGGATCGACGCCGGCGAGCTCGCCGTGCCCACTGCGGCGACTGCTTACATCATCGCGGAGTCAGCTTGGGTCTGGCCTGTCAGTGTTCTCCCCCCCCCCCAAAAAAATTACAGAAAAACTTAAAAACCTGACAAGTGGGCCCAATTTGCCTAAACAATTTGCAGAAAATGAATAAAACTGCAAAATCAATACCTTTAAATCTATCCATCAGAAAAATATGAAAAAAAATATCAAAATGATCAGAAAAATAAATGCTAACTATTTGTGGCATAATGCAAACATTTTTGAAGATTTTAAATCGGTAAATATTTGGAGGAAATCCAAATTCATTTCCTCTAATTATGGATTGAATTTACTACATGCACATATAATGTATTTGCTCAGTTTGTTGAGTTAAATTAACTACTTAAGGCAAAATAAAAACATATTATATCATTTCAAAATGGTTCATATTTAGAGGTAACAGAACTGAACTCTCTCCAAATATGCATTCATATTTAATAAATGCTCAAATCGATGAATATTTTGATATAATCATAATATAACTCCTCTGATAATGAAGTTAAATAAAATATGTGTGTGATACGTCAAAATTGTTGTATGCATGATCATATGATCATTGTAGAAACTAGGATAGCTCAGTCATAGATCACGGTCAACACTCTAACCCTTAACCCTAAACAAAAAATCTTATAAAAAAAACTTGAGGGAAAAAATGGCAGTCGAGATACTTCACCGTGGCTTTCTAACGTGGCGGCCAGTGAGTTTAACTGCTGTCGGAGGGGTTGAGCTCGACGAAGGGCTGGCGGCGCGGCGCGCCACACCGCCAGGCGAGCCTCGTGCTCTGCGGCCTACCGGGTCTCAAATTTCTCCTACTCCCGATTAAAGGCATGCACCTTGCAACGCCGTTATATGAAAGATAAGGCCTTAGTTAAGCCGAGGACGAGAAATTTACGGAGACGGATCGTAATTATATGAAAGGATATTATTTTAGCCCCATTCCTTTTATTTTACCGAAGCGGGTGCATATGCACACAATCAATTTTAGTTAGTATTTACAATTAACTGATAATAAATTATATTGGTGGATATGCATCAAATTAATTCGTATCAAATCAATTCCTATCTACTATTCAAAGAAACACAATCAAAGAAGGTGGATATGCCTCCAAATTAATTCCTACCTGTTAGTGCCTATATAAATGCCATGGGCCCTTGTTATTGGCACCACATTCGCCATAGACAACCACAACTCATCTCACTCAAACTTGCCAAGCCACCGAGCAATTCGACTAATCCCATCCGCCATGAGGTCACACGATTTCCTCCTTATCACTATTACCATTGTACTCTGCATCACTGTTACACGGCCCCTCGCGCCGCTCCCCCAAGCGGCGCCAGGGGAGAAGAAAGCGCGCCGCCCAGTCCTCCCGTCCGGCGCCTCCCTGCCGCTGCCGTCGCCCCCCGCTGCCATAGGGGTGGTCGGGGAGGCTGGTTCCTCGCAAGCTTGTAGGAGGTGGTCGGCCCGTGGGGGCGGCGGCGGCCAGGGCTGCGGATGCCGAACCAGCGGGCTCGGGCGAAGGTGGTGGTCGGCGGGAGCTCTGGCAGCGGTGCGGCGCGTTGGGTGCCATCGCAGCGGAGGTCCTCGCCGGCGTGGTGCTCGCGCGCGGGACCTCGGGCCCGTCGGGCCCGATCTGGGCCTGGCGGGCCCATGCGGGCGGCGAGCTGGCGGTGCCCTCTGGGTGCGTGGGGTGTCACGCAGAAGGTGCCAGCGTGAGGATGGTGCTGCGTGCAGCGGAGGCAGGGGAGTTCGGCCCGTCTGGTCGACGGCGCGTGGATGTCGGGGCGGCGGCCCCGGGCTTGGGAGCAGCGACGCCAACGACGCAGCTTGAGGCGCTGCGTGATGTGGTGCAGGTCTACGGCCAGGATCCGTGGTGGTTCGTGGCCACGGGCGGCGCTCCTTCTTGCCCTGCCGGCATGGTGCTCGGTATGGCGTGGTGGCGTGCTGCGTCCGGTGGTCCTGTCCTCCTCGTTGTCTGGCTTGTTGGTGGTGGTGGTGGTTGGTGAGGCTTGCCGGCACCGGTGCTGGTGGTGGTGTGACGGAGGGTGTGCTTGGAGCTGGGGGTGAAAACCCCGTCTCGGTTTGTACCGTGACCAGTGATGGTGGCGGCTGTGGCCGTCGTTTACCTCCTTGGAGGCATTGCTGCTATGCTGCAGCCCCCTCTTGCACCGTTCCGATCGGTGGTCCAGCTCCGGGGGAAACTCTTGATCTTGTGATCGGACAATGACGGCGCCTTGGCGTCGTTTCCCTCTTGAGGGCTTCGTCTTTGGAGCTGGATTTCGGCAAGAGGGACCTGTGGTAGGGTTGTGGCGGCGGCAGCTGCGGCTGTCTTTTAGGCCGGGGCGGCGGCCCCGGAAGTTGGTACGACGTCCGTGGTCTGCGAGCAGCTCTCCCTGAGCAGTTTGGGATGCGGGTGGCAGGTTCGTGCGGCGTCATGGCTCGGTTGCGAGTGGTGCTATGTCGGGGCGGCGGTCCCGGAAGAGGGTGATAACCCACAAGTATAGGGGGGTGTATCATAGTACTTTCGATAAATAAGAGTGTCGAACCCAACGAGGAGCAGAAGGTGTTGACAAGCGGTTTTGATGAAGGATTCACTGTAAATGCTCTCAGACATTTTTTTAGGGGTTTTTGATATGACAGATAAATAAAGTAAAAGTAAATAAAATGCAGTAATAATAGTTGCAGCGAGTGGCCCAATCCTTTCTACAGCAAAGGACAAGCCGGTTGTTGTACTTATAATGACCAAACATTCTTGAGGACACACGGGAATATTGTCAAGTGCTTTCACTTCATATAGTTGATTAATCTTCATTGTTTTGATAAGTGTTGTGTGGGTGAACCTATGCTAATGCACCGCCGTTCCTAGGACTAATACATACTTGTGATTATACCGCTTGCAAGCATCCGCAAATACAAGAAAGTAATTAAGATAAACTAACCACAGCCTTAAACTTTGAGATCCTGCTATCCCTCATGCATCGATATACCAATGGGTGTTCAGGTTTCTGTCACTCCGGCAACCCCACAATTGGCAAACGAATACACAATGCATTCCCCTAGGCCCATAAAGGTGAAGTATCATGTAGTCGACGTTCACATGACACCACTAGAAGAATAACACCACAACTTAAGCATCAAACCATTAAATATTACTCAACATAGTTCACTACTAACATCAAGACTTCTCCCATGTCCTCAAGAACTAAACGAACTACTCACAAGACATCATACGGAACATGATCAGAGGTGATATGATGATGAATAACAATCTGAACATAAACCTTAGTCCAATGGTTTCACCCAATAGCATCAATAACAAGAGTAATCAACACCGGGAGAGTTTCCCCTATGAAATAGACAAGATTCAGCCCTAGATGTTACAACGGAGACGGGGTGCAGCGGCGGTGATGATGGTGTTGGCGGTGGAGATGATGATGATGATCCGATGAAGTCCATCTCGATGACGGTGATGATGGCGACGATTTCCCCCTCCGGGAGGGAATTTCCCCCGGCAGATTTCTTCCTGCAGGGGAGCTTTTCGCTCTCTGGTGTTTTCCGCCTCGTGGAGGCGGCGGAATATTTCGATGGCCCTCCTCCGTGTGTTAGGGTTTCGAGGGGGTCAAGTACGCGAAGGGGGAACGGCTGAGGTGGGCCAGGGCCCCCAAACCACCTGTCGGCGCGGCTGGTGGGCCTGCCACGCCAGCAGGTGAGGAGGGCCCACCTTGGCCCTTCTCAGCCTCCCCTTTTGGCCTCCTCCATCTTCTGGTGAAATAGGGACTTCCATATGTCTCCTTCGATTTATTGATCTTCAGAAATAATGCTTCTCGACGGTGCTTTTTCCAGCAGAATCCTGACTCCGGTGTCCAATCTCCATTATTCATCAAACATGCAAAATAGGTAAAATAACATAAGTAACACTTCTAAATATGAAATATATCGATGAATAGCAGTAAATTATGATATAAAATAGTGATGCAAAATGGACGTATCAACCCCCCAAGCTTAGACCTCGCTCGTCCCCAAGCGAAAACTGAGCTCAGTAAACATGACCACAAGTTTATGGAGCAAAGTGTCGATAAATAAAATACGGACAAGAGGTATCACATTCATTGATACACAAGTCATTCTAGACAGCAACTTCCCTTCATATAATCTAACTTGAAATAAGTAAAGGGAACCACGATGAAGTGCATAAAGAGAACCATGATTGGTGAAGGCAAACTTAAACTCTTGGTCAGAGAACAATTAACAAATCATACTTATCTTTCGAGAAGAGTCTTTATATCAGAGTTTATATAGCAGAACTTACATGCCTTAATCATAACAGTCTCCTTACAGTCATTGATAACTTTCAAAGTTATATTCATTCGGATAAAAGCTATTGTGCGAAACAAGGAAATGAGAGAAATGATTAGAAGTATCAACACATATAACTAATTGGATCTCAACAACTCAAATGCTTGCTTGAGATAGAGCGGAATGGGTTTACTGACTCAACAATAATGTAAAAGATAGGCCATTCGCAGAGGGAAGCAGGGATTAAATCATGTGCTAGAGCTTTTAAGTTTTGCAAAGCATATAGAGAGTATGAAAATAGTTGTTTGAGCTATGTATGTCGTTGTCAACGAATCGTAGTAAAGTGAACACTAACCCTTGTCAACCAGACTTTCAAGAGCGGCTCCCATGAAGGACGTTATCTCTACCAGTAAGGTAGATCATCCCTCTTCTCTTTTGTTTACACATGTATTTTAGTTTCTTTATAGTTGACACTCCTCCCAACCTTTTGCTTACACAAGCTATGGCTAACCGAATCCTCGGGTGCCTTCCAACATTCACATACCATGGAGGAATGTCTATTTGCAAATTAAGTTGCTTACTGATAAATCAGGGCAAAACATGTGAAGAGAATTATTAATGAAAGTTGTAGTTAATTGGGATTGGGCACCCCATTTGCCAGCTCTTTTTGCAAATTGTTGGATAAGCGGTGTATATGCCACTAGTCCATTGGTGAAAGTCTATTTGACAAAAGTGCTAGAGAAACTCTACAGAACCCTCATGAGCTATAAACAGTGACACAAAACTAGGAGTAATAAATTTTGAATAATTTAAAGGTAGCACATGAAGTATTTACTTGGAATGGCGCAAAATACCATATAGTAGGAAGTTATGGTGGACTCGAATGGCAATGGTTTGGCTCAAGGTTTGGATGTATGAGAAGCATTCCCTCTCGATACAGGTCTTTGGCTAGCAAGGTTATGTAGCAAGCATAAGAGTTGAGGGATACAAACAATTATACAAGTGATAAGAATAATCATGCAATCTTCCTTAGAAGCACAAATAGTTTAACTTAAGAATACTAAGCTTATGAGCTACAAAGGAAGAAAGATCATGGAATAATATATTTGCATGCACTCCCCTCTCTCTACTTAAGTCTCAAAGTATTGTCTACTACTGACCAATGCTAAGTTTGCCAAAACCAAAAAGATTAACTTGGTGCTCTAAAAAGTGATCCCTATACTAACAACAAGGTTATCAATATGAAAGAGAATTGCAAGCTAAAATAAAGTACGCAGAAAGTAAATGATACAACTTCTCATTAATATTTCATAACGGCAACTCACACCAAGGGATACATAGATAACCAACTAAAAGAGAGATACTTCCACATTGCAAACCATCATATAAGATAACTTCCCTACTCACGATATGACTTTATGGAAAATTAAAAGGTAAAGATAATGATGTGATACCGCGGCACTCCCCCAAGCTTGGAACAAACCAAGGGGATGCCAATACTTTTGATGAATTACTCCTTCGGTGGTGGTGGTGAATTGTCCTCATCATCAGACTTCCAGGGAAGGGGTTTCCCATCAACAAAAGACGATTTGGTTTCGCTTATCCTGAAACTAGCAGCAGCGCTTATGTTTTTAAACCGAGTTTCATACTCACAGTTTTGATTCTGGACGTCATAGAGTTGCGCCTGCAGTTTGTTGGTAGTGTTGATGAGGTGAAATATGTCTTCCAGAGTTGTGCAGTCTCCTTCTTATGTTCAGCGACCAGCGCAGACCATTGAGTGGAAGACTCCCACTTCATGTTCCGCCAGCTTTTTGTATGTGAAGACCTCTTGCTCCAGCTTCTCCATCCAGGCTTCCAGGCTCCCTTCTCCTTTGGGTCCTCGCACGTCTTCCGTCCGCAGCTTTCCATCAACCATCTGCGACTCCTTGGGATGCATCTTCAGCTCATCCATGTATGGGGTGACGACGTTCACAAAGAAACTGTCCTTTGGAGGCTTCGATGAAGACATGGCAGCTCTAGATCTGAAAACAATATCTGGACAGAAACAGCTCGAAACAAAACACGATGAAAAGGCGAGATACGAACTCGGGGGTTCGGGTGAGTTATATAGCAAAAAGTTTTACAACATAAGGAAGGTACAGGAGGAAACCTGATCGGAGACGAGCTCCGGGGTGCTCAAACCACCAGGCGGCGCGGCAGGGGGGCCCACCGCGCCGATCTATGGTTTGGGCACCACGGGTGCCGTCTCCCATCCGGTTCGGACTCTTATTTTTTCATATTTAATAAAAACGACGAAAATATCTTCTAGAAAGTTATTCGCGAAACTTTTCTTACCGAAACTGTTACCTATTCGAATCGAATTCTGCAGTCCCAGAAAAATGTTCTTCAATGAAAGTTTCCGGAGTCACTACTTTAATGTGTCAACCTCCTCATTAATAGAATCTCCAGAAATATAATGCTTGAGTCTTTGACCATTTACCACTTGTGTAGATTATCCTTCAATGAAGCAATTTTTATTGCACCTGAACGATACACCTCCACAATAACAAATGGTCCTTCCCATTTTGAGAGTAACTTTCCTGCAAAAAATCTAAGACGGACCTATACAATAGAACTTTCTCACCAACATTAAATTCTCTTTTAAGAATTCTCCTATCATGCCATCTCTTAACTTTTTCTTTAAAGAGTCTAGCATTTTCATAAGCCTCACTTCTCCATTCATCTAAAGAACTTAAATGCAACAACCTTTTCTCACCGGCAAGTTTAAAATCTCTATTAAGTTCTCTCACTGCCCAATAAGCTTTGTGTTCTAATTCTAAAGGCAAGTGACAAGCTTTACCATAAACCATTTTATAAGGAGACATGCCCATGGGGTCCTTATAAGCAGTTCTATAAGCCCATAAAGCAACATTTAACTTACTAGACCAATTTTTTCTAGATTTATTAACAGTCTTTTGCAAGATAGATTTAATCTCCCTATTTGACAATTCTACTTGTCCACTAGTTTGGGGATGATAGGCTGAAGCAATTCTATGATTAACACCATATTTAGCAAGAGTCTTTCTAAAACCACCATGGATAAAATGAGAACCTCCATCAGTCATAAGATATTGGTGGCTCTAAGTTAATAGTGCCAGAAACAATGCTTGTACGTCACACGTCAGTTGGGAACCCCAAGAGGAAGGTATGATGAGTGCAGCAGTAAGTTTTCCCTCAGTATGAAACCAAGGTTTAATCGACCAGTAGGAAAACGAGGTTTGCTTCGAAGGTGTTGGTGGAGGAGTGTAGTGCGGCGCAACACCAGGGATTCCGGTGCCAACGTGGAACCTGCACAACACAATCAAATTACTTTGCCCCAACTTAACAGTGAGGTTGTCAATCTCACCGGCTTGCTGAAAACAAAGGGTTAAACGTATCGAATGGAAATGATGTTTGTTTGCATAAAACAGTAGAGAACAATGATTGCAGTAGATTGTATTTCAGATGTAAAAGAATGGACCGGGGTCCACAGTTCACTAGTGGTGTCTCTCCAATAAGATAACTAACATGCTGGGTAAACAAATTACAGCTGGGCAATTGACAATTGATAAGTGCATATAACATGCATGTGTGAGCTGTGGTGTCTACTATGAGATTCATTTGGGCATTACGACAAAGTACATAGACCGCTATCCAGCATGCATCTATGCCTAAATAGTCCACTTTCCGGTTAACATCCGTACCCCTTCCAGTATTAAGTTGCAAGCAACAGACAATTGCATTAAGTAATGTGCGTAATGTAAACAATACATTCATCCTTGAATAAAGCATTGCTGTTTTACCCCTAGTGGCAACAACACATCTACAACCTTAGAACTTGCTGTCACTATCCCAGGTTAAATAGAGGTTGAACCCAACTATCATGCATAAATACCCCCTCTTGGAGTTACAAGTATTCACGTGGCCAAGGCTTCAACAAGTAACGGAGAGCATGCAAGATCACAAATGACATAGACATGATAATATAATATTCAGCTCCACATAGGTATCAATATAAGTCAGATCCCAGCAAACACAACATGTAGCATTACAATAAGATGATCTTGATCATGATAGGCAGCTCACAAGATCTAAACATGATGGCACAAGTGGAGAAGACAACCATCTAGCTACTGCTATGGACCCATAGTCCAAGGATGAACTACTCACGCATCACTCCGGAGGCGGGCATGGCGATGTAGAGCCCTCCGGTGATGATTCCCCTCTCCGGCAGGGTGCCGGGAAGAGCTTCAGAACCCCCCGAGTTAGGGTTGACGACGGCGGCGGCAGCGAATATGTTCTGGATGAAAGGCTCGGTGTTTTAGGGTTTTCGCGTCTCGGGGAATAAATAGGCGAAGGGGCGATGTCGGCGGACCCCCGAGGGGCCCAAACCACAGGCGGCGCGGTGGGCCCCTGCCGCGCCATGTGGTTTGGCCACCTCGTGGCTCTTCGTCTCTCCTTCGGACTCCGTGTACGTGCTGGAAAAATAGGGACTGGCCTTTTGTTTCGTGCAATTCCGAGAATATTTCCAGAAGTAACTTTCTGAAACCAAAAACAGCAGAAAACAGGGAACTGGCACTGTGGCATCTTGTTAATAGGTTAGTCCCAGAAAATGCATAAAAGTGATACGAAGTGTATATAAAACATGTAGCAAATGGTATAATATAAGCATGGAACAGCAGAAATTATGGATACGTTGGAGACGTATCAAGCATCCCCAAGCTTAGTTCTACTCGTCCTCGAGTAGGTAAAACGATAACAACAAATAATTTCTGAGGAGACATGCTTTCACACAATCTTGATCAATATATTGCAAGGCTCATGTCATGAATGAAGTGACTCAAAGCAATGATCTATAGTTTGCTAACAAATAGATAAAGAGTAAACAATGAATCATATAAGCAAAAACTTTTCATGAATAGTACTTTCAAGACAAGCATCAAAAAGTTTTGCATAAGAGGTAACTCATAAAGCAATAGATTCAAAGTAAAAGGCATTGAAGCAACACAAAGGATGATTAAGTTTCAGCATTTGCTTTCAACTTGTAACATGTATATCTCATGGATAGTTGTCAACATAAAGCAATATAACAAGTGCAATAAGTAAATATGTAAGAATCAATGCACACAAAGTTGACACAAGTGTTTGCTTCTAAGATAGAAAGGAGTAGGTAAACTGACTCAACATAAAGTAAAAGATAGGCCCTTCGCAGAGGGAAGCAGGGATTAAATCATGTGCTAGAGCTTTTTAAGTTTTCGAAAGCATATAGAGAGCACAAAATAAGTATTTGAGAGGTGTTTGTTGTTGTCAACGAATGGTAGTGGGCACTCTAACCCCCTTGTCAACCAGACTTTCAAAGAGCGGCTCCCATGAAGGACGTTATCTCTACCAGCAAGGTAGATCATCCCTCTTCTCTTTTGTTTACACATGTATTTTAGTTTCTTTATAGATGACACTCCTCCCAACCTTTTGCTTACACAAGCCATGGCTAACCGAATCCTCGGGTGCCTTCCAACATTCACATACCATGGAGGAGTGTCTATTGCAAAATTAAGTTGCTTACTGATAAATCAGGGCAAAACATGTGAAGAGAATTATTAATGAAAGTTGTAATTAATTGGGGCTGGGCACCCCGTTGCCAGCTCTTTTTGCAAATTATTGGATAAGCGGATGTATATGCCACTAGTCCAGGTGAAAGTCTGTCAGAAGTAAATGACAAGATTGAAAGATAAAACACCACATACTTCCTCATGAGCTATAAAACATTGACACAAATAAGGAGTAATAAAGTTTTGAATAGTTTAAAGGTAGCACATGAAATATTTACTTGGAATGGCAGGAAATACCACATAGTAGGTAGGTATGGTGGACACAAATGGCATGGGTTTTGGCTCAAGTTTTGGATGCACGAGAAGCATTCCCTCTCAGTACAGAGTTTAGGCTAGCAAGGTTGTTTGAAGCAAACACAAGTATAAACCGGTACAGCAAGAATCACATAAAAACATATTGCAAGTATTATAAGACTCTACACTGTCTTCCTTGTTGCTCAAACATTTTACCAGAAAATATCTAGACCTTAGAGAGAACAAATATGCATCCCAAGTCTCAACAAGCTCTACGGTAGTTCTCCACTACTAGGCTTTAACTACATGATGCAAGAGCTTAAACATGATCTACTTGAGAGCTCAAAACAATTGCAAAGCATCAAATCAAAACAAGACAATGATCTACAAGAATGCATATGTCTTTTCCAATACCAACTACTACATGTAGCATTTTCTTTCTTCCAAACAAACACCAATAATTTATTTAAACATAAACTCTCCAAATGATAATATAATGCAGCAAGAGAGTATTTATAAACAAGTGCTAACAGCTCGAAGAGATGCATGAAAAACAGGAGCTAAAAGCACTGCAGTAGCTAGTTAAGAATACTCAACAAATATAAGTGAAGAACATGAGTATTCACATGAAAAAGCGGAGCGTGTCTCTCTCCCACACAAGGATTGCTAGGATCCGAATTTATTCAAACAAAAACAAAAATAAAAACACACAGACGCTCCAAGTAAAGCGCATAAGATGTGAAAGAATTAAAATATAGTTTCACTAGAGATGACCTGATAAGTTTGTTGATGAAGAAGGGGATGCCTTGGGCATCCCCAAGCTTAGACGCTTGAGTCTCTCTGAATATGGTTGGGATGAACCACGGGGGCATCCCCAAGCTTAGGCTTTTCACTCTTCTTGATCACATAATATCACCCTTCTCGCTTGATCCTTGAAAACTTCCTTCACACCAAACTCAAGACAGTTCTCATTAGAGGGTTAGTGCATAATCAAAAATTCTCATATTCTGTAATGATACAATCAATCCCAAAGCTTCTGGACATTAGCTACAGCCACCAATGCTTTGTGGAGCAAAGAAATCCACACAAACACAGTAAAAGAGCGAATGCAAAACAAAAGGCAGAATCTGTCAAAAACAGAACAGTCTGGAATGACGAATTTTTTCGAGGCACTTAAGTTGCTCAGATGGATCTGGCCTAAAATAATGAAAGTTGCGTACATATCTCAGGAATATGCGTGATTTTTCTCAGAATTTTTTGAATTTTCTACAGGGAGATAAGCTCAAATCCGTGACAGCTAAAAATCTGTCACTGCGCAGAAATCCAAATCTTGCATCAACTTTCAATATAGAACTTTACTTGGCACAACATTGCGATAAAATAAAGATACAAAGGAGTTGCTACAGAAGTAACAAAACTCCTTGACTCAAAGAAAACAAAAATAACAGCAAATAAAAACGATGGGTTGTCTCCCATAAGCGCTTTTCTTTAACGCCTTTCAGCTAGGCGCAGAAAGTGAAAATCAAGTGTTGTCAAGAGAAGAAGCATCAACATCATAACTTGCTCTAACAATAGAGTCAAAAGGTAACTTCATTCTCTTCCTAGGGAAGTGTTCCATACCTTTCTTGAGAGGAAATTGGTACCTTATATTACCTTCTTTCATATCAATGATGGCACCAACAGTTCGAAGAAAAGGTCTTCCCAAAACAATAGGACAAGATGCATTGCATTCAATATCCATAACAATAAAATCAACGGGGACAAGGTTATTTTTACCGTAATAAAAACATCATTAACTCGCCCCAAAGGTTTCTTCATAGCATTATCAGCGAGAAAAACATCCAAATAACAATGTTCCAAAGGTGGCAAATCAAGAATATCATAAAGCTTCTTGGGCAAAACGAAACACTTGCACCAAGATCACACAAGGCATTGCAATAAAAATCATTCACCTTTACCTTAATGATGGGTTCCCAACCATCTTCTAATTTCCTAGGAATAGAAGCTTTAAGTTTCAACTTCTCCTCCCTAGCTTGCAAAAGAGCATTTGTAATATGCTTTGTAAAAGCCAAATTAATAGTGCTAGCATTGGGACTTCTAGCTAATTTTTGCAAGAACATAATAACTTCAGAGATGTTACAATCATCAAAATCAAAATCATTATTGTCAATGGTGGTGGAACCATTGTCTCCAATAGTTTGAAAAATTTCAGCACTTTTATCAGAAAAAGTTTCAGCAGTTTTAGGCAATTTCAAACGCTTAGCAGAAGTAGTAGAGACATTACCAACACCAATAACATTACCATCAATAGTAGGAGGTTTACTAGCATGTGAAACATTAGCATTACTAGTGGTGGTGATAGTACAAACTCTAACTATACTATTCTCTTTTTCAAGTTCTTCCTCTTTTTCCCACCTAGCATGCAATTCAGCCAACATCCTAATATTATTATCAATTCGAACTTGGATGGCATTTGCTGTAGCAAATGACTTAATATCTTTAACTTCATTAGGCATAACTTTCAGTTTTAGAATTTCAACATCATGAGCAAGACTATCAACTTTAGAGACAAGATCATCAATTTTTTCAAACTTTTCCTCAACAGTTTTATTGAAAGCTTTTTGTGTGCTAATAAATTCTTTAAGCATAGCTTCAAGATCAGAGGACACACTTCTATTGTTGCTGTAGGAATTACCATAAGAATTGCCATAACCATTTGAAGGATAAGGCTTATAATTGTTGCTACCAAAATTATTCCTATAAGCATTGTTGTTGAAGTTGTTGTTTTTAATGAAGTTTACATCAACATGCTCTTCTTGAGCAACCAATGAAGCTAAAGGAATATTATTAGGATCAACATGAGATCTACCATTCACAAGCATAGACATAATAGCATCAATCTTATCACTCAAAGAGGAGGTTTCTTCAACAGAATTTACCTTCTTACCTTGAGGAGCTCTTTCGGTGTGCCATTCGGAATAGTTGATCATCATATCATCAAGTAGCTTTGTTGCTGCACCTAAAGTGATGGACATAAAGGTTCCTCCAGAGGCTGAATCCAATAAGTTCCTTGAGGAAAAATTTAATCCTGCATAAAAGGTTTGGATGATCATCCAAGTAGTCAGTCCATGAGTGGGACAATTCTTCACCAAAGATTTCATTCTTTCCCAAGCTTGAGCAACATGTTCATTATCAAGTTGTTTAAAATTCATAATGCTACTTCTCAAGGATATAATCTTAGCAGGAGGATAATATTTCCCTATGAAAGCATCTTTGCATTTTGTCCAAGAATTAATACTATTTCTAGGCAAAGAAAGCAACCATTCTTTAGCTCTTCCTCTCAAGGAGAAAGGAAAAAGTTTCAGTTTTATAATATCCCCATCCATATCCTTATACTTTTGCATTTCACAAAGTTCAACAAAGTTATTAAGATGGGCAGCAGCATCATCAGTACTAACACCAGAAAATTGCTCTTTCATAACAAGATTTAATAGAGCAGGTTTAATTTCATAAAATTCTGCTGTAGAAGCAGGTGGAGCAATAGGAGTGCATATGAAATCATTGTTGTTTGTGCTAGTGAAGTCACACAACTTAGTGTTCTCAGGAGTACTCATTTTGAAAAAAAAAAAATAAAAAATAAACAAGTAACTAATTTTTTTGTGTTTTTGATAAAGAGAGCAAACAAGACTAAATAAAAATAAACTAAGCAAGACAAATAACAAAGTAAAGAGATTGGGTGTGAGAGACTCCCCTTGCAGAAGCAATTCTGTTTTCCCCGGCAACGGCGCCAGAAAACGTGTTGGTGGCTCTAGTTAATAGTGCCAGAAACAATGCTTGTACGTCACACGTCAGTTGGGAACCCCAAGAGGAAGGTATGATGAGTGCAGCAGTAAGTTTTCCCTCAGTATGAAACCAAGGTTTAATCGACCAGTAGGAAAACGAGGTTTGCTTCGAAGGTGTTGGTGAGGAGTGTAGTGCGGCGCAACACCAGGGATTCCGGTGCCAACGTGGAACCTGCACAACACAATCAAATTACTTTGCCCCAACTTAACAGTGAGGTTGTCAATCTCACCGGCTTGCTGAAAACAAAGGGTTAAACGTATCGAATGGAAATGATGTTTGTTTGCATAAAACAGTAGAGAACAATGATTGCAGTAGATTGTATTTCAGATGTAAAAGAATGGACCGGGGTCCACAGTTCACTAGTGGTGTCTCTCCAATAAGATAACTAACATGCTGGGTAAACAAATTACAGCTGGGCAATTGACAATTGATAAGTGCATATAACATGCATGTGTGAGCTGTGGTGTCTACTATGAGATTCATTTGGGCATTACGACAAAGTACATAGACCGCTATCCAGCATGCATCTATGCCTAAATAGTCCACTTTCCGGTTAACATCCGTACCCCTTCCAGTATTAAGTTGCAAGCAACAGACAATTGCATTAAGTAATGTGCGTAATGTAAACAATACATTCATCCTTGAATAAAGCATTGCTGTTTTACCCCTAGTGGCAACAACACATCTACAACCTTAGAACTTGCTGTCACTATCCCAGGTTAAATAGAGGTTGAACCCAACTATCATGCATAAATACCCCCTCTTGGAGTTACAAGTATTCACGTGGCCAAGGCTTCAACAAGTAACGGAGAGCATGCAAGATCACAAATGACATAGACATGATAATATAATATTCAGCTCCACATAGGTATCAATATAAGTCAGATCCCAGCAAACACAACATGTAGCATTACAATAAGATGATCTTGATCATGATAGGCAGCTCACAAGATCTAAACATGATGGCACAAGTGGAGAAGACAACCATCTAGCTACTGCTATGGACCCATAGTCCAAGGATGAACTACTCACGCATCACTCCGGAGGCGGGCATGGCGATGTAGAGCCCTCCGGTGATGATTCCCCTCTCCGGCAGGGTGCCGGGAAGAGCTTCAGAACCCCCCGAGTTAGGGTTGACGACGGCGGCGGCAGCGAATATGTTCTGGATGAAAGGCTCGGTGTTTTAGGGTTTTCGCGTCTCGGGGAATAAATAGGCGAAGGGGCGATGTCGGCGGACCCCCGAGGGGCCCAAACCAAGGCGGCGCGGTGGGCCCCTGCCCGCCCCTGTGGTTTGGCCACCTCGTGGCTCTTCGTCTCCTTCGGACTCCGTGTACGTGCTGGAAAAATAGGGACCTGGCCTTTTGTTTCGTGCAATTCCGAGAATATTTCCAGAAGTAACTTTCTGAAACCAAAAACAGCAGAAAACAGGGAACTGGCACTGTGGCATCTTGTTAATAGGTTAGTCCCAGAAAATGCATAAAAGTGATACGAAGTGTATATAAAACATGTAGCAAATGGTATAATATAAGCATGGAACAGCAGAAATTATGGATACGTTGGAGACGTATCAGATATCTAGGTACACCAAACCTAGGAAAAATGACATCTTGAAGCATTTTTAAAGAGGTCTCACCATCCGCACTTTTAGTAGGTATAGCTTCTACCCATTTAGTGACATAATCAACAGCAACAGGTATATGAGTATTACCTTGTGAAGAAGGAAAAGGACCCATGAAGTCGAATCCCCAACAATCAAATGGTTCAATAACAAGAGAATAACTCATAGGCATTTCATTGCGTCTAGAGATATTACCAACCCTTTGACATTCATCACAAGATAAAATAAACTTTCTTGCATCCTTAAAGAGGGTAGGCCAATAAAAACCTGATTGTAGAACTTTCTGCGCAGTTCTATCTCCAGCGTGATGCCCTCCATAAGCACTTCCATGGCATTTCCTCAGTATTTCCTGTTGTTCATATTCAGGAACACATCTTCGCATAATACCATCGACTCCTTCTTTATATAAGTGTGGGTCATCCGAAAAGTAATGCCGCAAGTCATAAAAGAATTTCCTTCTTTGCTGAGCTGAAAAGGTTGGAGGCAAGTACTTGGAAACAATAAAGTTAGCATAATCAGCATACCAAGGACTATCTCGCGAACTTACACTTATTGCAGCCAATTGTTCATTTGGAAAGCTATCATTAACAGGAATAGGATCATAAGGAATGCTTTCCAATCTAGACAAATTATCAGCAACAGGATTTTCAGCACCTTTTCTATCTATGATATGCAAATCAAATTCTTGCAAAAGAAGTAGCCATCTAATAAGCCTTGGCTTAGCATCTTTCTTTTCCATAAGGTATCTAATTGCAGCATGATCAGTATGAATAGTGACTTTCGAATCAACTATGTAGGGTCGAAATTTGTCACAAGCAAAAACTACAGCTAGAAATTCTTTTTCAGTAGTGGCATAATTCTTTTGAGCAGAATCAAGAGTTTTACTAGCATAATGAATAACATTTAACTTTTTATCTACTCGCTGCCCAAGAACAGCGCCTACAGCATAATCACTAGCATCACACATAATTTCAAAAGGTAAATTCCAATCAGGTGGTTCAACTACAGGAGCGGTGATTAAAGCCTTTTTCAAAGTTTCAAAAGCTTCCTTACAATCATCATCAAAAACAAATGGTACATCTTTTTGAAGAAGATTAGTAAGAGGCTTGGAAATTTTAGAGAAATCTTTAATAAACCTCCTATAAAAACCAGCATGACCAAGAATACTACGAATACCTTTAACATCTTTGGGACAAGGCATCTTTTCAATTGCCTCCACTTTAGCTCGATCAACTTCAATACCTCTTTTAGAAATTTTATGTCCAAGAACAATTCCTTCATTAACCATAAAGTGGCATTTCTCCCAATTAAGAACAAGTCTAGTTTCTTCACATCTCTGCAAAACTTTGTCAAGGTTGTGCAGACAATTATCAAAGGAAGTTCCATAGACGGAGAAATCGTCCATGAAGACTTCCACAATTTCCTCACAAAAGCCATGAAAAATAGCAGACATGCATCTTTGAAAAGTAGCAGGCGCATTACATAAACCAAAAGGCATACGTCTATAAGCATAAGTTCCATAAGGACAAGTAAAAGTAGTTTTCTCTTGATCTTACTCTCTCACAGCAATTTGAGAAAACCCAGAATACCCATCAAGGAAACAAAAGTGAGTTTTCTTAGACAACCTCTCAAGCATTTGATCAATAAAAGGCAAAGGATAATGATCTTTCTTAGTTACTTTGTTAACCTTTCTAAAATCAATGCACATCCTATAACCAACTACTACTCTTTGAGGAATTAGTTCATCATTTTCATTAGGAACAACGGTAATTCCTCCTTTCTTAGGAACACAATGCACAGGACTTACCCATCTACTATCAGCAATAGGATAAATAATACCAGCTTCAAGAAGTTTTAATACCTCATTTCTTACCACTTCTTTCATCTTGGGTATTAAACGACGCTGATGCTCAACAACAGGCTTTGCATCAGGCTCCATGTTGATGGCGTGCTGACATATAGTAGGAGAAATTCCCTTCAGGTCATCAAGAGTATATCCCATAGCTCCGCGGTGTTTCCTCAACACTCCCAATAACCTTTCCTCCTCTGTACCTGAAAGTTTAGAGCTGATAATAACAGGATATATTTTCTTATCATCAATATAAGCATATTTAAGATTATCAGGAAGAGGTTTCAAATCAAAAACAGGATCCTCCTTGGGTGGCATTGTGGTACCCAAATCTTCCACAGGTAAATTGTGTTTGAGCATAGGTTGACGAAGGAATACTTCATCAAGCTCATTCCTTTCTTCCCTGAAGTTCTCACTTTCATGATTCTCCATATGTTGCTGCAAAGCATTGTTAGGAGCAAGAACAATAGATGCAAGTTGAGCAATTTCAAAATCCTCACTAGGCAATTCAGTTTCATAAGGTGCTTTAGCAAATTTAGAGAAATTGAATTCATAAGATTCACCAGCAAATTTAGTAAAGATTTTCTCTTTCTTACAGTCTATAACAGCACCACAAGTATTCAGAAAAGGTCTACCAAAAATAATAGGACAACTATCATTGGCAGCCGACCCAAGTACAAGAAAATCAGCAGGGTATTTAGTCTTACCACAAAGGACTTCGACATCTCTAATGATACCAATTGGAGAGATAGTTTCCCTATTAGCAAGCTGAATAACCACATCAATCTATTCAAGTTTACAAGGAGCAATTTCGTGCATAATTTCCCTCTAAAGCTCATAAGGAATAGCACTAGAACTTGCACCAATATCACATAAACCATAATAGCAATGATCACCTATCCTAACAGAAAGCACAGGAACACTAGACTTCCTAGAACTTTTAGGATGTGAGACAATATTAGAAGCATCCTCACAAAAGATAATGTGTCTATCTTCTAAATTTCCAGTGACAAGATCTTTAACCAATGCTACAACAGGTTCAACAGTTATTTGCTCATCAGGTTTGGTAGTTTTCTTATTACTTTTACTAACAACACCAGTTATGATAGTATGTTCCTTAATCTTATCAGGAAAAGGAACTTTTTCAATATAAGGTTCTGGAATAATGTGATCAACAACATTAACCTCAACACCTTTAGATATATGAGAAACAGATTCATCTTTATATGGTTCATGATAATTTTTAAAACCCTCCTTCGGCAAACCGAAATAGGAAGCAAAGGCTTTATAAAAGTTTGCAACAATTTGAGAGTCAAGACCATAAGTAGTGCTAATTTTGCGATAATCATCAGTATCCATAAAATTTTTAACACACTCAAAGTCATAGCTTATACCTGACTCCCTACCTTTGTCATTCTCCCATCCTTCAGTGTTCTCCTGAATCCGATCAAGAAGGTCCCACTTAAACTCTTCTTTATTACGAGTGAACGATCCTGCACAAGTGGTATCCAATAGAGTTTTATCTTGAAAGGAGAGTCTTGCATAAAAGTTATCAATAACAACATTACCAGGAAGCTCATGAATGGGACATTTGAGCATTAGTGCCTTCAATCTCCCCCACGCTTGAGCGATACTCTCTCCATCATAGGGCCAGAAGTTATATATGAGGTTCCGATCCTTATGAATCTCACTTGGAGGATAGAATTTGGAGTAAAAGAGAGGTACAATTTCCTCCCATCCAAGAGAATACCCATTCTTCAGCAGTTTATACCAATGTGCAGCTTTACCAGACAGTGATAGAGAGAATAATTTCTTCTTAACTTCTCCCATCGAGATACCTGCACACTTAAATAACTCGCACAATTCATGCAGAAATAACAAATGATCTCCAGGATGGACAGTTCCATCTCCTGCATAGCGGTTATTTGTGACACGTTCAACAATTTTCATAGGAATTTTGAACGGTATTACCTGCTCATCTGGCGCCTCCTCTACTACCTTAGCAGTGGTAGTTGTTTTCCCAAATAGGAATTCAAGAGAAGACCCCTCCATAATGAGATATAGCAGCAGGCAAAAATAAAAACAGCACGTACAATAAATGTTTCCCTTACCAATTCCACTTACCAATAGCGCTACACTCCCGGCAACGGCGCCAGAAAATAGTCTTGATAAGCCACAAGTATAGGGGGTGTATCGTAGTACTTTCGATAAATAAGAGTGTCGAACCCAACGAGGAGCAGAAGGTGTTGACAAGCGGTTTTGATGAAGGATTCACTGTAAATGCTCTCAGACAAGTTTTTAGGGGTTTTTGATATGACAGATAAATAAAGTACAAGTAAATAAAATGCAGTAATAATAGTTGCAGCGAGTGGCCCAATCCTTTCTACAGCAAAGGACAAGCCGGTTGTTGTACTTATAATGACCAAACGTTCTTGAGGACACACGGGAATATTGTCAAGTGCTTTCGCTTCATATAGTTGATTAATCTTCATTGTTTTGATAAGTGTTGTGTGGGTGAACCTATGCTAATGCACCGCCCTTCCTAGGACTAATACATACTTGTGATTATACCCCTTGCAAGCATCCGCAAATACAAGAAAGTAATTAAGATAAACTAACCACAGCCTTAAACTTTGAGATCCTGCTATCCCTCATGCATCGATATACCAACGGGTGTTCAGGTTTCTGTCACTCCGGCAACCCCACAATTGGCAAACGAATACACAATGCATTCCCCTAGGCCCATAAAGGTGAAGTATCATGTAGTCGACGTTCACATGACACCACTAGAAGAATAACACCACAACTTAAGCATCAAACCATTAAATATTACTCAACATAGTTCACTACTAACATCAAGACTTCTCCCATGTCCTCAAGAACTAAACGAACTACTCACAAGACATCATACGGAACATGATCAGAGGTGATATGATGATGAATAACAATCTGAACATAAACCTTAGTCTAATGGTTTCACCCAATAGCATCAATAACAAGAGTAATCAACACCGGGAGAGTTTCCCCTATGAAATAGACAAGATTCAGCCCTAGATGTTACAACGGAGACGGGGTGCAGCGGCGGTGATGATGGTGTTGGCGGTGGAGATGATGATGATGATGATCCCGATGAAGTCCAGCTCGATGACGGTGATGATGGCGACGATTTCCCCCTCCGGGAGGGAATTTCCCCCGGCAGATTTCTTCCTGCAGGGGAGCTTTTCGCTCTCTGGTATTTTCCGCCTCGTGGAGGCGGCGGAATATTTCGATGGCCCTCCTCCGTGTGTTAGGGTTTCGAGGGGGTCAAGTACGCGAAGGGGGAACGGCTGAGGTGGGCCAGGGCCCCCAAACCACCTGTCGGCGCGGCTGGTGGGCCTGCCGCGCCAGCAGGTGAGGAGGGCCCACCTTGGCCCTTCTCAGCCTCCCCTTTTGGCCTCCTCCATCTTCTGGTGAAATAGGGACTTCCATATGTCTCCTTCGATTTATTGATCTTCAGAAATAGTGCATCTCGACGGTGCTTTTTCCAGCAGAATCCTGACTCCGGTGTCCAATCTCCATTATTCATCAAACATGCAAAATAGGTAAAATAACATAAGTAACACTTCTAAATATGAAATATATCGATGAATAGCAGTAAATTATGATATAAAATAGTGATGCAAAATGGACGTATCAGAGGGTGCTGGTGGCGAGGCTGTCGGGGCTGCTTGGGCAGCGGCAGCAGCGGTTGCCTTTTAGGCCGGGGCGGCGGCCCCGGATGTTGGTGTGGCGGCCGTGATCTGCGAGCGGCTTTCCTGGTGCAGCTTGGGCAGTGGGTGGCCGTGTCGTGCGGCGTCGTGGTTTCTCGTGGTTGTGGGGCTCCGCCCGTGGGTTGTGTCGTGTTGTTGTATGGTTTTCGCCCGGTTTCTTCCATAATAAACCGGGCACCTTCTGCTTAATAAAGGCGAGGCAAAGCTTTTGCCTCGGTTTCAAAAAAAAAAAACTGTTACACCGGCCATGGCAAGGGCCATACCAGCGGATATAATAGCCGGTGGTTGGGAACAAATCCCGAACATCAATGACTCTGATGTCCAGGAGATTGCAATGTGGGCTGTGGCTGAGCATCCTAGGCAAGCCAATGATGGGCTCCAGCTCAAGCGGGTTGTGAGCGGCATGGAACAAGTTGTGTCTGGGATGAACTGGAAGCTTCGACTTGACGCGGTGTGCGGTGACGGTAGAGAAGGCATGTATGTAGCCATGGTATATGATCAGTCCTGGACCCACACACGCAAGCTGAAATCCTTTGGTCCGGCTTGAAAATTATTAAAATGCAAAGAAAGTTTATGGTTAAAAATTGTTTATATTTCGGAAATAGTTTAGAAGAAGAAATACCGTGGTGTGAAAAATTCAAATTTGAAAATGTCCGCACTCTAAAGTTGTTCAGATTTAGATCTGTTGGAACTGGAAAAAATTATTCATATTTGAATTATATTTACGTTTATGAAATGCCTAATTTCGCAAGTCATTCAAAATTTTGAAGTTTTTAAATTTGAAATTTGATCATATGCCATAAGTAGTGAGCATTTTTTTGTATTCATGTTGATATATTTGTCACATTTGTAAATACTGTGGTATAAAAATTTTAAATTTTGAAATTGTCCACATTCAAAAGTTGATCAGATTTTAATGTATCGATTTTTTTAAGAAAAGGTTTACATTTGTAAATTGTAGAAATTTTAAAATTGTTAATAGTGAGAAGTTATTCATATGTGATTTAGATTTGAAATGCATTTAAAATTTTAGAACATTCAAACTTTGGAATTTGATCATATGCCATAAATAGGCAACGTTTATTTTTTGTGTTCATGTTGATATATTTGTTATATTTTTCCTGCCCGGGTGGTAAAATTTAAATTTGAAATTGTTCACATTTAAAAATTACGCAGATTTGGAAATTATTGAAATGTAAAGAAAACTTACGTTTCGAGATTGTTCAGTGTTTGAAAACTGTTCAATTTGGGAAGTTATTCAAATTTAAATTATGGTAATGTTTACAAAATGTACAGGTTTGAAGGGCAGTTGTAAATTTGAAATATGCTACATTTAGTAGTTTTTTGAAAAATTGTTTAAATATCCTAAAACAATATCTATAAAATGTTTTAAATTATTTGAAGCATGTACTATTTTGAATTTTGTTTTTTTATTCGATTATATTTATTTGGAAAGTAAGTTGAAAACAGCTAGTTGTTAATATTTGCATTTGTAGTTGCAGCATCTATTAGTTTTTGAAATTGCTTAAAAACCATAAAACAATGTTTGTAAAGCATATTCCACAATAACTGACGTATTTCCGTTTCTTTTACCAATGCATCCACAAATGTGTACTAAAAAAACATTGATACTTAGCAGTTAGTCAAGCCTGAAGCAAAGGAAATGGTTTTTCAAAGTTGGACATAATGTCAAGATTAAGAGAAATTACAGGGTGTGGGCATTCTAACCATGGTACACATACCTTGTCTTTTAAAAATATCGGTATATTGTGTGGTCTAGTCTATGGACAATTGTGTTATTAATGTGTGAGGTAAATAACCAATTGAATTGAAGATATTATGATGATCTTGAGATTCACAAACAAAATGGGACTCAACACAATTGGGGGAAACATACTATAGAAATTTTGAAAAGTTGGGTCATACTTGCCTTCTTTGTTGGTAGCGAGGTACGGACTGTTGGTGCTTTCAGAAGCAACTCCGGATTCGTGTTCTGTCGATAAGAATGAAACATTGGAAAAGGAAAAGAACAATCAACATACGGCGTCGATGCATTGCAAACAATATGGATGATATGTCAAATCAAAGGTATTGAAATGCACCCCTAAGATTTGTAGATCAATTTAAATGGAGTTGCAATGACTAAAACACATTATTTTCACAAACCCAACTTTTGCGATCTTATCTCTTCTAATTAAACAGGAATTAAAATTGATTAATCATGAACGGAATGCAATAGTTGTAAAGGTTTTATTTTTCTGCAAATTTTGATATATTATTTGCATTATTAATGCAATGAATGCAATAGTTGTAAAGGTTTTATTTTTCTACAAATTTTAGTTGTAAAAGTTTTATTTTTCTGCAAATTTTGATATATTATTTGCATTATTTATGCAATAGTTGTCATGCATGGAGATGTAACAGTTTTAAAGGTCTCGATTTTCTGCAAATTTCGATATATTATTTGCATTATTCTGAATCACAGTTTAAAAGTAATAAATTTTACGAATTTTAGCATTTTCTGTAATTATGAAATTTATGACAGATGGGTCCCACACGGCAGGGTTCTATTAAATATGGGAAATATTAAAACAAACGTTGTAACGCTGACAGGAGGGACCGGGATGACGTCGGCTCGTGACGTCAGCCGGCGGCGACGGACGCGCCGGCGCTGCCGAGCTCGCGCTCGAGCACGCGAGCGCGCGCGGGGGCTTGGGATCGCGCGGATCCGCGAGAGGAGGTGGAGGGGAGCAGAACGGGCGGCGCGGCGGACCATTTGGTCGCCGGACTCGCCGGCGGCGAGCAAAAGGGTGGCGGCGGACGGAGCTCACGGCGGCGACGATTCCGTCGCGTGCGTGGCGTCCCGGCAGGCGGCGCTTGGCGAGGATGGAGGGGAGGCGGCGGCGAAGCTCGCCGTGGGCGTCGATCCGAGCGGGGAGGAGCGTAGCGGTGCCGGCGCGTGTCGGCGGCGGCGGGGAGCTCCGGCTCGCGGGGGAGAGAGAAAGGGGGAGGGGGCTGTGGGGATGATTTTGCAGGGAAGTCCCTGTAGTTTATTAAATTTACAGATAGGTTCATTTATGTGGGAAGGTTTGGTCTGCGGAGTAATTTCTGGCTTCGCGAGGTTGTTTCTTGTAAAATGGCGCGTTGAACTTCGCGTGGACCGTCGGATCTGAGAGCGACGGCGCGGAAACGTGCGCGCACTGTAGATACTGTAGGTGAATAGTGACCATCGACGTCGGCTAGCTGAGGGATCGCTGAACGGGAGCGGTTTTATATATAGATAGATAGGCATGGCCGACATATCCAGCGCGTTTTTGAATTGCTGCTCCTCCACCGTCGCAGTTTCAGCATCGATCTTGTGCACGCACTGCTTCTCGTCTATGAAGAACAACTAGTTAAATTTTGCGCGGCGTCACGCCGCGTGATTGGTGAGAATATTTTGTGGTAATATGTGTTTTTTTTTTGTAATTGTGTCATATATATTATAAGGAAATGAGATAGTTATAATTTGTATAATGTATGTAGGTTAAGTTTAATTTGAAATCATTCCGTAATTAGAGGGAACAAATTTGTATTTCCTCGGATTATTCATGTAGTCATTCATTTTTTATAGAAATGTGAGTATGTAATTAGATGGATTTAAGTTATACTGCCTGTAAACATGTTAGCTAAATTGGAATGGTCAAATATAGTTTCATTTTGCCATAGTTTTCTTATTTAGCAATATAATAAGATGGAATATATTATGGGAAGGTCGAAATTGTGATTATTTTTAGCATGTATTAAAGGTATATTCATAATTGGAGTGAGTTCAGTTAAATGATCTCTAAATGTTAATCTAAATGAAATGATGCAATTAGTTAGTATTTTGCTTTAAAAATTTATTGTAACTCCACAATCAGAAGGAATACATTATGCGAGCAATTATTAGATTCAATTATATAAAATTGGAGAAAATGCATATAGTTTGTCTCTAAAATTTCACCAAATTGAAGTTTTTTGTTGTAATTATTCTTAAGTTCATCAATCATGTATGGAATGCAATTGGTCCACAAATTTTCATACATTTTTGCATTGTTCCGAATTTTAGATGGAGAGTTATAAATTTTACAGATTTTAGATCTTCTTGTAATGATAAAAATAGATAAATGAACTGTGGAAGTCCAATTAAAATCAAATTGAAGTTGATTAACTATGTATGGAATGCAGTAGCTGTAATATTTTTTTAATGCATATTTTGAAATATTATAAATTCTTTTTTGTGTAGAGTATGTCCAAATAGTTGGTGGACTGAAATGTTCAGATATATGGTTATATGGTGCTATAAATTTTTAACTGAACTCCAAAGCGCGTGGTGAAATTCAAATTTGAAGATTTTGACATTTTAAGATTGTGCGGATTTGAGAATGTTGGAATGCAAAGAGGGATTACATTTGGAATTTGTTTAGAGTTTCAAAATTGTTCAAATTGGACAGTTATTTAGATTCGAATTCTTTTAACGCCAGTAGCATGGCTAGATTTGGAAGGCATGACAAATTTTAAAATATTTAAATTTGTATGTCGCGTAATTGTGTTTAATTTGAAATTTTGAAAATGACAACATTTTAGAAGTGTGTAGATTTGGAAATTATTAGAATGTACAGAAAGCTTGTGATGTAAAACTGTTAAGGTTTCTAAATTCGTTGAAATTGGGAAGTTTTTCATATTGGAGTTCTTTCAACATTTGTGAAATGATCAGTTTTGGAAGGTATTTAAAAGTTTGAAATATCGAAATTTGATCGTACGCTATAAGAAGTCATTTTTTTGTGTGTGGTTGTTTTTTATATATTTTTCATACTTTGTTGATGGATATAGGTTAAGTTACCCATTTTGAAGGAATTAGCATTTATTTTGAAATTTTTTAAATACTCGAAGAGCTACCAATGAAGTGTTTGAAATTATGTAAAGCATGTTCTATTTTTTTTGATTCACTTATGTTTAGTGGGAAAATAAGTTTGAAACAACTATTTGACAATTTTTACATTTGTGTGATGTTCATATTTTGAAGCCCATGATATAAATGGATAATTGTATTTAAGTGGTGTACTAAACTCTATTTAAATGATATATTTTGTAGCACTGATAATATTTTTCTGGATTTTATTTGAAGTTGAAATAAAATGATTGAATCCATGTATAAAATGACATGAAGTGTCAAATGGTTTTGTATGTATTGTTTAAGATTTTGAAGAGTTGCAATTATTTTGAGAAGGCACCAAAATATATGAAGTAGTTTTTTTTTTTTTTTGCCTTTTTATTTTAAAGGTGAAATAACTTGGAAAAGGGCACAAGTATGTGGAAAATGGTTGTTCTATGTGTTATGTAAAATTTGTAATAATTTTGAGAAGGTCACAAAGTTGTAGAAATGGTTGTTTTTTTTTTTTTGGAAATTAAAACGATTTTAATTAGGTGACAAAGTATTTAAAAAGGATATTGTTGTTTAGTTACATGTTTTTTGAAATTGGTTTGAATTGATTTTAAGATGTATTTTAAAAGTTCTTAAAGTTTTGGGAAATTTTAAAACAAAACAGAAAGGGGGAAAAAAAGAATGGGCCTAGCCGGCCGCAGAGGAAGCAGGCCGGCCCAGCAGCCGGCCCATCTCCGCAGGCCAGGCCCACTGTGACGTCGCGGCGACGTTGCAGTGGCCGGAGCTGGCGCGGCGGCGGGGACGACGCCGGCGGCGCAGCCGCGCGATTCGGGACGCCTGGGTGGGTGCGGCAGATGCGGCTGGAGACGCGCTACTCGAAGGCGGCGGCGGCGCCGCTTTTGCGTCGCCGTAGCGTCGCCGGCGGGCAGCAGACCCGGCGGAGGAAGCGGGACAGCGCGGTGTCGATTCCGCCGCCCGTGGTGCGTTCCAGCAAGCGAAATTCGCCGGAGGTGAAGAGGGCACGACGGCGAACTTCCATGCATGCTTGGATCTGACGGGAGAGGTGCGGAGAGGCGGCGATGCGCGGCGGCGGCGGCGGCGACTTTCCGCCGCGCGCGAGAGAGAAGAGAGGAGGCGGAGATTGTGCTGAACATTTTGCAAGAAAGTCCAGGTTTTGTTAGTAATTTGCGAATTGGTCCCTCGACCCGTGATTTCGTGGATTGCGGGTTGGTTTCTGCTTTTCGGAGGGGCTTTTTTGCAGAAGCGTAACGGGCGTGGCCTGTGGACCGTCCGATCGGCGATGGACGGCGCGGATCAAAACACTGTTCAACACTGTTCCTAGGACCAGTGTTAACAGTGTGTCGAGCGCTGAGAGCTCGCTAAATCGCTCAGTTTTCATATATAGTAGTATGTGTCGCTCTTCTCCACCGGCAAGATGTGTACCTTAATCCAAAGATTATGCGGCTGTCTTGGTAGGTTTAGCTCAATCGTCCTTGTCTGGAGCCAGATGCCGTTAACGTTTCCCCGCTTCCACATGTGCAGCCGCCAGGTATTTGATTCGTCGTCTATACAGTTTATACAAAACAGCGAGAGCGCCCCGTCGGCGGCGACGCGAAGCGTCGGAGAGCTCCCGAGTTGGTTCGCCGGGATCGCTAGCTCCGTCAAGGAAGTGCAGCCTGCTGTGTCGTCGGAGCTCACGTCCAAGGTGTAATATTTCACTGGTACCTCGACGTCGTCGAAACAGTACTCGACGAGCCAGTGCGTCGTCGTCGAGCCATGACATGATCCATGACGACGTTGCCCTTGCTGCGTCGCGGAAACTGGAAGCCACGCTTGCCGATCCGGCCGATTTCGTCGAAGCACTTTGTGGGTGCATTCCATCGGGACTCGGTGGACGAGAAGGTGTAGAGGTTACACTCCTCATCGTCCTTGTTCTTGTGGTTGCTGAAGACGACGATGGCTAGCACCTTGAAATAGGCGTCCACAGCGGACCGTTGACACTCTGCCCCGCTCAAAACGGTGCAACTGACGAAGGTGACTCTGCACTCGAGCGGAGGGAGCAGGTGACACTTGCCGGCGAGCGGCTCGCACACGGCCATGTCGATCGATTCAAAGTAGCGGTCTCTGGAGACCATAGGCAGCAGGAGGAGGCCACGACGTGCGGCGAGCGGCTCTGCATAATGCGAGTCGTCGTCGAGCAGCTGGCCGCCGTCCACAAGAGATGTGAGAAGGCGGCGCTCGGCGCCAAGCACCGACCCTTCTGGCGGCGGCACGAAGTACAGCCGGTACGACATTTTCACGTCGACGTCCACGCGTTGCCGATCGAAGAAGCCGAGTAGGGTGGTGGATCGACCACAGCGGCGAAGGAAGTGGCGGTCGGCGACCAGAGCGCGCCACCGCTTGCACGCCATGGAGCAGCGGAACAGTGCGGTGACGTCGGCAGACACCTCTGTTTTAAATAGCCGGCTATCACCCGACTATAGCCCGGATATAGCCTCGCGAGAGGGTCCACGCTATAGATAAGGCCTTCATAGGCTAAACAGATAATAGCCGCTAGTAGCCCGGCTAAATGAATTTAGCCCTAATTTAGCCCCTTAGCCGCTATAATCCCGCTCAGGAATTCAAAAAAATGGATCAAATTGGCCCCGCTCGGTACCAATTATGGGGCCCAAATGTCATCCCTAACCTAAATTCTTCTTGTTCTCTCCTCTCTCTCCCGAAAATAGAACCAAGAGGGGCGCCGGACATGGCATATGTGAATTATTGATATGTATACAACTATATGCTGCCCAAATATTTTTTTTTCCATTATTTAGCCAAACGGCTATAAGGTCTTAGCCGCGCTATAGCCCGGCTATAACCTTTCATAACTTCTAAAATCACCCGCGCTAAACACAATAGTCCGCTATTTTAAACAGAGGCAGACACGCGGTGGAGAATCTCGAGTACCACGTCCTCCGTCGACACCAGCTTGTCTGCCGATGTCTGTTCCATGATTGATTCAATCTGCCGTGATTGTCTTGTAGTCCCTCGTACGGCGGCCGTATACACGTAGCATCCTTCCGCTGCTTATCTTATGCAGAGACGGTCTTCGATCGGACCCGATTAGAATCATGTATTCAAGGGCAGGCTCGCCCACGTACGCCCCATGATTAGGTTTAGAAGTTCATCAGTGGTTTAATGAGTTCCTTATTTATTTTTATAGACATCTTATGTAACTTAGTGTCGACTCATCCTATGTCTTGGCCGGATGAGTTTCTGTCGAAGTAGAGTACGTACTAGATGGACCTTGCGCGCTTTCCGCCCCGTTTAAACTTTGCACGGTTGGTATGCCTATGGCTATTGGTGCATGTGGCATTTTCAATGGAGGGCGTTGAATAGGATTTTCATTTGGCGATTGATGAGGGTGGCCGGTGTATCCAATAAGCTCGATCAAATGCTTTAAGATAAAGTTTAGGTCAAGATGCTAACATGCGGGCCCTATGTCTATTTTTACAAACCAGACAAACAGTGTGAGCATTTGTTGCCACGTCAGCATGGTCACATCTGTCAGAATCACGAATAGAGCGGCTTAGGCATCCGCAATGTGCAAAAAAACCTCTCCTTAAATCCTACGTGACACTGCATAAAGTACACCTTATACATTGTGGGAAAAATAAGTTTATCCATAAGGCTAAGGTGCACATCAAGCTTGTAGTCTACCATAAGAAAATAAACTAATGATTTCCTCTCTCCTCTCTCTCATGCATGTAACAATACGACAAGATATGTGGGTCCCAGCTTATGGTCTAAAGTACACCTTATACATTGTGGAAAATTTCATAAGACATGTGAGACCCAACTTATGGCAAAACCTCACCATATACATTACGGATGCCCTTAGATGACAAAGAACAACCAATTGTCCCTGCTTAATAAAACACTCAGCACTACCAAAAATAAAGAAAATTCAACCTTATATTCACCTTGAGAACAACAAGTAACACCAAACATATAAGGAAAAAAATTAAGCTGGTGACCCTTAGTGTTCAAACCATTTGGTGGCGTGTGTAGATGGATTTAAGGAACACATTCAGTGGAACTGTCCTACAAAACTACCCCGAGCTGCAATGGACCTTATTGACTCCAAGAACTAGCAACTCTCTCACCCGATCCAAAACCCAAAGATATCTATGAAGTTTTTACCTCTACGTGCTAATCAAAATCCCCGCAGCATTAACAAGCCCACACATCAAATTCACCATGATTGTAATTGGGACATAGGAATTACAGCAGTAAACATGACAGATGTTGGTGGACATCAAACCTACAGAACTCAAAAACAGTGCGTGCAGAAACATAACGAGTTGTTGGTGGACATCAAATTCAAGGATACGCACGACTCATGGCTACCACCAGTTTGTTTTGGTTTTTGCTAAATTAATTCGGTTACACCTTTTGCTGGCTAGGAAAAGACTTTCATATTCTGTAAACGAGATGGTAGGTCGATCTCCAACAATGCGGAACCACAATCCTTCATATGCATATCCTTGGTCTCCAAGTTAAAGACAATGACACTGCCATAATTACCTGGTGCATCCACCTTGAGAACCACCACTTCAACGCTCCTCTCGTAGCCATCAAATACAATAGGTATATCTGGACCGTTGGCTGGGATATCCGGGTGCAGTGACCGCAAGTTCTCCTCCATGTCAAGCACAGTCTCCAGCGACCAACCACTATCAGCAACTGGCGAGATTTGGAGGTGTAGCCACACGAACATCGTGAAACCTTCAATGCCGAATAGTTTCAGCAGTTTCCCATCTGACGATGTCGCCAAGTAGAGCTGGTCAACTTTGCAGTTGGTGCGCGGGAGGTTCACCGAGCCTAGCTTCCCGCTGACCAAGTCGTAGCTTTGGATTGGCTTGTGATGAGACACTAGCCAATGGATGACGCCACCATGGAGAACGGTGGGGTCGCAGTTCCTTTTGACCGACCACCACGAGAACTCGTCGTTCCTCAAAAAAGTAACTTCCCCCCATGTACCACAGGATGTAGCCGTTTGCAATTCGATACCCCATAGATTGAAATGGGCGACGAGCAGCATGAAGGAGCATTCAATGCCGTGTGCGGCGGTGAGGAGGACGTACTGATGGGCAGACTGGATTGAGTTGCTTCTCTTGATAACTGGTGGACAGTAGAGAAACGTTTTGGGGCCGCTCATTGGGTCGTACACACACATGCGGTAGTCGGGTGGGCTCATGATGCTTACGCGGTGGGGTGGGGGACGTCTCGACACTATCTGTCAAAGAGGCCAGCAGCGCGCAGTGGCGGCGCCAGGTGTATTCACCACGTGAATACCCATGATTCTGAGGAAAGAAATCAGCCTGGCCCAGTCAATACACGTTTCACGGCCCAGCCCAGCTCCCTAGCCGCACGCTCACTTCGCTCGCATCATTTCACCAGAAGCGCACGCGAAGTCACTCAGCCCCTGGCCCTAGCGTCATTGCGGCAGCCGCGTGCCCGGCGCTCCGGACCTGCTCCTCAACACCCACGGCGGCACGGCCCCGCTGGCGCTCGCCCGCCGCCCCGCCCCCGCGCCCCCGAATCATCCCCCCGACATGCTCCTCCACGGCCCCGCCGGCGCTCGCCTGGCGCCCCCGACTCCCTGAGGCAGTGAGGCCCCCTTTTAGCCACGCCAACACTTTCTCGGCCAGTTACCAGATAACCAGAGCCCCGCTGGTGGCAGTAGCATATTTCCCAATTTCTAATTTCCAGATGCAAGTTCTTAATATGCTCTGATGCATTGAAAACTTGCTATGGTCTGATGCACTAGTATGGTCTGATGCAAGTTCATGTATTGCATTTATTAGAGCAAAAAAAATTTACAATGAATACCCAGGCACCAGATTCTGGCGCCGCCACTGGCAGCGCGGCGCGAAAAGAAGGGAAATAGGTGGTCTTCGCAGAACGACGTGATGGCGGGGGTGGCCGTGTGGACAAGGGTAAATTGCTTGTCATCGTCATCGTCTCACAGATAGGCAAGGATGCGGAGATGGCTGACACGGCGGATAAAGGACAGGCTGAGGAGGTCGCTTGCAGGCGGAGGCAAAACGGATGAGAGAGCAGGGAGCAGACCGTGCGGCGATCTCGAGCAGGAGATCCGCCGGAAGCGTCTATGCTATTATCGGAGTCTCGGGCGCCATGCATCTGTCTTCTCGTCGGCTTTTCTGGCGTTTCCGTGAAGCCATGACGCAGAGCGATCGATCGTTATTCATAAGTTGTCTACGTACTTCTTTTTATACTACGTAGAATTTATGGAAATAAAGGAAAGGGGAGGCTGAGTCAGATTAGGCAACGATGTGATCATGTGAATCAGAAGTTGTACAGAAACCAGGCATGCATGTATTCTTGTTTTTCCTTCATCGTTAGACACACTCTTTTTTTCACTGGATGCGCTCGAGCCAAAACCGCCTAACGGAAACGTACGCAATACTGTACGCAGCAACCACTCCGAAATAGGGTTTCCCCCCGCTTTGTATTACAAAGCAACCAACACAGATACAACCAACGAACACTCCCAAACGAAACGAAAGAGAAAAAACAAAGAAAGAAAAAACAAATGCCAACAACGGCGGATCAACAAAGCGGAGAAGCCTCGCGACCGCTGCGCCCACCAGAAATCTCCCACCAAGCTCCTAAGACTCCGAACCGCCGGTACCAATCAACACCTCCAAGAAGGACGCGACGATGACGACGCTGTTGCCAAAGGTTTCCCCCGGTACGCGGCGAGGAGAAAGTAATGGTAGCCCCCGACGCCCTCCAGGAAGGTCCGGCGGCACCCTCAGGCGCCACCGCGTCGGTGTCAGCCAGGCTGACAGGGATTTCTCCCGATCCCTCCATTCACCTCGGGCGCTCCGGAGCTCGCCACCAAACCGACCACCACCCTGCGCCAACACGGTCATGAAGCTTCCCACGCCGTCTCACCACGGCACCGCGAAGTAGGGCCTGCACAACGAAGAAGAGGAGCCGGGACTAGGGGCAGCAGCACCGTCGGCACGCGGGAGGGCCCAACCTCCACCGTCAGCGACGGTAACCGACCGGACGCAATAGCCGGAGCATACCAGGCCCGTGTGTCCACAGGCCCGGCCAGGCCCTCAGAGCCCGTAAAGCTCCAGCCTTCGCGCTGCAGAAGGCACGCCGTCGGCGTCGCCGCCCCCTGTCCAAGCCGCTCCTCCGCATCCTCGCACAGAAGGCATCGTGGCCGCGCTGGAGCCGGCCCGCTAGGACCCAGATGGGGCCCTAAGGGCCCAGATCCGGGCCGGGGTCGCGCCGCCGGCCACCCAGCACCTTCAGTCCGCCCCGCCGCCAAGAGGTAGCACCACCACCGCGTTCGCCGTCGGCCACCGCCACCGCCACCGGCCTAGCTTCACCGCCGCCAACCGCACCCGCCCCGCGACGGAGCCCTGACGCGCGGGTAGAAGAGATCCGCCGCCGCCGGCACCGCACAGGCCTAGCCCGGCGGCTCTCGCCGGCGGCGGCGGCGGGGTCGAGGTGGAGGAGGGGCGCGGGAGGCGGCGCTAGGGTTCCGCCCCTGAGTCGCCCGCGGGGACGACCAGGAGCCTTATCCTGTGTTCCCCTTAGTCATTTTTTCTGTCACGGTACGCAGCAACCACCGCCGTCGACGACATGGACGTGATGATGGACATCCTCCGCCACCTGCCACCGCGCAGCCGTCCACCGTCGACGCTCACAGTCTGCTGCGCGCCGCCGAGCTTCGGCTCTTGCTCAAGGGCATTACTGGAACTTGAGTTGAATATCTGGTAAAGAAGCATGCTTAGTAACGATATTCGATGATAGAATCGTGAAATAATAGTAAGCTAGATTGTGTAAAACAGAAACAGTTTTGTTAGCATTAACCCGGTTATTCAGTTAGAGTGTCTGCAGTTTGTTATTTCTTCAGTTCTGTCAGTATCTAAGACTTGGTCGGTTTTAGCCGTTTGTAACAACCAGAGCTAGTCACTTGGTCTGCACGATTCGCTCGTGGGAATGGTACCGGGTTGTGGATCTCTGTAGTCACTAATCAGAATAAAAAAGAAAGCGCTGCGGAACCGTATGCAGCACAAACACCTGGTTGTCCTCAGTTCTTGCTCCTCTCGTCTTCCAAAGCCACGCTAATAGAGATCTCAGCTATAGAACTAATTAATTTGTATCTCCGTGATATTAATAAACTCTTTATCTAAATCACTCGCTCTGTATTCTGATTGTATCTTACACAAGACAGGAGATGAGTTTTTGGATTTCTAAGAAACCAACGCATCTGCTTAGGTGGAGAGCTTTCATCATGTTCAGTAGAACTAGGCAACTGAGCGCGGCAAATGCCGCGTGCGTGTCTTTGAATTTGAATTTGAAAATGACGGCGTTCTAAAGTTGTCTAAATTTGAAAATCATTGAAATTGAAAAATGCTTGCATTTTAAAAATGGTCGGACTTTGGAGATCGCTCAAATTTGGAAATTATTGTAATTCAATTTGAAATGTGTTTGCTTGTTTACGTGAAAATACTCTGAAATAGTTTTGTTTTTTGTTTTTTTTAGTGTTTTCACACATTTTAGAGTACCGTTAAATGTTTAGCAAGTTGGAATGGTTATATATGTTTGTATTTGTCGAAATATTTGTTTGAGTTTCATAATTGGAGGATATACAGTACGTGAGCATTTGTTAAAGTCAATTTATAATTAGAGAAAATTCATTTGGATTTTGTGCTAACATTCTTCAAATTAGAGTAGTGAGATCACTTTGATATATTTGTCATTTTTTTTGGTGGATATATTTAAATTTGTTGGTTTTGCGTCGTTTGTAATTTTTGGAAATTATTTAGATAAGTTGGGCTATTTTTAAAATTTTGGAATATTCGGATTTGAATTTTGATCGTGTGTCTTAATTAATCATCATTTTTTTATGTGCCCACTTTGATATATTTATCTTTTTTTTTTGGATATATTTAAAATCGTTGGTTTTACATCATTTGTAAATTTTTCAAAATTATTTAGATAAGTTGGGCTATTTTTTAAAAAAAAAAGAAAGAAAAAGAAAAAATTCTGACGGGTCGGGCCCACTGTGACGTCGTGCTGACGTCACAGTGGCCAGAACCTGGCGCGGCGGCGAGCCGGGGTGTTTTGGGACGCGCTCGTGCGCGCGGTGGATGCGGACGAACGCGGCGCGCCCGCACGTGGCGGCGCCGCCACCGTTTGGTCGCCGGAGCGTCCGCGGCGGCGCACGGACACGGCGGCGGCCGCCGAGCGCGGATGCGGCGCTCCTGCACGCATCCCTCGGCGAGGAGGTGGAGGGCGGCGCGACGGAGACGTCCGTGGCCGCGGATTTGGTCGGGGAGGCGCGAGGCGGCGGCGATGCGCGCCGGCGCCGACGGCGACCCGCGGCGTCGCGGGAGAGAGAGGAAGAGGAGGGAGACCGTGTTCTGCGGTTTTTTGCAAAAAAGTCCCTGGCCTTTCTGCAAATTGCTATCAAGTCCTTTGCATGCTTTTTTTGCAAAATCGTTGCGCCAAATATCGTGCGGGGCGACGTGTCGCCGCGTGATTGGAAGAAATTGCTCTGCTACAGTATTACTGTAGCAGCACGCTTCTTGGCGCGATCTGGGCCGTCCGTGCGGTCGATCGGACGGTCAGAATTTTCGGGTGACGTGGACAGTGCGAGAGGGAGTGAATCACGCGTACTTTTATATATAGAGGCATATGCAATTGGGATACTTATTACTCGAGGGACTTCTGGTCACTGAGTGAAACTGGCCAGAATCGCCAGTCTTACTTCAGCCGTATCGAGCACTTGGTTGTGTAATCAGAACCTTGAGGTGATCTGTTTTGGGATGTAAGTCAGTTAGAGGATTATTTCTAGCTAACACATGCGTTGTACTAACTGTTCGGTCAAAACAAATATGCAAGTGATTTTGAAAAGTAAAGAAAATGTTAAATGTAGCCCGATCATATCATTTCCTTCGCACGCCCGATCATATCATCATTCAACGGATAAACTTTGCAATACAAGCCTGAGTTTCGAGAAAGCTGGGTGTAAGCAAGTGCATCTACATCTAGATATATGTGAGTCAATTAAAATGGAATGGAGAGAGTACTGTACCATAGTAGGGTATTTCTGTGTTGGGTTTAGTCGGTTCGGCAGGGGCGGGTAAATAGCTTATCGCTGTGTGTTATTCATCGCCATTTTGGGGCAACGTAGGACTTGCGAAGCAAGGAAATGTATCATCAAAATCATCCTTTTCAAATCAGCTCAAACGTCCGACATTCTGGGGGGATTTGAAGCTCACTTACTGTTGAAGAAATTCAGACACAACTATCAACAGTCAGGACCAACCCATACAATTACTAACACTGCCATATGCCAGTTTATAACACAAGGCACTTCCAGTACATCCAGATGAGCTAGAAACAAACTACTCGTGGAAGTTAACAATCGCTGACCAATGAATCTAATTTGACGGACCAGAAAAAGGAAAAAAAATCAAGAATAAAGGACAGTTCTATGCTACCATAATCAAAAGAGACAACAAAAGTAGACAAAATGCATCAGGATATTAATATTTAAGGGCTCACTTATTCATCACATTTCATCCAACGCTGCTGCACCACAGCAGCAAGTTTTTAGGCACGACCTAAGATGACAATGTACGAAAGTACAATAGAAACAAAGACAAGACCAGGCGAGCACACCCTGACAAACTCCAATGGAGCACACCGAAGAACCCAAGACATGTGAACCAGATAGTCACCAGGCACTTACTGGCCACCACGCAGGCGGAGCACCAAGTGAAGGGTGGACTCCTTCTGGATGTTGTAGTCTGCCAGTGTGCGGCCATCCTCGAGCTGCTTACCAGCAAAGATAAGACGCTGCTGGTCCGGGGGGATGCCCTCCTTGTCCTGGATCTTCGCCTTCACGTTGTCGATGGTGTCCGAGGACTCAACCTCGAGGGTGATGGTCTTGCCAGTGAGGGTCTTCACGAAGATCTGCATGCCACCGCGGAGCCTGAGGACAAGGTGGAGCGTGGACTCCTTCTGGATGTTGTAGTCGGCCAGGGTGCGGCCATCCTCGAGCTGCTTGCCAGCAAAGATCAGACGCTGCTGGTCCGGAGGGATGCCCTCCTTGTCCTGGATCTTTGCCTTCACATTGTCAATCGTGTCCGAGGACTCAACCTCTAAGGTGATAGTCTTGCCGGTAAGGGTCTTGACAAAGATCTGCATGCCACCACGGAGCCTGAGCACCAGGTGGAGGGTGGACTCCTTCTGGATGTTGTAGTCAGCAAGGTGCGGCCATCCTCAAGCTGCTTGCCAGCGAAGATGAGGCGCTGCTGGTCCGGAGGGATGCCCTCCTTGTCCTGGATCTTTGCCTTGACGTTGTCGATCGTGTCAGAGGACTCGACCTCCAAGGTGATGGTCTTGCCGGTAAGGGTCTTCACAAAGATCTGCATATGTAAAAAGAGAGTAAAACCAGAGTAAGGACCAGTACAACAAATTCGTATGACATAAGAAATACATGGACCGATAGATGAAATCCTCCTAGCTATGGATAAACGAATATCCAGACGTACTAACACAATCTTCAGCCTTGTGAGAAGGCTAGACAACCCAAATCCTAGCAGGACTATGCCCAAGTTGGACACGGCAATCTGGATGAATATAATAAACAATAATATAACAAAATTTATGGTAGAAAACAATCCCGATGCGCCAGCACGATCTACTGCCTCGTGACAAGGCTAGGCAGTCTAAATCAGCAATCTAGACAAGTGCTGACGAATGAATTTTACACAGCAATCTAGACAAGAGCTGATGAACAAACTGGACACAGCAACCTAGACAAGTGCTGATGAACAAACTGGACACGGCAATCTAGACAAGTGCTGATGAACCAACAATAAGATCGTCGCAAACGGCAAAAAGGTTTCAGAGTATAACCGGCAGGCAACTAACCACGAGGCTTAGAACGAACAGGCTAGCAAATTCCAGACGGATCGCTTCGTCAGATGAGGCGTAAGCGCAAACAGCACAACCTGGCCGCTAGGAGATCAGGAACCTACAGGAACACACCCACCCAGCATAAAGCTTGGCGAGAACCGAGCGGGCTAAAACTCCATATCAACAACTACCCGGCAGATCTACTCGATAATCAACTTGGACTGACCGAATAAGCAGCGATGGCGGCGCGCAGATCTAGTCCAAACGCGGCTAGCGACGCGAACGAGCGGGCGGAATCGACGGTAATCGGAAGGCGGAGCAGGTCGGGAAGTCGCGTACCTTGCTTGAGCAGGAGGTGGACGACGGAGAGACAGCCTTCGATTCGATCGGTGGTGGATTTTCGGCGAGATCGGAACAGGGATTGGGTTGGGAGGGGTCCGGGAATTTATAACCGGGAGGGACGGTCCGGGTCCGGGTCCGATGGGAGGAAGAGTCCCGTGGGGCGACGGCAAGGCAGGGGACGTGTTGAGTGCGTCGTCACAATCGTGCGCCACCGATGATCGTTTGGTAAGTGGTGACACGATGCATAGGCCAGCTCGTTAACGTGTTTATCTGCGATACCGTGTTTGACTCGCTAAAAATAAGCAGAGTACTAGATAAAATGTACTGTACTGTATGAAGGTGCTGGTCATAGTGGGACTGATGCATATTGCATATGATATTAGCGTGTGACACGAGTGAAGATTTTTGCCTTTCGCTACCATTATTTAATTTTTGTAAAACTCATATTTGCAAGTTCTTTAAATCTAAAAGAAATTATTCATGCTATCAATAATGTATAGCACAAAAGAAGCCTGCTCTCCCCACCTCTCGCGTGCTACAGTGGAGAGAGGCGGAAAAGGCGTCTCCTAGTTCTCTTCCTCCCGCCGGCGGATCCGCCGCTCCCCTCCGCCTCCGGTCGCCGCTCCGGCGCCGTGAGGTGGGGGGGAGCTCCGCTCTTGCTCGTGTGTGTAGATACTTAGGTGGTTAGTAGGTGTGCGTGCTCTGCGGCGCTGTCGAGGACGGAGGCGATGGCGGCGGTGTTTTGGGCGTGGTGGTGCTCCCCCTTCTTCCCCCGTTCCGGCGTTGTCGTCGGGAAGGCCGTGGAGCTGGTTCGTCGGGGCTCCTTCTTCTTCTTTGCTGCTCTGGCTGGCCGTGGCGGCATAGGGAGGAGCTGGTGGAGGTTGGTGTTCCCGTTTTGGTGTTCGTGTTGCAGGTGGTCTCCTTCGGTGCTTCTTCTCCGGCCGGCCGTGGTGGCGAGGGGAGGGGAGTCTGGAGGTGGTGAGGTGCCCGCGGTGGTGGTCCTCGACGTCGGCGAGCCGGCTGGCTGTGGGGTGGTTGCGGGAGAGGAAGCTGTGGCTGTTCGCGTTCAACGCTCTTCGGTCCCGTCGCGAGGCGGCGGGCGGCTCCTGCAGCTATCTACAAGGTGTGGAGGCGACCTCTTCCCGCCGGCGTGCGGTACGGCGGCTCGGCCGGCGTCTAGGGTTCTGGGACGAGCCTGAGGATCTGATTGCGTTTCTTTCCGGCGGCTGAGGGTGCTTTGTGCACTTTTCCAGGGTTCTTTTGTAATTTTCTGTTTCTTCTGGACCTTGCTGTAAAAGTGGCTGGCCTCCTTAATATATGATCAGATCCTTCCTTTCAAAAAAAAAAAAAAAATAATGTATAGCACAAACCTGTAAATTCGCAATTTAAAATAGTTTATATTCTGACCTACACAAAAAATTGACAAATGTGTGGATTTGAGTATACACACTTTCAAATCTCCAAAAAATACAATACTTTGTCATTTTTTGTGTAGGCCATAATACAAAGAATTTTGCATTCTGATTTTACATGTTTATAAGATGCATCATTGGCTACATCCAAATTTTGTTTTAGATTCCTTTTCAAAATTCTAGCTACAATTTTTATATTCATTAAAAATAAAGGGATCAATGGTGACCAGGAGGCAAAGTGACTTTAATGATACTATATTATTATAATGCATAGTAGAGTATCATAATCTCATTCTATTTATTATTTTGTAGAATCACAATGTAAATATTTGTACAAGATTTATTTGCCATTAAATTTTTAGTTCTACGTGCCATGATACGGTATCTACGTATGCTATTCTAATTAACCATCTCTCTATTTATTAATTAGTTGTTATATCACTGTTTTGTTGGTCTCGGATGTATGATACCACCATTATGGCGAGCCTTGAATTTTTTGATTTTTTATTCTTTCAATGTCAGACATTTGTTTCGTCTACATGCTATCAAGACCTCCATAGTGTTAATTAACATGGTTTAGTCACATAATGTGAGACATTAGGTGGACATGCATTTCATTTACTATAAAAAAACTGATGTGGCGAGTAATTAACAAGGTTAGTCACATATTTATCATGACATGCACCCGAATAAAATAAGTTTACAATCTAATAAATAACACATTGCATAACAAGGTTGTGTTCCTGTTAAGATAGTAACACAAACTAGTATTATACTATTATATGATTGATATTGGTCATTCCATCAAATCTTGAAGCTCAGCAATTCGAGTCTGGAGGCTTTGCGTGAGTGTGTTGCTTGTGGTGTCAGAGTTGCACCGGTATTACATAAAAAAGGTTGATTGTATCAAATAGTTTATTTAAAGAAAAGACCACATGGCTCTCCTCCTCTAGAGTTCGCATCTGCCTCAGTATTAACAGACTGGCTATCCACCTACAATTTATGGGTGATCGGTTGCCGGTATGAGTCCACTCTAACAATACCCAATTGGAACCATCAGTTCAACCATTTCCAACGAATCAAGCCTGCCTGGGCCTAAGGCAGGCAAGCAGCACGAGAGATAGGCGTGAAACACCACACATTCCTTCACCACCTACCCTTTTTGTCTCCGCTCATTTCTCTGTCTCTCTCTATCCTTCTCACCCCTCGTATCACTTGACTGGTAGTTTCACTCTAGGCATGGTAGCACCCCCATCGGCGAATTCGCCACACTATCGTTGGGGTTCTCCTCTATAGCATGAAATAACAGGTGGCAATGTTTCCATCTATAGCAAGATGTTAGTGGTGACTTCGTCAATTTTGTAGCTCTACGGTTTATTCTTCCGTACACCATATTTATTTCGTGATTAGTACTAAAAACATGCTATAAACTAACATCGATATGTTTTTTAACAAGAAAATACCATATGGGCTTACCCGTGTGGTTGCTTTATCACCAACCAGGAGTTCCAGTATAACTAGGTATAGTAAATAGCACCAAATGAACTTGGCTTTTGCTAATTCTCATTCGGATGACACAGAATTAGTTAAAACTTACTCGACATTGAAAATCTTCGACTCAACACTAAGATCCGTCCAAAGTTGCATTTTTTGAATTTCGAGAAACAAATTCAGTGCCAAATTATTTACATCACCCGGGAAAAATTAGACATGAATGATCTTTTTTATATAAAATCGAGTGAGACGTAGTTAACTCACCGTGACTCAGATTTAGATAATCCTGCCTATATGAGACTACTTTTGTTAGTGCTTGACCAATGGGTTCAGATAGTTCAGGATTATATAGTGCGCTCTTAACTTACGAGTTTATCTTGATTATTTTTTATTGGGTGCACTCGTGGTGGTAATTTCCGCTTAAATAATATTTATTAGCCGCATGCATGTGGTGGTATGTACTCGCTCCCTTCTGTTTTACAGAGATCTTTCGTGTATGTTAGATTGTCAATTTTACCAATGTAACATAAATTGTATACCATTAGAAAATATATCATCTGAAGTTTCTCATGATTTTTCGTAATATATACCTCGTATTATGTTGATCAAATTGGCGATCTAGGGATACATGTGGGACCTATAGGCACTGAATTTGCATTTTCACATTATGCCGTACATTTTTTATTAATGGGTGGAGGCCGATAAAAAGAAGAATGCATGACCAAGTTGGTTAGAGGTGGATGGGTCTAAATGCATGAGAACAACTATATGCATGGTCAAGTTTGTTAGAGGTGGATAAGTCATATGTTAGTGAAGTAGTCAGTCAGATCATGGAATAGGTGACAACTACTTGTATAAATATTTGTATTGAGCAAAGAAGGCTGTGAAGGCAAGAAGAAAATATGAAGCCTCTAATATAATCAAGGAGAAGCAGCTCTCGAGAGAGCAAAGCTAATAGTGTCTCTTCACTGAAATGTGTGTGTATGTGTTGAGTTTGTGTCATCGTGTGTATTTTTGTGACACCTAAGCTGAGAGGGTTAGATCTTCACAAAAAAGAAGTGAGAGGGTTAGATAGATTATTGAGACTTGTGACATTGGAGGAACAAACAAAGTTGTAAAGAGGATGAACAAGAGGATACCTTGGTGACTTCGCCATGATTTCTCTCGGACCTCCCGCCTGGTTGCTGTTGAGGACCTCACCTAACTCGGGTGTATCATAAGTGAGACCTCCGTCTTTACCCTCCCGCCGGACTGCAAGATTGGTGGCCAAACAATTCTGAGCCGGACCATGCTGATCGTTAATGCGTACGCCATCCACAGGGACCTGACCATGTGGGAGGATCCCATGGAGTTTAGGCCGGAGAGGCTTGAGGATTACAGGGCTGATGGGTTATTCATGAATCATGATACCATTCTAAATGGGGAGGAGGAAGTGTCCCGGAGAGGCAATGTCATACAGACGATAGGGCTTGTTCTTGTGGCACTTATACAGTGCTTCTACTGGGACCGGGCAGACGCTGTGGAGGACTGACGGAAGGACGATATGCGACGAGATGCCTCTTAACAAACAATTTTGCTTGAAGTGCTTCACCCTGAGTCTTTTTCCCTATGTCTCCCTTAGTCCCTTAACGTCTCCATGACAAATAATCAAATATGATACCAGGCAATAGACATTATGTGCTGTTTTGTTTTGTTTATTTTTTGGAAGGGAGTCGGGTTTTTTACAGCACAGGTCAGGTAGTCAGGTTTTTGTTTTGCCAGGTCTTCTGATCCTCAAAATAACAATCATCACAGATAATCATGGTCTTTTTTTGTCAAATTGTTTTTTTTTTGTAAAGAAGTGTTTTTTTGTACATCACAGATAATCAGCTTTTTTATTTGCCAGGTCTTCTGATCTTTAAAACAATGATGTTCATTCGTTGAACTATGGACGTGTTTGTTTTGAGGACTGGTAATGCAGACGTAAAGGGAAATAGGTTGCGCTGTGTAATAGCTCCGGACTGGACAAACCATACTCTTTTGTTTGGTTCAGCTGTGCAACGGTAATGCATCCCTCAAAGTATTGGGTTATGCACTGTAATCTGAATACATCACACATCACAGGTATTGACAGGTACTCCAATTTCCAAAGAGGGGCCACACGTCATTAGTCCAAATATTTGAAGAACTACCAGCGATAACAAAGCTTTCAAAATGGATCAGTTTATCATAACGAGATTCAGTATTACCAGTGCAACATGACCAGAATTAGCATCATTTCTAAGATGAGCAGAAAAAAAACTATCTCGCTTTCCAAACAACAGCACGGACATAATAGAATCGGTGCCACAACCACTGCTACTGGATCTACAATCGCCAGATGAACTATCTAAATCAGCTCAACCTGTCCGCAGACTAGCCAGTTCGTTTCCTTGTTTTCTTTAGGTTATATATGCCATTCTCTTCTCCGGTTATCTCCCCATGATCTGCCGGATGGCAGCTCGCTGCGACGACGATAGCCTTGTCGGGAAGGTCACATCGAACTTGATCCTCAAGCTCCCCTTCTTCCCTGGCTCCTTCCGGATTGGCCACCCTTCGTTCTCGATCACGATCTCATGCCCAGGGCGCACCACTTCGTCCACCCTGACTGGAAGGCTCCTGCCGTCGAGGGTCCTGAGGTTTATGGTCGTCCCGGCGAGAGCATCCACCAGAGGGATCTCCTGGCTTACTAGGAGGTTGTTCCCTTCCAGAATGTAGGTGTCGTGTGGCTTCACGTCGATGACGAAGGTTAGGTCCTGCGGCAGATAGCCGTGCAGCCTGTCGCCTTTATTGTCAAATGTCACCTTTGTTCCCGGTTTCCAGCCTGGCAACACCTCGACCTGCAAGACCTCTGTCTCGACTTCTAACTTTCTGCAGAAGATGACATGAAGATGGAGAATCAGATACGAGAAATACTGAAGTAAACATCTCAAGCCAACTGTGCTTCCATGTAATGCAACAAAACTAAGAGGAAGAACTTCGTCCATTGTCTATATGCTCCTCCGCACAGTGAAGTAGAATGAAAAATAGACATTTACAACTTAACCAAGATAGTAGAATGTCAGGTATGATTCTCAGCATGATTTTCACATTCTAAACACTGTTTTCACATCGTTTACAAAAACTCATTGTGCATTTATCAGACATCTTGCTCATCAGGGTCAAGAACATTCAGAATCCAGGAAAATAGTGGAAACTTGTAAATTTTACTTCCAACAATTCAATTTTAGATTTTTCAGGTGATTTAACTGGAGATAACAAGATTAGTAAAGAGTAGGGGTCTCTAATTAAGACAAAAAATGCAGCAAAAATAGCCAAATAAGACAAGCTGCTCTGTGTTTGCATGTCCCAGTAAAACATGCTAAGATACGCAAGAGAAGACGCTACACACAAATGTTTAAAATTAAATACCACACACATGCACTCGAGTTAAGCTTTCGACGAGTAGTTCAAATCCACGCTTTATAACAAAAGTACTTGCAAAAAACTGGACTTAGCAAAATGCAATTATAACGGAGAAACTACAATTATAATATCCTATCCCATGATGACGCAATAGAGAACACTAACCAAACCTTTAAAACTTATAACTTGTAAAGATCATCTCAGTACAGACTTACATTTCAAATTTCATAAATGTGTTCCCAACAATAAACAAAACTTGGACAAATATGGAAACAGTAGACACGTACCCTTCAGGTTTAGCAACATTCCTAGTGATCTTCATCTTCTTTTTTGTTCCATTATGCAATTCTTCAAGAGTGCACAGTAGTGTTTTCTCAACAGAAGGTGGCTTTTCTAGCTGTCTTGTACTGGTACTGGGCTCCCTCTGTGAGCTGGAAGAAGCTTCACTTCGAGTATTCCTTGCTGAGGTCCGATGTGTTGGTTGAAAGCGCCTTGAGTCTTGATCAAAGGTGTACGGCCTGTTGCTTGCCATGAACTCGTTAAAGAAATCATCTGGATCACTAGGATTGTACCGGAAATTACTTGGACCACTTGGGCCCGCAGATGTGGAGGTACGGCTATGCGAACCAGGTGGAGGCATCCCCTTTAAACCTTCTTCACCATACTGGTCATAAACTGCACGCTTTTCGGGATCACTTAGTACCTGGCAAGAAGTTGGTGAGAGGAGAGCAAATAAGTATAACAACTCACGAACTAAAAATTTAAGTAGGTTTTAAAAACAAAACAAAAACTAAAGATTTAAGTTATGAAGGCACTTGGGAAAACCAGGAAAATATGAAACACATTCTGCACTGATGCTTTCTTAGAAGAAAGTACAGTACATCACATACTGCAAAGCCTGCAACCATGTATATTTGTGGAGTGCTAGACTAAAACTAAAATAAAGTGTGATACAGTACAACTCTTAATGCCTTGAAAGGTATTGAAGTCATATGCAATTGATGGTTAAAGGGCAGCCCCTGTGTAGTAGCTCCCGCTTGCGCAGGGTCCGGAGAAGGGTCCGACCATTTTGGGTGTTTAGTACGCAGCCTTTCCCTGCATTTCTGCAAGAGGCTGTTTCCAGGACTTGAACCCGTGACCTCATGCAATTGATGGTGACCAGAGAGAATTCAGCTGCAATTTCTTTTGCAATTGCATAAACACAATGAAATCTGATGCGAGTAACTGAGCCAGTCTTGCATCACATCTAGTGTAGGTCACCGACAAGCAGTATTACTATATGGCCTCACCATACTAAATGCAGAAGTTGCAAGCAGACTGAGCAAAGGTAACTTCAACATACTAAAAATGTATTATCAGAGAAGCCGCACTTTCATCATTCAAAACAATGTTTACATATAAGTTACAGTAGTTACAGGTTAAGAATTTAACTTCTCAGATGCAGAACGGTATAGCTACTTTTGGAATTGAATACAAGATTGCAAATCTCCTTTTGCAAAACTTCACCGGGTTGTCGCACTATCAAATTAACTATTTTCATTCAATATAACTGTTATAATATGAATCGATGATGAAGCAATGCTCTCATTTTGCACAATGAAATGCTATAAGAAAGGAGTACACACACAACAAGTACAAAATTATAAAGAAGAAGAAAAGGGAACTATATGTTGCTCCTTGAAGATCCAACTAGATTGAACTTTCCAATTTCCAAATGGGGCAACAGAGCACAACATGGAGATCCAGCTAACTACAAATCTGAGCTAAAAAGCTTATGTAGCATGTTGTCGGCGCGAACAAAGAGATGCTCGTGGTGGTATTGCAACTAAATGGTCAATCATCATAATCACGATATACAACTGAACAAATGACTCAAGCAACCTTATTTTATATGCGTGAAACAAAAGGATAAATCCTAACATTTATTAAAACTAAAATCTCTACACAGGAGTTAGCTATCATTTCATTCCAAACTGGCAAAGAATCAAACATGTACTCGGCAACGGGTACTGCAAGGAAAACAAATGCACAGAAGTTCACTTGCCTCATAGGCCTCGGTTATCTGTTTGAACTTGGCCTCAGCCTCGGCGCCAGCAGTCGGGTTCTTGTCGGGGTGCCATGTCCTCGCGAGCCGCCGATACGACTTCTTGAGGTCCTCCAAGGTGGCATTGCGATTCACCTTGAGAATGTTGTAGTAGTCCATCGCCTCTGCGCGTTTCCCAAACAAGCAGCAAACCGGGAGGGGCAATCAAAACCCTAACCCTAGATCACCATGCCCCCGGGATCCAAATCAGCAGGAGGCCCACCGCATTCAGATAAAATTTGGGAATCTGAATGGTCTAGATCCTACCTTTCGTCTCCCGCAACCAATTTCACCCCAGAATCTCGGGCAACAGCACCAAGAAATCGGTGATATCGGCACAAGAAACGCGGTGGAATCGCCCAGCCTCTCACCTCCGCTAAAAATCTTAATCCTCAGATTAGCGGCATGAATCTGCCCGAGTTCGCAGCCGCAAGATCGCGCCTTCCGACCGTCTACAATCAAACCACGCCGGATTACTGCGTTGGATAGCCGGAAATGCGCAGGATACAGATAGAAGATGAACAAAACTGCTGCTACCTGGGGGCTTCGAAAACGGCACCGACAATCTCGCAGGACAAATGGCTCCGCCGCCCTACGAAAAATCTCACCTTTTCCGCCGTGTGTCGGCGACGGAGCCGCCTGATCTCGCCGGGCGGTCCGCGAAATGATTTTGGAATGGAGACGTTTGGGATTTTCTCTCCCTGATTTTCCTTTTTTTTTGTATGGATATATATGGATTTCTATTTATTAGTTTTCGGTGTTTTTAAGGAAGGGAAAGAGTGGGATACTCCGTACCTCTTTTGGTATGGTCTGGTTTTTTTTGAAACTTTTTGGTATGGTCTGGTTTTGAATTGTGTTCGCCGGCAATTCATGGGCTAATAGTAAAAATAGGAAAATTCATCTATACTACTATTAAAAGAGCAAACATGTTGGGATACTTTAAATCTTGTCCGTTCAATTTTCAATCAACGATCCAGATTGTCCTGATGTCGAGCAGCAAACACTTTAAATCATGTCCGTTCAATTTTCAATCAACGATCCAGATTGTCTCAATGTTTTGATTTTGCCTTAGTCAGGATCAGCCATCGTCGATTTACAATTCCGGATTTGCCAACGCTATTTGCTAGCGACCGGTTTCTACACACGAGTCCATCTCCTATACGAATACGAGTCCACAACGACCGGATAAATGAGAAAAAACGGGACAGCGCGTAACCAGATCGGACGTCTAAAAAAGACATAAAAAACCAGCGACCTGTTTGTACTTTGTACTCCCGATAAAACTCCATGTCCCGTACGAGTTCATAAATAAAAATCAACAAAAGAAAATGAAATCCAGATTGTCCGAGGGGAAAAAGAAAAACATCCGCACGCACAAGAAAAGAAGGCCAAATCGGGTTTGGTCTCGATATCTGGGTCGCTTTGGAAATCTATAGATCAAAATCCTACTCTCACGAAAATCTGTGCAACATCAAGATCTCACGGCGGCGCGGAAAATCGACAAACAAGCTACGACAGGCAGCGGCACACGCCCACGGAACAGCGGCGTTGACTCGAGGTCCTCATCAAGCAGACCACGGAACACACGCAGCAATCTTGCGCTTGGAGGCTCCCATCCCAGTGGTGCCAGCCATCGCATGCAAAATCCCAATTTGCGTTTGTACATGACTCATTATACTAACATTCATTATACCTTAGCAGCTGAGTCGTATGATCCAAAGCAGGCAAAAAAACAGAACAGGGGTGAATCGGTGGTGTAGGGAGGCGATGGCCTGGGCGGAAAGTATGTGGAGAGCGATAACAGCGGGGAGGCGGCGGAACAGGGCACGCGTCACAGGGAAGCGCCGACGCGTAAGTGAGAACAGCGGGGAGGCGGCAGTGCATGGGAGGACGTCGTTGAAGAAGGCACGCGAGAGCGACGGGCAGGCATGCGGACATGCGGTACCGGCGAGCGAGAGCGCTCCCGAAGAGGCTCCCAAGTCCAAACGCCCCAGCGGCGCACCCCCTGCGGCGGTGCCGGCGAGCGAGAGCGCTCCCGGCAAAGCTACCAAGTCCCAATCCCCCAGCAGCGCGGCGGCTCGCGCTCTTGAGGCGGGCTCTACATCGTGCTCGCCTAGACTCGCATCTTCGTAAAAGGCCATCAGGAATTGCTGCTGCTTCACGTCATTGCTGCTGCTTCCACGCTTCCATGCGTTGAGTAGCACGAAGAGGGGAGAGGGAGGACCAGACCCAAGAGTTAAGAGGATCTGCATGTGTAAGTGAGTGTTCCACGAACGTGGCTATCAAGAATTCAAAATACTCACGTCTGGTAAAATTTGTTTCATTTAGCAAGCGAGACCCAACAGCTAAGAGGATCTGCATGTAAGTGAATGTTCCATGAACGTGGGTATCAAGAATTGCTAAATAAAAGAGGATGTTCTTCATCTATTTGCTTGCGACATTTGATTAGATTGATTATAACATGCTTATGTTTGAATGCTACCTTGATGTGTGGAGCTAAGCAAAGCTGACAATGGATCTTTGCTTGTACGAATCTCTTTGTGGACAGTGTGCTTCTGACTGGCTGTACAACAACATAAGCTCCATGAAGTGCGGTTCAGTCCCAACAATCAGGGTGAGAAAAACCGACAAACGGATATTTGCCGGCCTAACTGGTATACAGGTTTTAAGAGAAGCGGTGTTTTCAAAGCAGTGTACGGAAAAGGAGAAATGTGAAATATTGCGTGGTAAGTTGTGATACCGGTTATTATTAGTTTTTTACTTGGTTATTATTAGTTAAGTTTGCATATTGCCATGCCTTTCCTGCAGATGATGAGTTATGATATATGTGTCGATATTAACTTGCACCAATACATGTAATCCAGCTAGGTACGGTTTTCTTCTACTTGTAAATTGTCTCACTTAATTGTGAAGCCATCCTACTTATAAATTGTTCCATTTAACTGTGAACACGTGCGTTGCACGTACATGCCAACTAGTGTAATAAAGAGAAGAAAAATAGGAAATACTGCGTACCATCTAATTTCTGAAAAAAGTATCCTTTGCTATCTGATTCGTTCCAACAACACACCTTGCCAAGATTCACTTAGAGCTGAAGAGTGCATACAGTGACGTGTAGATAATTGTGATGGAAGAGAGACGACGAGTCGGAGTATGATAATGAAGTTGTTGAAAATTTTGGATTACGATTTTTAAAGACTAAAACCCATCAGAATCATTGAACTTAAGATCATTACTCGCGTTGTCACCGTACATCGCTATTAGCGATTTAAGGTCACTGAATATATGCGCGTGTGTCATCGACGATCACTGAAGGCTATATAACGCCGTATTTATTGACGTGGCAATATGTTGACCATCTCTAGCGGCTATATTTTTCAAAAATGCCCTATAAAACCCCGAAGACAATCGATTTGGCATTTAGTGAGACTGATCGGTGGCCACCCATCCATCTTCTTCCTCCTCTCTCTTCCTCACGGCTCACCGCTCACAAAAACACTTTTGACTTTTAGCTTATACCAACATGTAACAATGTCCCAGTTAAAGGCTAAAGGTTAAAAGCCAAAAGCCCAAAACACCTATGTAGGTGTTTTTTGTGGCTTATAAGTCGAAATTGAAAAGCCAACAATAAGCCTAACAAAGAGGGCCTAAAGTTAGTCTTAGTTATCGAACATCTATTCATTCTACTCTGGATCATGTTGGAATACTCAGATTAATTAGAAGGAAAAAATTACCCTTTTTTTTTGAACGGAAATAACTTATATTAGATTTCATAGCAGATTACAACACATATACTACAACTTTCACCCTGAACAAAGATGCCTAGCTGGGCACAAGTGAGAAAAGCTACAAAATAAACATGATGGATATGTCGAAGAGTACAAATGGAGCCTATCAGGGGGTCCGTCGAGAACTCGGACTCAACATACCTGCACTCGCACTCTTCCAGGGCCTCTTGCAATCTAACCAACCGTAGAGCCAGTGGCTCAACCAGCAATCGCATTGGCAGACGCCTATGAGGTAAGCGATTGAGCTGAAGATAGAAATGGTCCAACACCGAGCTCAAATCAGGAGGTTCTTGACTGTTAAATCTGAGAAACCGCAGCAGAGACGCTCTCACCCGTCTCCGGCATGTCCCGAACAGCAAGAACACATATCCATCTTGGAGATCATGGACAACAGCTTGCAGTTGATACAAAGCGCAACAACTAGACAAATAGCACTGGAGGTCAAAGGATAGCTTTTCCTCTGCCCGCTAGGAGAGAAAGGTGATCTAGGGTTCAACCTTCCGTTGCCGTTTTCTGGCGGCTCCCCTCCGCCGACGACCTTCTGGTCATCGGTGGTGAGGGGGTCGCCGGACCCCGAGGAGTGTAGCTCTAGGTTAGCCGCTCTGTAGGTTAGGTTTTCGGCCGCTCGACGGTGATGAATAAAAGTGGTTCAAGTTCTTCTCCGATGACGTGTTCTACTCTGTGGTCAGCGAGGGATCTGAACGGTATCCAGTGTCGTGGCGGAGCTTGGAATGTCATCCGTACATGAAGACGGTAGTTATCGCTGGTGACAGATGGAAGATGGTGTATTTTGTGCTGGGTTCCACTCCGACGTCGTCGTGCGGGGTGTCAGTCTAGAGTTTGATGGCATGTCCGGAGTCGTGCTACCCGGTCTGATTATTTGAACGACAATGATTTTGCCTCTGGAAAACTATTTTAAAGGTCTGTAAAGCTGTTGATCATAAATGGAGCCGCGTCGAGGTCGGGTGAAGAGATGATCTGTCCACTTTGCTTTTGAAGGTTGCTATGGACTACGGTGGTGCCGAAGGAGAGACGTTGGTTTTTTCATATGTTTCTTCTAACTTCAGTTATATAATGTCAGCTTTTACGCGGGTTGTAGTTTGATCTTTATATAAATGTGACACGTATTACCGAAAAAAAAAACCGATTACAAGGAAAATCGGAGGTGTCATAGCACTCGAGCAAACGGAAGCCTCGCCGTGAGGAGTTGGGCTTGAATGTTCCACCTCACCGGAGAGCAACAGCAGAACACCAAAGCGAAAGCAAGACGAGTATTCTCACCGTGCGCGCTGCCCTTTCTTCCTCCTCCTAGCGAACTCCCCCCTCACCAACCTTGCCTCTGGACTGGACCCCTGCAGGGAGCAACAGCTGTACAAGAATCCACCCCACTCACTCGAGAGAGAGAGAGGCGCAAGGGGAGGGAGAAGTAGGAAGCGGAGAGCAAGAAGATGGGGCAGGCGCTGCGCAGGCTCTTCGACAACTTCTTCTCCACCAAGGAGATGAGGGTAAAAACCTAACCACGATCTCTCTCCTCCCTCCGCGCTTCGGGGGTACCTAGGCGCTCGATCTTGTAGGTTCTTGGGAGCTTTCTCGATGCGGCGCAGTTCTTGGAATTAATTAACTTTCTCGTTGTTCCTGCTTTAACTGATTCAGTCACGTTGGCCTTGCTTGAATCGCGAATCAATCTGAACCCATGAGAGTTTGGTGCGCTAGAATAGTAGAATGAACCATCGATCCGGGCTCTTAGGTTGTGTCCTGTGGAGTACAGTGTGTGGCCTGGAGTTCTGAATTTAGGGTTTTCTTTGTTGAGGTTGGATCCCCAACTGCGCGGCGCAGGTCCGATGAATCGAGTGCTTGCTGGTTGGGTTCTCCCTGCAGCGAAACGAGCGATTCGCGGGAAATTGTCCAGGATAGCACTCTAGCAGTGTGCAGTTGCAGTGAATGTGAGGAACTGAATCTCGGTTCAGTTAATTTTGCCAAGCACCAATTAAGTCGATGATGAGTCTAGCTAGTAGTCTAGTTAATTACTATGTACATTGCTTTTGCAGTTCTTCTAGTGAAAAAAAACCCAAATTATGAAACTCAAAGGTCACAACCATTTTATCTCCCTTAACTCAGCAATTTGTGGTGGCTAGACTGAAGCATTTTGTCAAGTCTTCCTCATGGTCCATCTGTTTGTTTTAAATCGACCTATAGAGTACATTCTTTGATGATTGTTTCCGCTAATGGTGAGTAACCTTTTGAAGGTTGTGATGCTTGGTTTGGATGCAGCTGGCAAAACAACAATCTTGTATAGGCTGCACATGGGGGAGGTTCTTTCAACAGTGCCTACAGTAGGTAGGAGGCTGATATAGCATACTATCATTGATTCATTTCTATATTTATTTATGTCAAGTGTTGCCCTATTGTACCATGTTATGAAGATGCAGGTGCTAATAATGTTTAAACTGGTACTTATCCTTATGATATGCCGCTTCTATATGACTATCAGATCATGCCATGAATATGCTGTTCTTTCATTTCATTATTTATACAAAAAATTGTTTCATATTGTTGAAATAGAGTTTCCTTATTGCCGGGTGGTTAACAACATTTTGTTTTACCACCCTATGTTAGTTAGAACAACTTATCATCATACAAAATTTAGGAAAGAGCAAAAATTTGGGAGCTTAATAACTTTAGCTAAATTCTGACAATAAACTAAACCAGTTGACATTTTGGACTTTACTACAGCCCTCCATTCTTCCATTCTTGATCTTTTGTCTTATCATTGGTTTATGATTTTTCCTCTGCAGGTTTTAACGTCGAGAAGGTTCAATACAAGAATGTGGCATTTACTGTCTGGGATGTTGGCGGACAAGAAAAGCTCAGGCCATTATGGAAGATGTACCTCAGCAATTCTGATGCACTGGTAATAATTAGACACGTGTCAAGATTTAGCATCTCATTTGCCATTTTAGCCTGCTTATGTACCTATATTCATCCCCGATCCTTGATTTGGTTGTCTTTCATGTGTTCCAACTGCCGCCCTTTTTTCTTGCAAATCCTAGGTCTGCCTGATACAATTTCTTTGCATGTTATTGATTGGTTTCCTTGTCACTGTTGGGTGAAATTAGTAGACTGATGTGCAGAATATTGTGAAGATAATTTAGTCCTCTTGCTAAGGAAAACTGTTTAGCTGATTCACAGTTGATCGAGTTCCTTGGCGGTTTGAATTGTTCTATGATCATTTATTCATTTACATATCTTTTTACTACCAATGCTAAGTATGTGTCTCTGCTTTTGATTTGGTGTAGATCTATGTTGTCGATTCTTTGGACAGAGAAAGGATTGGAGATGCCAGACAAGAATTCCAGGTTACATATTTTTATAGTATCTCTGTCACCATAGGACTTCCGGCCGCCTTAAATTATGTTGGTTAAGAATGTGAGATCCTGCTAACTTGTATTCCTTGGACACTTTCAGACCATTATCAAGGACCCTTTGATGGCAAACAGCATAATCTTAGTATTAGCAAACAAACAGGATTTGGTAAGTTAAAGTAATCGTTACTGTATTATTAATTGCACTAGCTGTCCATGACCGTATTTGCATGGGTCGCCATACATTTCTTGTGTTCTTAAGTTGCTTTCCAGTCGGAAGTTCGTTATTGCAAAAAAAAGAAAACATAGCTGCGTGTCTCTTTCGATATCAAGTTCTATGTCGATTACCTACAGAATCAGACACGACCTTCCATCCTGCATACATTAGAGAACACACGTGTCTGTTTACTTTCAGCACAAAAATGGGGCGATGGATCTTGTCTTAACTGACTATGTTTTTCCTTGTACACATAGAGAGGTTCAATGAGCCCGGCGGAGGTGAGCGAGGGGATGGGCCTGCATGATCTCAAGAACAGGCTATGGCACATACAGGGGACGTGCGCGCTCCGTGGCGAGGGCCTTTACGATGGGCTTGACTGGCTTGCGTCCACCCTGAAGCAGTTGCAGGAGACGGGCCACGCTACTTCGGTTGCCGGACCTTCTATCTAACCTCACCGACCGAAGGTCTGGTTCTGTGCCCACCTTGATTCCTTTTAACTTTTACCGCTATAACATCAGTGATAACCGTGTCCATTCGTTTGCTAAGTTCGATCATGCCTAGACGGCTAGACTTTATTGTGGGCAATTCTTGCTCCCTTTTTATATGCTCAAACCTGAAACTGATGTGTTTCTGTTTGTGCAGTGACCTCACCCCGGCATCTGATGCTCCATGCCGTCGCCACGTCCATCATTCGTTCATCTCACAGGAATCATGCTTCACGGTGGCACGCCACGATTCCCCTGTGGCTGGCTGCTGCACGGGATGGCACTTATCTGACAGGAACTCGCAGTGTATCCTCTTTCTTCCTCCTGAGATGCTTGCTGTATGAATGAGTGAAATGATAGACATCATCTGGCACGGGATTTCTGTATGTGTGTATCATACTTGAGGGGTCAGCTTGTGTACACGATTGCCTATTGAAAGGGAAAAAAAAGCAGTTTTATTGTATGATTGCTTCAGGGATGCCTTTGTGCTGATGTTCAGTGCTAAGAGTTAAATGAGAGGTTAAACCTGGAATTTTAGATCCACAAACCAGCAGAAGTGAACACCGTCAAAACCGTGTTCATCGACAGGTCGCCATTGACTACATTTAGCGAAATAAATAAATTTGTAAGGCTGAATCCAAATTGATGGAATTTTTGCTGCTCCAGCTCGATGTCCGTTGCAGAAGAAATGTTTACTGCGTTATTAACAATGAAAATAGAACATTTGTTTTCGTGTGTGAGTGGAAAAGAAGACAAAAATTAAACGAGGTTGCTAAAGTAAAATATTGAAATGGGTGGCATTCTGAAGGGAGAACAAAAAAAACAAAAAAGGAAACGACGCCTGAGAGATTCGAACTCTCGCGGGGAAACCCCATGTACTTAGCAGGCACACGCCTTAACCACTCGGCCAAAGCGTCGGATGTTGTATCTGTGGCTGTTGTCTCTAATTTACTACTACATCAGAACCGGCAGATAAACTTTCCTTCATTATTTCTCCCCAAAAGATAAAAACTTCGCCGGGCCCACCGTAAGAACAGTAGTATTGTACGACGAGCGCACTTGAAATTTCAGCTGCTGGCTCTCGCTTGCTACAGCCATTCTCTGCCCTCCGACCAGCCTAAACGTGACTGTCTGACATGCATGTATAAAGCACGGCCCGCATCATTACATCAACCACTCGAGTCCTTATAAAACGAAGCAAGGATCCTCCATATCCGTGAACACAGCCCTGATGAAAGAGGTCACACAAAGCTACTCATTGTTTTTGCATATTTATACCGCAAACTAACTTTGTACACTTGTGTAAGGATCCACGAGATCTCCCGCTCAACGTAGGGTTAGGAGGCGTCGGAAATTAGACTTTCTATGTTGTATCACATACATGCCATTGTCACTTGAAGATCAGCAGTGCAATGATGCTATGGAGCCACAACCAAGTTTACCATTGTTCCGCTTAATTAGAGAGCACATGACGTCTGTTGCAGGGTGGTATCTCTATCTTGCGCACAACTGCAACTGACTTATCTAGACCACTTTAGCGGCTACCAACACTGACAGTCGACGGTCGTGAGCATGCAACATGTGCTTAAGCACTTCGAGGCAAAGCCTATTCTAGACTGGCCATCCGGGAATGTTGTGCCATTCCATCATTCACAATCCTTACACAAAATCTACAAAAAAAAAAAAAGATTAGTTTTCTTAACAATGATTTGCGTATCATTACGGCCACACTTACTCTGGTTACACTTTAGTCTAAATCTTAGTTTCCGCAATCAGTCCAGTCTAAATCTATTCCCTTTGAATGTATGCAAGTTTTTTTACTGAAGAGGTAAGTAGTGGTCCGCCACGTTGATTTGCGTCGGAAACTGTTTTACATAAAGGTGTAAGGAAGCAAACCCACAAACTCAGTGTACGAAGATACATGAATTATGAGCTAGCATGATGCAATTTTTCATGAAAGATAGACACGAAAAACGTCATATCGTTTGAATTTAATACACAACACAACTCATTGGTGTCATATATTTCCTTCGTTTCAAAGTATACACGTTTTGGATATTTCAATGTGGACTACATATAGACTGAAATGAGTGAATGGACATACTGCAGTGCATCCATATACACACGATTTAGATTTTTTTAGAACATCTTATAATTTGGAGCGGAGATTCTAAGACGATTTCTAGAAATTTTTCATCAGTATATTATATAGTGAAACTTCGTAAAAGTGCATTTCTTAATTTCCGCCTCATGTTAGGATGCTAATCCAACATTTTTGTTAGAGTATACGTGCGGTACGTAACCGACTAGGATAGAGATAGGATTTGTGTCTTGTCTTGTACTCCAAGATGGTCCCTGTACGCCTATATATCCATCATATTTCGCAATCTCCCTCTCTATCGTTCTACAATTTTTATCGTGTTACTTTTACAATGACACTGAGGGCAGCCACACCGTAGGAAAAAAGCGACTCAAGGGGCCATGGAGCCGGTTCCATACGGTGTGGACATTGATTCAAAGTCCTCTGACGACGAAAGTGATGCAAATGTTTGGTTCGCTTCTTAGGGACAAATCTGAGTGGTGGAGCGATGTGAGCATGCATTGTGAGGTAGAAAGAGAGTGTATGCAGCATACACAAGTATTATTTATTCTGCCATGGTTCCTACCAATACATGTTGAATCGATTCCACACGGTGCAAGGAAATAAATCGGCTCTGACAACTATTTTTAGGAAGTGAATCAACAGTGTGGCTGGTCTGAGTACACATGTGACTATGTGAGTAACAGTGAGGCTTGGCTGACATGCATGTGTGAAGCACGCCCGCACCAACTCGCACATATTATGTAGAACCCCATAAAAAGAGGCAAGTAGCCTCCATGTCCGCGATACAACACATTGGAAGAGGTCACACAAAATTATTTGATTTATTCATATTTATGCCACCACCATCTATAAAACTTTGCACACTCATGCAAGGCGTCTGTGAGCGCCGGCTCAACCTAGGGTTAGGAGGCATCAGACATTAAACTTTCTATCTTGTACCACGTACATGTCATTGTCACTTGAAGATCAGCAGTTCATAGATTACATGCTGTCACAACCAACTTTGCACTTGTTCCACTTAATTAGAAAGCATATGGCCACCTCTGCAATGCAGTATCTCTATCTTGTGCACAACTGAAACTGACTTATCTGGGACACTTTAGCGGCCAGCAACACTGACACTGAGTGCTCATGGGCTTGCAAGATATCTCTCACTGGGTTGAGGCAACTTGCCGCAAGTCAGAGTAGACTTTAAGACTCGGGCTCAATAAATTTATGAGAAAAAATACAATGTGGGACACAGCCAATTTAGACTTGTCACCCTAAGACAAAATCTACCAAAAAAAAAATGATTGGGTTTATTAACTATGATTCATGCATCAATGCGGCCTCACCGTCTATGTTTTCACTTTGGTCTAATGTTGTTTTCTACAATCACTTCGGTCTAAATTTATCCCCTTTGCATGTATTCAAGTACTTTTACCGAAGGGTTGAGTTGTGATTTTGCACAGTTTGATTTGCATCGGAAATAATTTTACATGCAGGGTGTACGGAACCAAAACTCACAAACTCCACTATCCGAAGATACATGAATCATGAGCTAGCATGATGCACGAAGAGTGTCATATCGTTTGAATACATTCCACAACGAGCATATCATTGGTTTCATCATATAAGCATCCCTAATTTGGAACTCTACAATATAGTTACTAAGAAACTTTCTAGGATTTTGTTTTTCATCAATATATTATATGATATAACTTGGGTAAATATGAATTTGTTTGTTTCCGCATCATGTAAGGTTGCAAATCCTACATTTTTTTTATCAGCGACTTTTACAATGTAGTTTGGCACACATGTCAGTTATAGTGAAAAGGAGTGAACTCACCACCAACTCTAATCTTTACTAGGAGGAAAGAATAATGACATCATACTCTAAGAGCCCTATAAAAACAAGCAAGGAGCCCCCATATCCGTGTTTAGCCCATGAAGTTTTTGATTTTTTTTCTGCGATAAAATTGCGTCACAATCATCTACCAGACTTTGTGTTATTATTTTGTTGTGATCCAAATTCAGTGTAAGGATATTCAGATAAAGGCTAACTTCTACCGAGCAAAGGAGGCCCGTCGCCATATGTTGTGAAAGCAACCACACATGCCTTAGATCGCACCACATGGTTACTCAGGGCACACATTGCGGCCGTCTTCTTCCCCCAGCAAACTGTATGCCAATATCATGGAGCATGCTCATCCAGTGCCGCTACCCACATCAGTGCGTACTACAACTCAGCAACCCCCACTAGATGGCGGTAACGTGGAAGGAGTATGAAGCTCCGGTCGCCAATCATAACTGGGAGTTGGTACCACGCCGTACCATGCCAATATCGTCTTGGGAAAGTGTGTCTTCCACCACAAAACTGCGCGGACGAATCCGTTGATCGGTATAAGGGGTGGTGGGTCGTGCGAGGGTTCGCTCAAGTTCCTGGGATCGTTTAGGACAAGAAATTTGGTCCTATCGCAAAGCTCAGCACCATCCGCACCATATTCTCATGTTCATCACCTAGACGTCAAGAAGGTGTTCTTCACGGCGTCCTCGACGAGCAGGTCTTCCATCATCAAGTAACTGGCTTCGTTGACCCGACGTGCACTGATCATATTTGTAAGGCAAAGGAGCCATCGAGAGCCAAGACGGAGAAGCTCGGCTTGAACTCCGTCATTGATGCATTGAAGCCGGCGACACCAACATTATTTATTTATTTTTGTATAGTTTCACATCTGTAAATGGTTGTTTCCAGTTTATTCGCTATCTTTGTAAGTCACAAAGGCTACGATTGTATTTTTACCGTTGGCCCTGTGAACATGAACAACGGTTTGTGAGCCCTTTATTTTGAGGTCCCAACATCAGTGAGATGAATGCTGCAACATACTCCAAAATCTGTGAGGCTCTTAACTGGCGCGTGTTCAGTTTATCGCTATATATGTACTAGTGTTATTAGATGTTTTGTTATGTATTTGTTTGTTATCATAATGTCAAAGATTTCTTAGCAAAAGGCGGTGCGAGGTATGAACCACGGCTCGCACCAACTTCCACTTATTATGTAATAGTATTGGCTTCAACCACTTGAGCGGTGAGCCCTATATAAAAAAAGCAGGGAGCCTGCATATCTGTGTATAGCCCATCTGAAGAGGTCACGCACACTTCTTCGGTTTTTGCATATTTATGCTACAACCATCTACGAAACTTTGCACACCCGTGCATAGAAAACATGTCATCCGTATCAACCTAGGGTTAGGAGGTGTCGGAAATGAAACTTTCTATGAAATATCACATTCAAGTCATTGTCATCCAAAGATCAGCGTGGAAAAAATGGGATGAAGCCACAAAGAACATTATCAGTGTTCTACTTAATTAGAAAATACAAGGCCTTTTCAAGATTATGGTTCAAGTCTTCAAGAAGATGCTTGGATGTGATCCATAATATGTATTCAACTCAAGATGGCATACCACGAACATTTTGGTGGCTAGCTAGCAATACCAACAGTCGACACGGTTGTGGGCATCCGGGTTCTTAGAAACATAAATTCTAGCATGTTATCGAACAAGTAAGACAAAACCACGTATGGTGCAACAAAAGCAGAACCACTGGCGACGTCGGCCAAGTTGATGAAGAGATTGCTCATGTCGTGGAAGAAGTCGTCGTTAGGAAGAAGTCGATGTCAATACTCGCGCGAGTGCGCTACACAAAAAATTGATCTCCGCTCTCCCATATAGTATTATGAGAAGCGTGGTTTCAGAGGCCTACTGTCTCTGGTGCAAGTCGGAAGACATGATGCGGAAGACTTGGGCGACGGCTCAATGCTCTGGAACGTGAAAGTCTCATGTGTTGCACATGCGGCGAGGGCTAACGTCTATCCATTTATATACCGCGGGTCGGGTAAGATGTGAGATTAACAACCGACGATCCAAAACAATCGGAAACATGTGAGTAATTAATGCGTATAATAATGATTTGATTAATTTTCCCAAACAACCAAAAATAAAATAAAACATGCATGGTTTTGTTGACCTCGACTCTTTGCTCATTTTCGCAGCGAGACAAGGCGATCGGCGAAGGAGCACACATGTAGGTCTCATCTTCTCATAGTCATACTAGTGGCAGAAGAGCCTTATAAGATGGTGCAAAACGCTGTGCTAACTAGCAATGTGAGACTAAACTATAGTCCACCCTTACCATGCATGAATGGGCCAATAAAAAATTCAGAATTTCTAGTTGGGCTGAGGCATAAAGGCCATAGCAAAACACTAGCAAATTCCAGATATATGTATATGAATACAAACAAACTATTCTCCACGATTAAAGATCTATCGAGTTATGATCGTATACGTGTAAACTACTTGTGTCAATGCATACAAGAAGGCGTGCAGCACATTGATTGCACAAACCAAAACATAAATCTATTCTTACTAACGTTTCACAAAATTTACAAGAAAACCGTGAGATACTCAATTGTTTGTATATGGTGGATGTCATGGTTTGCGCCCATGTCTGAATTTCTTACTCGGACAGAGAACTGTTTTGGCTGTCAAACCGTGGTTAGAGGTTGTGCGAGTATGCATGTTTGGCAACTTTGACACTGAGGGACTGGTGATCAGAGATTAGAAGGCGGTGACTTCGGCTCATAGAAAAGGAGACCAACGCGCTGATTCTTGCTAAAATGAAACTTCCGGGTGTTTGACAAGATCGCAACCATGCCTTCTGACATGTCGGCGCATTCGAGCAGAATTCGAGCAGTGGCACATCAGAAAGCTGTGTGGCATAGCTGGGTGGAGCAACATATTAATAGCAGAGACGCATGTGGTCAAACTCTCCTTTCAAGTTCTTCTGAAGTCATATAATCTTGCCAACCTCTCTTTCTATCTTAACGAAAAAAGAGACGTGATTCTCACGGATGTGCTTGAAAAAATTGCTGCACATCCATCTTGCGGCACACAGCACTTAGATATCCCGATACCTCTCATGCATACACACGTAATACACACAACATGCATTTATACAAGGATCTCATATTCTGAAGCTTTAGGTGTTAGAAAAATACACACGCGTTGCAGTATGTTAGATAGTTACACAGCTTGTAGCCGACGAGATATATATTAGGCCATCTTTTGTCAAATGGTACATGAGTGATAGATGCAAATATGCATGGTACTACACCTAACACTGATTTGTTAATTACTAGCTACATGTCCACTCATAACTGCGAATGCCCCTCTCTCTCTCCCTCTCTCTCAGAAGTTTTATCATCAACTTTGTCTTCTATAGAATGTGATATGACATTCGTATTATGCATCCAATATTAATCAGGCATAAGTAAGTGCTACAAGATTAGAGTGGTTCTCCTTTGCTCCTTCACTCTTGTATTATTCTTGGGTTTGCTCTACTTCTACTATGTTAAGTTGGTCTGGGACTCTTTTTTCCTATCAAAGAATAGAAACATTCAATTTCGCCAAGTTCAAACCGAAGACTTCATGAGGAGCGCCAGGCCACCACGTCTAGATCTGTAGAGGATTGGAAGGAGAGGCGATGCATAAAGGTGGGGAAGGGCGACGAAGGATAGGACGGTGGTAGCAGAAGCTCGTGGAGGGGGCCGCCCATCGAGGGGAGCCGACGACGATCTGGGCGATGAGATGGAGTCAGCCGGGTAAGCCAATGGCACTGCTCAACTCAATGGCGGCTCATACAAGGGGAGAGGCGGGGGAGAGGAGGTGGTAACGGTGCGGTGCTGCCTAGCCTCACGTCGCCGCCGCTATGCGCCAGCATGCCACCACTGCTTGAAGTCACCTTGGAGCTTCGCTTCTCTAGGAACGCTGCAATTCCTCTCTGGACTTGGTCGGGCCAAAGCTTGGGCCGAGGGTTAATTTCAAGAAATTCGAGGTGAAAGTGCAAAATCGGACTTTGTCTAGCTTTAAACTTTGAATGACATACATGTGCTTAGGTCTGATTCTAGACATTAGATCAGATCTTGAGCATTTTATTTAGCACCGGCCATAACAATTTCTTAATTATGCGATAATTACAAGATCTTAATTAGTTCTAGAAATATTTATTTTGTTGTTGCACGTGCCTAAGAGAGGTGGAATGAGATGCTGGTGGGAAGGACGACAACAAATTCCCATTTAACAGTATAAGGAAAGTATTTCCATCAATCACTTGAGCATATAATAAAAGTAAGGAGGCTCCTTTTTGGGAAACACAGTACGAACGCAGACTCACATACACGGGCATACACCCACCGATATGAACGCACACCCCTACCCCTATGAGCATCTCCGAAAGACTGAGCCGACGGGTCATGTCTTGAAATTGACGATCAGTGTAAAACCCACCGAAATAGGTCACACACACTTATTCGATATTTGGATGCCACAACCCTCTCCTAACTTTACATGCATGCTCGTGTAGTCCATGAGAGCCAGATAAACCTAGGGTTAGGAGGTGTCAGAAATTAAACTTACTCTGCAGTATCACATTCAACTCACTGTCACATGAACATCAACAGAACAAAAATGGGACAAAGCCGCAAACAACTTTATCGTTGTTCCACTTAATAAGAAAATATAAGCTGATTTGAAGATTTGAGTTCTAGCAGGTGAGAATGATGAGTCATTAATGAATTTAAGAAAACCCTAATAAAAGAAATGTAATCAAGTTTGTACACTGTGATTCACGTATGAATATTGCCATTGTTTCAGTTTTCATTTCAGTCTAAATCTATTACATTCGCATGTACACCAACATTTTACTATGTAAAATAGAACAAGCTATCCTTTTAGCCGAATATGTAAATTGTAATCGGCATCATAATTTTGCATCTAGAATAGTTGTCCTTTACATACAGGGTGTACCGAAGCAAGACTCAGAAACTCCACTATCATAAGAGACATTAATTATGAGCCAACATGATTTTGATTTCCATATAAGATAGACAGAAAGACTGTCATATCATCTGAGTATAATCCATGGCGATCATATATCATTGGTTTCATAAAAACATATTAAGTTTCTAACTCAAAATGCTTACTAAGAAAGTATTTAGGACCTTGTTTTTCATCGTTATATAAACATACTAAGTCCAAGCATCAGCAACATTGAAACGGAGGAAATCGGAGGAGAATAAGATAAACAGAATGAATAAAGCTGCTGCTATTTTGCCGGTGTTATTTACAGTTGTGCAAAATATGTACATAGCATTATGCTATTGCATTTGTGCGTCCCAGTAAACCGAACGATCCCGCTCTATTTTCAGCTAGTATGCAACAGATGGTTTGAAGTAAATGCACATCGGTGGATCAATCCTCATGATAGAGAGCACCGCAAAAGGGACACTCCAGATTCCATCACCACAGATCAAACCAGAAGCAACCGCGCCTGCAAAGCCCTCAGACTCCTTGCGGGTCACCCTCTCCCAGACGAACAAGATGACCGTCCCGACAAACATGTCGATCGCAAAATATGCTCCAATATAAAAGGGGATAGCCATGGCCATCGGGAGTGGGATGAATTTCGACACGCTGGCTGGAGTGACATCCCTCAGGAGGTTGATTGCAATGGCTGCACAAAAGAAGAAAGCGCAGATTGCTAGGCAGTGCTGGGGCAGCGCTGAGAATCCTTCCACGCCCAGGATTGACATCTCACGGAAGATGACTGCATATGGAGCTTTGTACATGCCATCAGGATTGCCAACATCGAAGGCCGTCCAGTAAAGCCAAAAGGTGAGCGGAGCAATTACACAGCCAAGGGCAGTCCCAATCAACTGTGACACAAACATGGATCTTGGTGAAGAGAGGGTCAGATAACCAGTCTTGAAGTCTTGCATGAGATCGGCGGCTGTGGATACGATGGACATCATAACACCCCAAGCTGCCAAGCCGGCAATCACACCCCCACTCTGGCCAACCCAAGAGGCAAAAATAAAAAGGCCAATCTTTCCATACGTGGACGAAAGGCTCATATCTGTCAGGCCCGCGCCATAGAGTTGCAGAAGGCGAGTAGGGGAGCAACAACATAGACTGAGAGGATAAGGTACCACTTGAGTTGTGGGAACAGCATTGGTACAGTCACGGTTGATATTGCTGCAAGGCCCACATAGCCAGATCCTGCCAACCAGGGAGGGATACTGTCTTTTATGAATACCTCATTCAGATGTTTTTCCTCGGATGATAATTTAGAACTTCCATTATCTACAATAACAGAAGAGAAATGAGATGAGATGCATGATTAATGATATACTAACGGTAAATATCATACAAGAAGAACATTACCATCCTTAATCTGGGCAAGAGGAGTTCTTCCTTGCTTTGATCGTGCATTCATTATTTCCTTGATAGTAGTGTAAATGATCTTAATGAGATTATAGATACCATCACCGAGTATGACAGATACAGATATGAAAACCTGGAAGGTAGGGTAGATACAACTTACTTTTTGTTAAACATAAATATGTAAAAGACTGGTCAGTCTGTGAACAAATAACAATAAGTACTAAACAAACTTGATATGCCATCTATCTGTTCACCTAAGAAAGTAACAAATTTTCGAACAATTCTAATCTTGAACTCACTAGTTCTCACGATCATGATGTCCACTTAGGAAATAGTAAGAGCGTTAATAGTATTACTCCATGTTTACTTCAGATATGCTTGCCTAATCTAACCTTGGAAGCAACATTGTTTATCAAGCATATTAATTCATGATCTAGTTATAGATATATTGAAAAAAGAACATTATAGGTGGATTGTCACTCTGCAGTACGAAACTGAAAGTTATTTGAAGTCCGGAACAAATAAAATCGTCAATCACCATACCTTGTATCCATAGAGTCCTTTGAAATCGTTGCTTCCAAGGTCAGCTGGATACCAATCCCCAGCTTTTGTGGTTATATATGGCCAAAGAAATCCCCAAGATATAATGGCTCCAAGAAGTATAGAGCAGTTAACAATGTGTGGGCATATAAGACCACATCCAATATAGGTTGGACTAAAGTTAAAATAAAACCTACAAAATGGAACATGTAAAACTTTTGTGAGCATGTATAACATGGTCCATACACAAAATGAGTAGTTTCATATGACAATAGAAGTTATAGCTGTCAGACTAGAGACATGGTCAAAGTAGGTTAAGGGGACAAGGAAGGCCAGTCAGCCCCCAAAGCTAAAATGTACAAGTTGTGACTCTTGAACATTGAAGGAATAATAAAAACTAATTGGAATAAAACGTACGTGTTCTCAAATGCTGCAAGCCCCAGAGAAGGGAAATTATCGAAGCCACAAGAATCCCCAACACCACTGAAAAACCACTTAAACAAGTTCCAAATAAAACTAATGCTTAAATACTTCCCAAGACAGCTAACTTGTTTCCTGCAACCATAAAATATAAATTAGTAGTGTGTTGACTCAACAGACTTAGAAATTTGATATGCAGGGCATTGCAATTTTTAACAAGTATATGTTGCATGACTACTGTACAAACAGGAAACTGGTATTTTCTACCTCCAGATCCACCTTGCTGCACTAATAATACATATTATTTGCAGTTTTGCACACTCCTTTCCCAAAAATGATAAGCTTATTAGAAGAGAGCATATAACAGCATTCATAATCTCAATGCAATAGAACCAAAATAGATCAATAAAATATAAAGACCAGGAGTTTCTATTTGAGCATACAGAGAGGAAATATGATAAAATCACCTAGCACACAGTCATGTCCGCATTAAAGTTCAGTCGAAACAGGCAACCATATCCCCTAAAGACTAGATAGATGAAAGACATATAGTGGGCTGAGGACTCACTTGCAAGTTCACCAGAATATTGTTGCAACTATCGGTGTTTTATACACAGAAAACGCGCCATTGGTCTAACTTAACTAAATAATTAATTTTGGATTTGTTTACAACATACTGCCATACAAATGACCAGGAAGAGATGACTTAAATTGAAATATATGAGTATAAATTGAGGAAAAACTCTGATCCGCTTCTTACTCCGCAACCTCAGCTCCAGTAGTAGTGTGGAAGCTATTTATCAACATGGCGGTAGCAGTTCCACTCGGATAGGTCAACTTGTAATCAATTACCATCACCTAAAAATAACACCAAAACATACGTTCGTTTACTAAATTCATATTAGGTAATTTACTCCACAACATAACCAGATAAACATAACAGATGCACGGTTCCAATGTATCAATGCCTACCTTGCGCAGCGCAACAAGACTAAATAGACCGAGGAAGCTAACAACAAATATGAAGCCGATCATCCATGTCAGTGAAAGATTCTTAACATCCACTGCCCGGTTACCAGGATAATCAGTCCCGATAAGCTCATAAGTTTTCTGATCCATTGCAAGCAAATACGATTCGAAGCCACCTGTATCAACACAAATATTAGTTCATAATGTGAGCTCGATGAGAAGGGGGGAGCTAGAGCTATCATCAGCGACCCTGCCACTCCCAATGCACACCAAAATAAGATATTTATGATGCAAACTTCAACATTCAGTGCATCAAGATCATATGTAGTATTCAGCTAGGTAGTACCAGGGGCGGCGCTGGGGGTATGCCCCTGTATGCACAGGCATACCCAAGATTTGTACACAAAAAAAAACGTATACATATTTCAGCCCAGAAAAAAAAAGGCCAGGCCCAGCTCCTCGTGTCGCGTCCTCTCCTCGCGTCGACGCAGACGCCCTCTGCTCTCTGCTCGCAGCTCGCTGCTCGCCTCGCCTCTTCTTTCCCAATTCCCCAATCCCCATCGACGCCCGACGGCGACGGCTCCGCTGTCCGCTCCCCTCCTCCCGTCCAGCCGTCCAGGCCGCGGCCGCCCGCCCGCCCGCCGCCGGCCAGTGATCGATGCAGCCCGGAGCCCAATCCCATCGACGCCCGACGGCTCCGCTCCCCTCCTCCCGTCCAGGCCGCGGCCGCCCGACCGCCCGCCGCCGGCGATGCAGCACGGAGCCGCAGCGGCGGCGGCGCCCTGCCCCCCGCCCACCCGCGCCCCTCCTCCCGTCCAGGCCGCGGCCGCCCCTCCCCAGCGTCCCCGAGCTGCATCTAGAAAAAATGAGGCAGTCAAGGTACGGCCTCCCTGCCACTGCTCCCTGCTCGCCCCAATCTTTAATTTTCTAGATGCAAGTTTCTAGATGTAAGTTTCAATTTTCTGTTGCTTATTTTCTTGTAGTGTAGAAGAAGAAGAATGTTTTTGTTGGCAGTAGCATAAATAAAATGTGGGAAAAGGCTGCAAAAACAAGGAAAACAAATGAAACATCCACACCGAATCAGACAACAACTGCATCTAGTGATGTTCATGTTGAGAGCAATTTGCAAATGGTGTTATGACAAGCACCGGAGAGTAGAGGAGAAACCTCAACACCTCATGTAGAAGTAGAAGATGATGATTCTATTGATGAAGATGATGAACCGATGCAAGCAGACTTGGGGGCACTCGAACATGATCCTGGAAAGCGGATCCAGCTTGTTCATGCTATCCAGCTTGTTGATGACACAAAGTTTTACTTGGAGGCTTTGCGGTCCGATGTTGGATGGGATGATTTTCTCACAAAGGTCACAACTTTTTGTATAAAGCATAAGGTCAAAGTTGTTGATATGGAGGGTCTTTACTCTCCCGTTGGCCGGCCTAGAAGGGGTTTATGTAATGGTGTGACCAATTACCAACGCTTCAAGGTTGATATGTTTGTGAGTGTCATTGACAGGCAAATCAGTGAGCTCAATAGCAGATTTGATGAGGTAAACACAGAGCTACTTTCTTGCATGGCAGCATTCTCTCCAGTTAATCTATTTGCTGCTTTTGATCAAGAGAAGTTGGTTAAGCTTGCTAGAAAGTTTTATGCTTCTAATTTTACAAGTGATGAACTGACAAGACTTTCATATCAACTACACATGTATGTTACTAATGTGCGTGGAGATGAAAGGTTTCAAAACTTGAAAAATCTGTGTGAGCTTTCAGTTATGCTTGTCAAGATAAAGAAGCATGAATACTATCCTATTGTTTACAAGCTTCTTAAGTTGGTACTGATTCTGCCAGTAGCCACTGCGGATGTTGAAAGGGTATTCTCTTCAATGAGCTATCTGAAGAATAAGCAAAGGAACAAAATGGGTGATGACTATTTGAACCATTGTATGATTAATTTTGTTGAGAGAGAGCTATTCAGGCAAGTAAAGGATGAGGATGTCATCAATCTCTTCCAACAAGGCAACCGCAAAGTTTATATGTAAGATGGAATATTATCACTGTATCAATCAAAAGGTACTACCTATGTTACTATGTATTCATGTCATTATGGGCTTATAAATTGAAATATCGCTATTACTGTTATGTTAGTGTTGTTTTATCCATATATTGCTAGTGTTGTGCTGTTTAGGTCATATAGTACATTTAGAGCAAAAAAAAAATTTGGGAGGAATACCCATTGTTCATTTCCTGGAGCCGCCACTGGGTAGTACCCAAAATTCTGAAATAAAATCCGATGTTTCTGAAATCCCAGCATTGTTGCACCTAATAAATCTAACACAGAGAACGTACTTAGAATAAAGGAGCATCACCGATAGTTAAACCTAAACAATCAACCCCGAATAAGGTCCGTGAAATCGACACGTACCGCTGACGGCGAGGCCGTAGATTGCGACGACGCAGGTCTGGATGACGGTGTTCTCCTGCTTGGTGAAGGGCTCGGAAACGATCCCGAACCTGGCGAGCGCCGACGTCCAGGTCCGCACGAGGAAGTAGCCGAGCAGCCCCGCGGCGACGTTGAGCGAGGGGACGATCCCCACCGTGAGGTGGAGCTTGTGCGTGATGAGGCAGAAGAGCACCCCCAGGATGGCGCTCACCACTATCGCCCGCACCGTCAGCTGCTCCCTCCACGGCGGAACCGCCTCCTCTTCCGGCGCGCTGCCATTGCCTCTGGAGAGGAGAGGGCCGGTAATCTCCGCCGCGTCCGCCTCGGAGCCCATCTTCCCGCGGACCTAGTTCGCCTCTTCCTCGGAGCGGTGGATGAAGGGGAAGTACACTGACGGCGGAGGGGCGGATGGGAGGGAAGAAAACAGACGGTCGAGAGCACCTCGCCGCCGCCGTCCGCCGGCCAACGATCTCCTGACGGCGGCGTGGTTCTTTCGGGTGGCGGCTGGTGGAGTACGTGGGCCTCTCGAGTCGCGCAAGAGAAGCGAAAGTCGACATTTCACAATATTAAACTTGTCTCAAAAAATTCACAATATTAAACGAATTCTCTAATAAATCTTCACGTTTTATGTGTTCATAAAGTCATTTCGCCATAATTTTGTGGCCTCTGTAAAAAGACAAAAAGTCTTATGAAAAGACTTATTTTATTACCAATTTTTGTCTTTTTACACTACTAAAAAAATGTCGGTTTTCATGAGACAACTATGTGTACATATAGTATGTTAAAACTTATGCGTCATATTTTTTAAAACATTTTGAGATAGGTTTAAAATATATTTTAAATACAGGATGCGAGGAGTCAAAACACCTTCTTATTTTAAGATTCCAGGCAGCTACTTGTTTATCCAGCTGCCCAATAGAACTATACGAAAACTAAGCTCACTGCCTCCGCACATCTCTAAGATCGCTGCTTTTGCACATCGATCATTTGTGAAGATGACATTGGCAAAACAGAAAGAAGATGACAATGTCTGGTCTATAGAAGAAATAAAGAAAACTACTCCCTCTGATTATAACTAAATGTTGCAACTTGAACTATACGTTTGCACTTAGTTAGGTCTTTCTCCGCGACACCCTTTCCCAAAGATAGTACCTAGTTTGGTTGATAATGTAACTTTGATTATGAATGAATAAAATGGTATGTTGTGTTCAAAAAAAAATGGTGACGTGAACAATTGTATGGTTTAAAACAATATATGGTGTGGATATGTTGCATATAAAGATATACAATTATTAATAAATATTAGTGGACATGGACAATTGATTGGCTAAAATGGTAGGTGATGTGGATAGGTTTCATGCTGGAAAAAAAAATCATAGATACATGTTACTGGAATTTTGCTTTACAAGATATAGATATATAGCCCTTTTCATCTCCTCCATCTCCACTCAAGTAACAAATCAAAATCATGGATGGATTAGTTTCTCCTACTCTTCGTCTTCTCCAAGTTTTGATCAAATTTCGAGTATTCTTGTTTTATTTGGTATTTTTCAAGTGTACCATTTGATTGCAGTGGTATTACAAATTTGTCGATGTTAAGATGGAGGAGATGAAAAGATATGGTTACTAACGGAGGAGATATAGAATGAGGACATGAAGGGTTATATGGAACTTGACGACCCGGATTGCTTCTCGGAAATAGTGCCGGTCTATGTTAGTTTATTATTTAATTTTATTAATTTATTAGCAAGACTAAGAGCAAGTTTAATAGTACAGCCAACAACTGACTATAGGGTATTGCCATGTCATATATAGCCAACCCTATAGTCCACATGTATAATAGTTAGCTATAAAGATGTGCTAATTTATTAACATATGACCCACCTTCCACTCCCACAAAGTACCTAGGAGCACGTGTTGCAGCTGGCTCTTTCATGAGAGTGAACTTCCTTTCTATCTCCTCTTCTCTCTCCTTCCATGTAAGCACATATATATTATTTAGATCCTTACATAGCCTCCTGACTGTACCTTATTGTACTTGCTCTATCAGTGAGAGATGTGCGCTGCGAACCACGGCCCACACAAACTCTCCTTTATTATGTAATAGCACTGGCATCAACCACTTGAGTCATAACAAAAGAAGCAAAGAAATGAGCCTCTATATATCTGTGTACAGCCCACTGAAAGGGGTCACACAGAGTTATTTCATTTCACCCATCTATCAACCTTTGCACGCTCGTGCAAAGAATCCATGAGCGCTGACTCAACCTAGAGTTAGGAGGTGTCGGGAATTAAACTCTCTATGGTATATGACAAGCAAGTTATTGTCACCTGGAGATCAGCAATCGGACAATGCCATAGGGCCGTGAACAACTTTATAATTGTTCCACTTATATAGAAAGCACATGGTTCACCGCGGTATCTCTATCTTGCGCACAACTCAATCTGGCTTATCAGTGACACTTTAGCACTTAGCTGCACAGATAATCTACAGTCGTGGGCATGTTGCGAGCTGCAGCACCGCGGGCTCACCGAGGAAAATCCCACTAAGGTGATTCACCCTGCGATGATGTGCCATTCACCACACTAAGAGAAAATTCAATAAAGGCTTCTGAAAGATTTTTTATGAATATGGACACTTTTCCAGTCAGTATAGATCTATTCCCTTTGCATGTATGCAAGCATTTTACAATGTAAAAAGTAATAAGCTACCTTTATAATCAAAGGGGTAAACTGTGCGATGATTTGCACGGAAAACAGTTATCTCTTACATATGGGTTGTACCGAAGCAAAACTTACAGACTCCCTTGTCTGAAGAGAAATTAATTATGAGCCAACATGATTTAGATTTCATGTAAGCTAGCCACAAAGAGTGTCATAGCATTTGAATATAATCTAAACAAAGCATATTATTGGTTTCATATAAGCATCTTTACCTTGGAACTCTAAATAGTTACGTAAGATTTTTTTAGGATGTTCCTTTTCATCTGTATATAAAAAGTAGAGCTTGTATAATTAAGTTGATATCTAAGTGTTGCAATAATATCCACTTGAGGTCGCATCGTAAAAATTAATGAAGAGCTTATGTATCTATGCACTTGCCTACTAGATGATTTTTTTTTTGATAAAGGCATTTATTAGTTAAAAGGTTTAATCATTACTCTCAACCTTTGTATAACTAAGATGCACAAAACCGCAACCGTACAGTCTGAGAAAAGTGAAAATGTACATATGCGTGAAACAAGCCAAGAGCTGATATGTCCCGAAGATCACGCGACCATCCATATCGGATGAAAATATCCCTCGCCGTGTTGTCCAGTCCACCTCCGTGAAAGGTCCCAGCGGATGATGTCTCACTAAGTTACATGTTATTCATATATTTGTGACACGATTATCTATCATCAACATGATAACAATCATGAAAACTGGATTAACTTGGCTTAGAAGGTGTCGGAAATTAAACTATCAAGAACTAGTTTATGATCGTCGTTCTAAAATGTCTCAGAGTTCCAGGCTGAGCTCAACGACTTGAAAGCTTCAGTCGGTGTGAACGTCCAAATTGAGCAATATTAAATAAGTTGTGTGAATTTTGTTACTATTGTTCACACAATGTAACTTTGTTCTACCAAAAGGAAAATAAAGATTGCGTCTGGCCACCATGAGGACACTAGCATTTTACAACGACTACATTAATTTGGAGTTTCAGCAAGGTGACTCTCCCTTGCTACAGGCGTTCTCTGGCTTCTACACCGAGACGCAAGGGCAATGCCTTGGCTGATATGCAGTGCATGTTCCGTAGAAAATACAGAGTGATAAAATTAGAATACACAACATAAGTTTTAGGGTAGCATTTGTCCCTTCTCAACAAACAATATTTTGAAGCATTTGTACATAAAGTAGCAGTAGACAGTCTCCTAGAATTTGTTTGTTTTTTTATGCTATGATCTAGAACAAGGACTGTTGGCAGGGGAGATAAACTAAAACTAAGAGCGTAATTTTAAGTTGGAGTCTCATTCATGCATTTGATTTACGTATTATTTTTATAGGAGCGTCGGTTTAACATGTATTTTTATTAGCCTCACGAAAGCATGCTAGTACCACATATGGGCAAGAGCATATTTGTTTAATTGTACTTGGTCTCACATGTTTGTAAAAGTGTATTTATGTCTGCCTCATGTGATGTGAGTAATGTTAGTAACAGTGAAGAGGAGGAGTGAACTCAACACCAACTCAAATCTTTACAAGGAGGAATGAGTACTGACATCAACCACTCGAGCAATAGAAAAAGAAGCAAGGAGCCTTCATATCTGTGGGCACGCCACCGAAAGAGGTCACGCCAACGTCGCCAAGTCATCTGCTTTTTGCATACTTGTGCTACAACACCCGTCCATCAAAGTTTGCACGCTTGTGCTTAGAGTTCATGAGAGCCGGCTCAACCTAGGGTTAGGAGGCGTCAGAAACTAAACCGTCTACTGTATATGACATTGTAGTCATTGTCACCGAATACCGGCAGTTCAACAGTGCCATGATGTCGTGTTTTCACTTAATTAGAAAGCACATGGTGCCGCGCGGTAGCTCTATCTTGCACACAACTGAAATTGTTCTATCAGTGACACTTGAGTAGCTACGAGCACTGGCGGGGCATGCTGCGAGGCGTAACAGCGTAGGCTAATCGAGGCAAAGAAAATACAGGTCGTTCACCCTCGAATGATGTGCCATTCATAGAGGTGTAAGCAGATAGGATGATTTCCGAACCGAATCCATCTATGACGAATCTGTTTTAAAGCATCCATATCCACCGAATAAGGATATCCGATTCCAAAGTGGGCAGCTAAGGTGTAGGATATGGTATAGCATATAGTCTGCGGATATGGATTTTGCGAAAATTAACTAGGATTTTCCAAATATTTCAAACCGTTATCTGATTTTCGAGTCAAAAGCTAAGGCTAATCTCACAATGTTTTTAGTTATTGAGTTACCAAGTTAATTTCGACAAGCATGTTTAGCTCTGAATTTTACTATAATAGACTGCTGTTCAGTTAATATATACCATCTCGCTAATGGTAGGGTTTGAGCAAAATAATGTCTATATTTTCTTAACTAATTGACTCTTGCAAGGCCGAAAGGTTAAATCCCACTTAAGTTTTGGTACAAATATAATTATGTGCCTATGAGAGTATTATCCCACTACTTTTGTTTCGATCCAAGTCCACTCTGTTTCCAATTAGAATCCACGGCCGATATGTCCAAATCGATTCCGGAATCGGTCATTTTCCACTCTGCTCCAAATCCGAGAAAAAATATGGTAAAGGATATGGTACGAGGAAATCCGATCCGATATGTTTACTCCCCTTGCCATTTATGATCTTAAGACAAAATCTACAACAACAAAAATAATTAGCTACCTTTTTAACCGAAGGGATAAGTTGTGATATGTGGTGTTGATTTGCATCGAAAACTGTTTTCTTTTCATACGGAGTGTACCGAAGCAAGACACATAGACTCTCATGTCAGAAGTGACATTAATTATGGGCTGGCTTGATTCAGATTTTCATGTAAGATAGCCCGGAAGAGTGTCACATCATTTGAATATAATCCACACAAAGCATACCAATGGTTTCATATAACCATCTTTATACTAAGATTTTTTTTCCGTTGGTATATAATATAATTGTACATGGGTAAGTTGATATCTAAGTGTTGCAATAATAGACACTTACGGTACCCTCGTAAAAAATAATGGCGAGCCTCTCTATCTATGCAAGTGTTCACCGGATGAGGGCTCACAAAGTCGCATGTTTTCATATAGAGAAGTCATTTAATTTGGGTTAGGAGGTGTCTAAAACTAAAATATCAAGACCACTTTGTATCGTCTTTCTAAAATATCTCAAAGTTCTCGTATGAGCTCAATGACCTAAAGCTTCGAGCTTAATGACCTAAAGCTTCCGTCAGTATGAACGTCCTGCAGAGATTGAGGAGTATGCAATAGGTTGTGTCGATTTTGTTTTCGTAGCATCATACGATGTAGTTTTCGTTCTACAAGGTTGTTTTCATTCTACAAGAAGAAAAATGCATACTGTCTCTGGCCCATCGCAGTGGCACTTCGATTATATGATGGACTACGGTGAATCATACTTGAAACTCATTGCGTTTGTTATCGCATGAATCATACTTGAAACTCATTGCGTTTGTTATCGCATGACTAGTACCCTTCCTGCTCCCTTTCGCATTTCTGGGCCTGGCGCTAGGCGACACGAGACGAGGAAGATGCACTTAGGGTGGCTACCACCAAAGAAGACGCAGGCCTCGTCGGAGACAGGGCGACATGGCTCACTGCGGTGTAGGTGGAGGTGGGGAAAAAACTTAGCTTCGGCGGTATAGGGTGTTCGCCGGAGACAGAAACAAGGTCGGGTTTAAGACTTTATAGGGAAGGCGGGCGGTGGCGGACCAGCAGTGACAGCGGCTCAAGCAAGGCATAGCACCAAGGAGGCAAGGTATCAACGCCCAGCGTGGGAGCTAGCGGTTGCGGCCGGCGGTGGGAGAATCAATGGCGAGCAACCGGCAGAGAGGATCAGAGGCGGCAGCAATGCGTGCAAGGTGGGCTTCAGCCCAGCAGCTCCTCCTTCAGACACCGTAGTCCACGAGGTGTCAAATAGGACCTCCTTGGAATTTGAGCCAGTGGCTCGCTTGCTTGCTGCTGGCTGCAGCCGCCTTCTACACAACCCACTTCAGCCCAGCCCAAACACGACGGCCAGGCCCTGGCTTATATGCAGTGTATGCTGTCCGTAGAAAATGCAGAGTAACAAAACGACAGAAATCACAGAATTCATAACATTTGTTCAGGGAAACATTCTCTCCCTTTGTGGTCTCGATACACGTGTACCACAATTTTTTCGAAGCATTTGTACATCTAGTAGACAGTCTCCCAGCACAAGAACAAAATAATGGAATCATGGGGGGTCAACGACAGCCAAAGAGGAGCGCCGGTCCAGTTCCTGCTATCGCGACACGCTCCTGAGAGATGGAGAGAGAGGAACAGCAGCTCCTCGAGTCCGCTTATCTCTCGTCATCCATCATTGTTCCTTCCAGATGCGGCCAGTCACTCGCAGCTTGAGCTCCTGCCTGGTGCCGCTGGAGAAGAAGAGGGCCATGTTGCGGTGGATGATGAGGCCATCGAAGCTGTCCCGCACCTTCTTGTGGCCATCCCGGATGCTCCGGGGCGTGCCCTGCCACGTCAGCTTCCGCCCGTTCCCGCCCACCTCCAGGCTGTAGCAGAAGTTCCGGGCCTCACTCTCTTCGCCCATGAAACGCAGGAAGGCCATGTATACCGGCGACATCCCCAGCAGGAACGCCTCGAAGTGGAGGCAGAAGTGCTGCCCAAAACACTTGAAAACCTGCAAAGGCAACGAGAAGTCAGATCGTATCTTAGTCTTAGACTGGATTAGACAGTCGAAAGCTGCTTGGTACAAACAGGTAAGACTGGATGAGTTCAAAGCAAATGACAAGGATGACATTAGAACGCCAAAAGATATATACCAGAATGCTTCTTGATAGGCAAATACAATTCTATAAAATAAATATGCATATGGTGATTTTTTTTTAAATCGATTCCTTAGACAAAGATAACTGATGTATTCCAGATTGGATAATCACATACTACCCCGTTTAAATTATAATATAAGACGATAAACTTAGTCAAATATCAAAGCTTAAGTTTGACAAAATATATACAGGAACATGCCAATATCTGCAATATTGAATTAATACACTATGAGAATGTATTTTATGGTGAACCTATTGATATTGATTTGGTATTGTAGATGTTGACATTTTTGTCGATAAACCTGTCAAACTTAGAAGATGTTCACTTTTGAATAAACTTATATGCCTTCAAATTTGTAACGGAGGAAGTAACTTTTTGTGCACAACCAGATATATACGCAAATACGAATTGTATGTCTGTATTTAACATGCATAGATATATTACTTACAGTGAGCATCCATGTAGCGTTTTCCACTTCGTAAGGATTTGACTTCACGTAACGGTGGTTAAAGGTACAGCCTTCATGCAAGTCCACCTTATGGTCATTTATGAGATGAGACACGAGCAATGGAACATCACCTGCGATCAGGCATTCTGAGCCTGCATATGGACAACTGTATGGCCTGAACCTGCAGAGCTCCTCGTGCTTAAGTTTGTTTTGGTAAGGATGAATCTCAGGACAGCCCAGGCCCTGGTGTTTGCATGGAAGCTGAATTGATTCGGCCACCTTCTCAAGAGCCAAGCATCTGATATTCCCTAGTTCCTGGCGGCAAGTAGGGCAATGATTGTCTACCCTATGCCTACAGCTGGAGCAAATTGTGTGACCATTTGGGCACTGCAAGACAGACCATAATTAATCAGTACGTTATCATCTTTCTTACTATATAAATCATAGTTGACAAAACTTGTTCTCACTATCATGAGATATTACCCAAAGTAACGCAATAAAATCAATAAGGATGGAACCACAAGGAAAGTTGCAGAACCGAATGATCATAATATTTCAAATAAAACTAATATTTCAGATTTTGCAGCCGTGAAAAATAGTGAAAAGGATTTCACATTAAACATATAACTACACAAGTGTCTTCATATGAAGCAAACTAAGAATAGCTTCAATTAAAGGTAGAGAACTTATGTGCTTGTTGAGACTTGAGAGATGCAAATGACAAAGGAAGACAGAAGCATGAGTACCTAATTAGGCACGTACGTCACAAACATACTGATCAAACAAAAAACTCTTCTCATGCATTCCTGTTGTATCTTTAACAGGTAGAAATCTGGATGACTTTCAAGAAGAACAACCCAACATTGTAACAATGAACAGTACGGTGATTGAAAAACAATTGCCATGGTTAACATAACTGGTAAAGAAATTTCCATCAGGAAAATGGGCCTGCTAATCTACAAGAAAATAATAAAAAATAAAACAATCAATGGCACTTTTATTTAGCAAAAAAACAAGTATACTTTACCAACAGAATAATTTGAGCAGCGAAGGACATTTTAGTGTGCATTTATACCTTATGTAGCAATTTTAGTGGATTATCCAAAGTTGTGGGACTGGTAATCTGGTACAACTTTCTACACAAATCCAACCAAATACCAAAGTCAACCAAGCCAAATTAAAACAAACAGGATAACACTTGGAATAATATCAAAATTACCAATAATATGCTCTTCTGTTTAATAAAGAGATTTCTATTGACTGAAAAACCACATCGAGTCATACAACTGATAAAGAGTTCAAACCAAGCCTAGCCTCATGTACATGGTCCAAAGACTCAAGGACTGAAAAGAGTGAAGACACATTAGCATACATACCTGAAGTATAGGTGGCCGCATTGAGTTTGTACACACTGGACATTCAAGCAGATCATTCAAGCCAGTCAATGATGATAGACCAACATTGACAAGTGACGCAGCCCAGGAGGGCTTACTTGTAGACTCTCCATCAAGCCCAATACTACTGAGTGCCTCAGAGAGCCCATGGTCAACACAATCTGACTCAGGGACTACAGTCACAATGCTGCTTCCGGGGGCCATTGTAAAAGCTTCCTTCACATTGGGATGCACTTGATAATATCAACGCCCCCACCACTCCATCTTTCCTTGTGATCAGCTGCATGATTCAGTTTTATGATTATTAGTGAGATATATAAACATGGGCAAAACAATCTGTTGCATAGGTTGATACTGAATGCAGTTTTCAGTATAAAGGGGCCACATAAACATGGGTAGTTAAACTCAATTCATGTTCACAAGTCAGAACTGAAGAAAACAAATCCTGTCAAATAATCTATCTCATTCATAAACTTCTGTTGTTTCTAGAACTCCGACATGTTATTAAGGAGCTGTCACATTATCCAATCCACATGTGAATTAACAAAAAGCTTCAACATTTCGAAGGACAACAACTTCGCCTCGGCACCTACCCTAGTTTGGTCTATTTCTCCTTATTAGTCTCTGTCAAATAATCTATCTTAGTGCATTTCATTCATGAACTTGGATCACCTGCAGAACTTCAACATGTTATTAAGGAGAAGTTACTTCATCAGATTTACATGTGAAGTTGTGAACCAACCAAAAGCGCCCACAGCAGAACACCGCAAAGAACCATAATTACTCCTTGGTTACTTGCGTACTTTGGCCATCTTATTTCTTCTTTAAGACTCACATGCTTAAGTGTACTACCATGATAACAAAAAATAAGTTCGCCCCATACAAACCACATTCCGTTCCTCACTGTCCTCCCATCACAACAATTGGCTGCGAGGGAGAACAGGAGCCTCCGGTTTGCCAATACAGGGCAAAATTCAGAACCTTCTTCTTCACAATAGGCAACCCGGGCTTCTTTCTTTAACAGCATTTCCCCTTCAAAATCTGAATCGGCACTAACGGTGGAATCTTAACAAAACGTTCATAGCCCTCAACTACTTAAAGCCCCGATTTTTTCACGAAAAGAAAACGGTGGATTGGATCTTGCGCGCCCGGAGAGTAAGAACCTAATCGAACCTGACATACGGACGTTTGGCGGACTAGATTGATATACTGCACTGCGCAGCAGGGAAATCGGCAGCTTAATCGAACGGTAAGGCAAGAAAGATAGATTTGGATTTGATTGCTCGTAGCCACAGCAAGGAGAAGAGTGAGATCCCGAGAAGCAACAGAAACGGAGGCTTTGGAAGAATCGAGCTAGGGTGTCCTTACCGACGAACGGAGGAACCATTCCAGGTCGGGTGGATCTCCACTCCGCGCACGCCAGTTCAGTGCAAGCAGAGGGAGCGCCACTCACCCACCGCCTCCGTACCGCCGTCGACGGTGATGCGTGGCACACTGCGAGCAAATGGGAGCGGGGAGTGGGGCGAATTTGGGAAGAGAAATCGGAGACAAGGAGGAGGAGAGGGAGAGATGGGGAAGGAGGAGGAGAAGAACAGTGGTGGAGGCGGGGATATTTTCAGTTTCTTTCCTTTTTTTTGTTTGTACAGCAAATGATTTTGTTTCGGTGGATATTTCGCCTGTTCTAGGATGGACTGACTGACGTGTGAGGCCCACGTCTCAGCTTCTCTGAGGAGACCTGGTAGCGGTGAGAAAGACTTTTGACCTCTGAACAACTTGCTTTTTTTCTCTACTAACGGGTCGAATGAGTGCGCCCATTTTTTTTTTTTTTTAAAGCCTGCGTACACCAGAGAGTACCACATACAAAGATGAAGTACAAGAACGAAGAACAGAAGTCCGACGCAGGGGAACAGAGCAAAGATCAAGCACGAGCAACAACACCGGCGAAGAAGACGAAGACCGACGACCACCTTCCATCCACTGCTTGAGGGTACCTCCTACCTTGTAGATCGCCGCATAGCCCGTCCGCCGCGCAGCAGCGGAACTTCAGCCGATGAACGTGCACGGCGAGCACCCTCCCTCTCCAGCACCACCACCTTGCCGCATCCGTCTTCGTCCCCAGCGCCGGCAGAAGCCGCGAGGCTCGCCTAGCCCTGAGTTGCAGCCTCCGGGTCCTCCCTCGTAGCTCCACAGCGTGGAGATCGACCTCCCCGCCGGCCGGCAAGGAGGAGGAAGATCCAGAGGAAAGCCGGCAGATCCGGAGATCCCCGGCCACCAAAAGCCGCGCGCGCCACGCCAGAGCTCCGAGGAGCGCCGCCGCAGAAGGGGAACGCGCCGACCCCCACCTAGCCACCGACACCATTGCCACCTCCACGACGCCGCCGGCGGGATTCCTACCGCACCCTACACTATGTACAGGCCGGGATCCGGGGATCCTCCACCCTCCCGCCGCCAGAGCGACGCCGGAGAGGGGAGAATCCCGCGAATCGCCGGCGAGCGAGGTGGATGGACGGGAAAAGCTCAAAAATCGCCTCTCTGACTACTGTAGCGAGAGAGGATAGCGGTCGGCCGAGCTCTGAGTGCGGCCATTTTAAGCCTGAAGTTTCGAAAAATATCAACTACGGAGTATACTGGAAGGTCTTAAAGAATATCCTGAAATAATTATATCATGTATTAGTAGATGTATTCGACATTTGGAGTATGATACTGGAAGGTCTTAAAGAATATCCTGAAATAATTATATCATGTATTAGTAGATGTATTCGACATTTGAGTTAAATTTTATAAGGAATTTTTTAATTTATTTGATAGATAACAAGACAAAATTGAAGATCTATACTATTGTGCCAATAGTATACCTATTGTCTATATTTTCATATCCACGATTGTACACAACTATAAAAGTAATTACGTAATAAAAATTATAGGTGCATAGCTCACACCCATGGAGTTTTTTATGAGTTGATTGAACCTTCAAAATATAGTTTCTGAATTTTTGGATTCAGTTTGACATTTGGACATGTAAAAAAAGAGTATATTGCCACACAAAGAATATTAGTTGACTTTGTCTTGACGTCAAGTGTGTGTCTTGATTATCAGAATAGACCGAGGCTTTCAAGAATTAAATTACAATCACTTTCTTTAACTTAGTGTTCCTTTTTATCTTTAACGGAAAATGTTTCCATTTGATTTTTTTTTCTTTTAATTTGTTTGTTGTATCTTTTTGTGTGGATGATTTTTTGTTTCAAGTTGATAGATGTGTGTGAGAGAGAGAGATAGAGAGAGGGATGGAGAGTTTTGGTCCTTATAGCTTGTGTTCTATAATGTGCTCTGTGTATTCTACTCCCTCCGTTTCAATTTAATTGACTTGCTATGCACCACATGTGAATGTGTCTAGGCATGTAACATGTCTACATACATCCATATGATGTGCATAGCAAGTCAATTAAATTGGAACGGAGCGAGTACATGTGAACACACCTTATATACTTATATTGTAGTTGTACAACTTTTACCTAATGTTGTGCGGTCTAACTATGTCAAGGCACACACGCTCAGGTGAGTCAATAAACTCATATACCATGTACATTACTACTAAACAACATACTACTATATAATCAAACTCATTGCATGCTTCTCTTCTTATGTTGCATATGTTCCCATGTTGACATGGTGTCGGCTAAAAAACAAAAGTTGAACACGGAAGAAGTTTTTTAATTAAACTTAGGTTTAGGAGGCAACATAAACATAAAAAATAGAGAGGAAATGACTTTCAGTAAGCAAAACCACCTACTCTACAACGAGTGTTGCAGGATTTTCTACTCGATGTGCCTCTACCGACAAGCGACAACCCTTGTCATCCACACACACACATTGAGTTGTATGGTGAGGAAAAGATGAATCAAAGTACTAATTAAAGATACATGACGCACAATATACATGTAACACAATAGTAATGGATACCTCATGGGTTCGCTTCCTGTGGAATTTATTTTCTAGCTTAATTTCACAATAAATGTAGTTTGACCCTATTTAAACCAACCACCTTGGCAAAATGCATTTGCACATGAGCCATGGTCTACCGCAATGTGAACTGTGACTGACATCATGTCAAGAAAATGCTACATGCCGAACGAGGAAAGTTTGATGTTGATACATAAACTTAACTCTTTTTGAATTTGGTGTTTCTTTTTGAATCTTTGATACGAAATGTTTTCATTTTTATCCCTTGTTTTAATTTGTCTGTTATATCTCCCATTTGTGTGGGGGTATGACTCTTGCGGAGGAATGATGTTGAGAGAGAGGGGGGACTAGTGTGTGTTTTGGTCCTTATAATAAGCGCCCTTTGTATTATACACATGTAATCGAGAATTATACATTTATATCGTGGTTACACACAAATATAATAAAACACATGCTACAACTTTTGACATGCTATTGTGTGGTCTAAATCAATATACAGGCCATGGTACAATATTACTGTCGAACAAGTTATTATGCAATAAAGATATGAAACACCATTGGTCATTGAACTCTTCTGAGATGAGTAGTTTTGTCACCGAACTCGCGCGATGTTGTGCACTGGTCATATAACTCCCAATAGATGAGCAGACCGGTGATAATCATGACAAATGTGACAAGTGAGGCTGACGTGGCGTGCTGACTAGGTTGTTGATCGGAGACTGACTTTATTTTACAAAAACAACCTTGTATAATCGCAAAAGGAACCTTGTAGAGTATCACATTCCCATACTAATCAACTCGTGCATGATTATAGATTTTAGGAGCTAAACCTGAATTTGATTTATTTGCGTATTCTAGTACTCTATGCGTGAACCGGGTTTGTTCAAGATACATGCATATATCAGTTTGCTGACTATGTTATCGTTTTCTCAATGACCACGACCCCGACGACCCTCCCCATAGCAGCCAAGAACATCCAATGCTTGTCCCCCTACTTCTTGTTGCGCCGATGATACGTCTCAAACGTATCTATATTTTTTGATGTTCCATGCTTGTTTTATACCAATTGCTACATGTTTTGCATCTACTTTATATCATTTTTATACATTTTTTTGGGACTAACCTATTAACAAGATGCCGAAGTGCCAGTTCTTGTTTTCTGCTGTTTTTGTATTCCAGAAAAGCTAGTCTGGAAATATTCTCGTAATTGGACGAAACTACACGGGGGTCCCTATTTTTCCAGAACACACCTGACGGAGCGAAGGAGCAGCAGAGGAGGGCCACCAGGAGGCCACACGCACCTAGGGCGCGGCCCCCCTTCTGCCACGCCCTAGGGTGGTGTGGGCCCCTCGGGGGTCCGCAGCCGCCGCCCTTTCGCCTACTTATTCCCCCGACGCGAAAACCCTAAGTACCTGAGCAAATATCCACGAAAAGATCCAGAGACGCCGCCATCGTCAACCCTAGCTCGGGAGGGTTCAGAACCTCTTCCCGGCACCCCGCCGGAGAGGGGAATCGTCACCGGAGGCTTCTACATCGCCATGCCTGCCTCCGGAGTGATGCGTGAGTAGTTCATCCTTGGACTACGGGTCCATAGCAGTAGCTAGATGGTTGTCTCTCCACTTTGTGCCATCATGTTTAGATCTTGTGAGCTGCCCTACATGATCAAGATCATATTATTGTAATGCTACATGTTGTGTTTGCTGGGATCCGATGAATATTGAATATTATGTCAAGTTGATTATCAATCTATCTTATATGTTATTTAAGATCTTGCATGCTTTCCGTTACTCGTAGATGCTTTGACCAAGTAGATGCTTGTAACTCCAAGAGAGACTATTTATGCTAGATAGTGGGTTCATGTCTCCGTTTAACCTGGGACAGTGACAGAAAGTTCTAAGGTTGTGGATGTGCTGTTGCCACTAGGGATAACCTAACGATGCTATGTCCACGGGCATATGTGTTTGTTTACATTACGCACTTTACTTAATGCAATTATCCGTTGCTTGCAACTTAATACCAACGGGGGACTCGGATGACAACCCGGCGGTGGATTATTAGTCATAGATGCTGTTGGATAACGGTTTATGTATTATGTCGTAATGCCCAATTAAATATCATAGTAGTCAACATGTCATGTATATGCATTGTCATGCGCTCACTATTCGTCAATTGCCCAGCTGTAATTTGTTCACCCAACATGTTAGTTATCTTTTATGGAGAGACACCACTAGTGAACTGTGGACCCCGGTCCATTCTTTTACACTGATTAAACAACCACAAACTGCAAACTGTTCATTTTTCATTCTCTGCAATTTAATACTCATTTTTCACACCATACGTTTAATCTTTTGTTTTCAGCAAGCCAGTGAGATTGACAACCTCACTGTTTCGTTGGGGCAAAGTAGTTTGATTGTGTTGTGTGCAGATTCCACGTTAACAGTCTAGACTCCCTGCAACAGCTATTTTTCTGGCGCCGTTGACAACCTTCTGAAGAGTTGCTGCTCCTACTGGTTCGATAACCTTGGTTTCTTTCTGAGGGAAAACTTGCTGCTGACTACATCATACCTTCCTCTTGGGGTCTCCCAACGAACGTGTGTTTCACGTCATCAGCCGACACCACTGAGTCTGCTCCGACCGCCATCTATCACTAGTATAGAGCGACACTATGGCAACGGGGGCAAAGCCTCCTTAGTGACGGAGAATGGGTCCGTTGCCCCGCGTCCGATACTGATGTGAACCCCTCCATATGCAACGGTTATTTTAACCGTTTCATTTGAGCGCTAGGAATATTAAAAAAAGCCAGGCCACCGGCTGCTAGCCGATGGCATACGGTAGCAATAAATGAAGCACATAATGTCTTCCGCAGTGTATACAAGTCAATATACATAATATTTTAATTACATCATTTTACTACTAAGTCACGTGATTCAAAATGCAAGACATATTCAAACTACCCAAACAACATCGCCTAGTGTCCTCTTACAGGGAATCCAAAAGAAACTACAACTAATTAGCAGCAATATACATACATCTCCTGCTTCCAAAATACAAGATATATATGTCGAGTCAGAAGCTTGTGGAAATGTCCAGGCCGATGCTGTACGCGGAGGGATGTTCGCATCTTCATGCCAGGTTCTGCAGACATGCAAATAAAGCTGAGCTAAATATCATACCATAGTTCATCAATTATAAAAAGCAATAAAATCAATAGTACTAGATTAGCATACTGGTCTAACCTACACGTGATTTAAGAAGCAAGCTTGCGAGAAGAATAAATTTGTATACATACAGAAGCATCAAATCCTTCACGCACAACAAAATATAACGTTATCCGGAGGAATCTCAACATGCATACAACCAAATTCGAAAAGTTCTACCTTTTGTTTAACCACGCATGCGTACTACCAAATGTGAGAGCAGGAAAAAAAATTGTGGGAAAGAGCAAACCACAGGATTAAAAAGCTAGAGCAGGAAAATCCGTGGGAGGAACAAATCACACGAGTCATGCATATGCTAATAAGCTGTAGATCTGACTCAGCCTCTCGAGGACCGAACTTCTCATCTCTGTCAACACACTCAACTATGCCAAGGTTAAAGACAACCTAACAGGTTGGGGCCGCTTGTAAGTGGGTGAAATAGAGAGGAAAGAGACAAATGTGATTTTGAGATTCTATAAGGTTGCTTTTGCCAGAAGAAAGGTCACAGTCTCCAGTCAAGAGCCAGTCAGCAGACCACAAGTCACTCTCACTTTTCACCTCTGTCACGAGTATGACCAGTTTACTCATTTATTGGGAGCTACGTGACAAATGCACAACATCTCGCAAATTCAGTAACCAAAGTGCTCATTAAAAAAAGTTCACTGACCAATGGTGCATTTATCTCATATAATAACCATGTATGATACAACTTTTGACATGATACTGTGCGTTCTAAGTTGTGTAGACACACGTGTCGACGTAAGTCAATAAATACATAGGCGCCATGGTAACATTACTATCATATACCATACTACTATATAATCAGACTCATTGCATGCTTGTATTCATATGTTGCATTTGTGGACATGGTGTCACCTAGCTAGAGACCCAAGAAGATCGCATAAGAACAATTTCAGCCTTAGGCTTAGGTTTAGGAGGCAACAGGAACATCAAAACTAGAGAACTTATGACTTGAACTAAGCAAGCCGCCCACTAGGCCAGTGGTCTCACCGGGTGTGTTACTCAAACTATCTCTCCGACGTGCCTCTGCCATAGGCTTTTGATCCTTACCGTCCACAACATCGAGATGTGCGACAAGGGAAAGGTTGATGAAAATAGTAATACTATGACACGGTGTACGCATGTAACAGTGTACGATCGACCACCCAGCAAAGACTCATGTGTAAATCTCGTCTAGCTTGATTTCGGTACAAAGTAAGTGTGGAGGGTCAGGCCTGTAGAAAAAAACATTAAACAGAAAGGAAGCTCACTAAATCACTGGAACTATTGCCTTTATGGCATCCGGATGATTCCTTGCTCCAACTTATCACATATGGCATCCGGATGATTCCTTGCTCCAACTTTTTTTTTACAAAATGTCGATCGATCTATATGCTTTGTCCGACCATGCTGCACTGGATTATGAGCAATATCAAGGGCAGCTTTATTGTCACAGTACACCATCAATGGTTTTTTTTTGGGAGAGTCCCAGCTCCTTCAATAAATTTTGTAACCACATATTCCATGAGCCATAGCTCGAAATTCCACATTAAAGTACTGAACCATATGTTGAATCTAGAGCACTCCCCTCGTCAGATTTTTGATGAAAATCAAGTTGACTAATCATAGTTGAATAGATCAAGCCCTTTGAAATTGTTGGTCTCAGTGTTTTAGTTATTAGAAGAAATGGTATGTGCTGTTATTATATAATAAATCATCGTTTTTGTACCCATAGATGATGATATGACTTCTATTTTTTCCAATATACATGAATTATCTTCTAATATGCTAGGCTCATTGATCGACATAATTGATTCAAATAAATCAGAACGCGGAGGAGAGGGAGAGATGGGGAAGGAGGAGAAGAAGAACAATTGTGGTGGTGGAGGCGGGGATATTTCAGTTTTCTTCTTCTTCTTTTTTTGCACAACAAAATATTGTTTCAGTGGATATTTCGCCTATTCTAGGATGGACTGACTGACGTGTGAGGTCCACATCTCAGCTTCTCTGAGGTGACCTGGTAGCGGTGAGAAAAACTTTGGACACCTGAACAACTTGCTTTTTTCTCTAATGCGTCCTATGAGTGCGGCCATTTTAAACCCGGAGTTTCAAAAAATATCAAATATGATACTGGAAAGTTTTAAGAATAACCTGAAAGAATTATATTATGTGTTAGTAGATGTATTCTATATTTGAGTTAAAATTTATTATAAAATGTTTTAACTTCTTGGATACATAACAAGACAAAATTGAAGATTTATAATATGGTGCCAATTGTATACCTATTGTTTACTATTTTCATAACCACGGGTTTCCGATTGTACACAATTATAAAATTTATTGGTGCATAGCTCACATCCATGGAGTTTTTTATGAGTTGATTGAACCTTCAAAATACAGTTTCTGAATTTTCGGATTCAGTTTGACATTTTGGCGTGTAAAAAAAATAGTATAGTGCCACGACAACAAGAATATTAGTTGAGTTTGTCTTGAAGTCAAGTGTATGTCTTGATTGTCAGAATAGACCGTGACTTTCAAGCATTGAATTACAATCATTTTCTTTAACTTGGTGTTCCTTTTTATGTTTAATGGAAAATGTTTCCATTTGATTTGTTCTTTTTATTTGTTTGGTGTATCCCTTTTGTTTGGAGGATTGTTTGTTGGTAAATGTAGATGTGTGTGTGAGAGAGAGAGAGAGAGAGAGAGAGAGAGAGAGAGAGTTTTAGTCCTTACATCTTGTGTTCTATAATGCACTGTGTATTCTACATTTGTACGCATGCATTATAAACTTATATTGTAGTGCTACAACTTTTGACCTAATGGTGTGCGGTCTAACTATGTCAAGGCACACCCACTCACATGAGTCAATAAACACATACACCATGTATATTACTATTGAGCAACATACTACTTTATAATCAAACTCATTGCATGCTTCCCTTCTTATGTTGTATATGTTCCCATGTTGACATGGTATCGGCTAAAGAATAGAAGTTGAAACATGAAGGACAATTTTAGGCTTAAATTTAGGTTTAGGAGGCAACAGGAACATCAAAAATAGAGAAGACATGACATTTAGTAAGCAAACAACCTACTTTACCACACGTGTTGCGGGATTTTCTACTTGGTGTGGCTCTTCCGCCAATCCTTGTCATCCACACACACACATCGAGTTGTATGCTGAGAAAAAATGAATCAAATTACTAATTAAAGATACATGACACACAATATACATGTAACAGAATAGCAATGGCCTCCTAAAGATACCTGGTGGGCCTGCTTCCCGAGTTCCGTAGTAGTATTTCTTTTCTAGCTTCATTGACCCTATTTAAACAAACCACCTTGGCAAAATGAATTTAAACATGAGCCATGGTCAACCGCGATGTGTAGCGTGACTGACAGCATGTCAATAAAATATTCCATGTCGAGCGAGGCAAATTTGATATTTCATAATATGAAGAGGAAGATAAATAAATTTAACTCCTTTTGAACTTGGTGTTTTTTTTGAATCTTTGATATGAAATGTTTCTTATTCTATCCCTTGTTTTAATTTGTCTATTATATCCCTTTTGTTTGGGGGTATGCCTCTTGCGGAGGAATGATGTTGGTTCAGCAGCTAGCGAGCGAGAGAGAGCGAGAGGGAGGGAGGGATGGAGAGACAGGGATAGAGAGAGGGGACTAGTGTGTGTTTGGTCCTTATAATAGACGCTCTATGTATATAATACATATGTAAGCGAGAATTATAAATTTATATTGTGGTTACCCACAAATAGAACAGAACACACGCTACAACTTTGGACATGATGATGTGCGGTCTAAATCTTTGTAAATACACAGGCCATGGTACAGTTATGTACAGTTATTACTATCAAACAACAAGCTACTATCTAATAAAGAGATAAAAACACCATTGGTCATTAAACTCTTCTGAGATGAGTAGTTTTGTCACCGAACTCGCGAGATGTTGTGCGCTGGTCATGTAACTCTCAATAGATGAGCATACCGATGATAATCGTGACACATATGACAAGTGAGGCTGATGTGGCGTGCTGACTAGGTTGTTGACCGGATACTAAATTTGTTTTACAAAAACCGCCACGTAGGAGCACAAAACAACCCTGTGGAGTATCACATTCCCATATTAATCAACAGTGTACGGAATTTAAATTAAGTACTTCTCCTATATATCTACTAAGAAATCATGTGAATGCAAAATATCCATACTTTTCTTTACTTTCCGAAGCAAATGATTTTCTTCCTTAGGATATTTCGGCAATACGATTTTGTGCACATTAGACAAGACTCGAGCAACAATTTTGTATTTATGTGTAAGGTTTCCACGAAGAATACTTTGACACTCCAACAACTTTTTTAGAAAGGAAAACCCCGGCTTATGCATCGATAGATGCATATAGCCATATTTATTGCATTATTTTAGTTCAGTTTTCATATTAAAAGACGCACAAACAACTTTTTTGTTTGCTTGTTAATGTTTCGAATAACTTTTGTTAATTTTGAAAATGATGTTGCATATGTGTCGTGATGAACCCAACAAAGTTTAATTGATTAGTGTTAACGATGCTAGCATGTCTTATTAACTAGAATATATTAAGGTTGTCACAATGGAAATGAAACAATATATTTCTTTAACAACGTGTCTGCAATTTATCTTTGGCCGGAATTATTACCACTTTGATACCTTGAGTTGAAACTTCATCTTTGTTTTACACTTTTCTTTGGGTATGTCTCTAATGGAGGAGTAGCCGTTGCTACAGCTGGATTCACAAGGCATGGCTACGATGGATAGAGACTAGAGAGGAGGACACTAATGTGCTCTATGTACTATACATGTGCAAGCAGCATAGTATACACATGTTTAAGCAGAAACCATATTTATTCAACTATTTGCGTGAAATATAAACAAGCAAGCCACATTTTTTGAGATGTTGTTTTATTGTTTAGATCTTGTGTGGGGCCGTGTGGGCACAGGTTCACTTCGGTCAATAAAAACCGCACTACATGGTACCAATTACTCTCTCCGTTTCAATTTAATTGACTTGCTATGCACCACATGTGGATGTATCTATACATGTAAAATGTCTAGATACATCCACATTTGATGTATAGCAAGTCAATTAAATTGGAACGAAGGGAGTACTATCGAACGGTATACTACTATATAATCAAAACATCCTCTCCACTCTTGTATTCCTATGTTCCACTTGTTCCAAGTTTGATGCAGTGTTCAACTCGAGGCTAGAGTTGAAGCCCGTGGCCGTGGGAGACCAATCTTAATCATAGGCTTAGAACTTAGGAGGCAACGGGAATACCAACAGTAGACGCTCTACAAATCCAAGTGAGCACACCTACCTGATGTGCCTACTGTAGGAGGATGATGACACAAAGGGGAGGATTGGAGGAAGTAGAATTTGACGATCAAGTGTCTTTTAGCGGTACAATCTGACGATCAAGTGTCGTCTATTTTCCCGTCGTGCACATAGGTGTATACTGCTCCATTGGACTATAGTAGAAGATGTAGCAGGGCCAATATCCATATGTCAAATTTTATGTTCCAGATGTCTTAGAGGTCGTTTGGTACCCATCATTTCGAGTTGGAATCATGGAATTCATTTGTGATTCGATGCTCAACCTATTTAGCTGGCATGAAACTGACATGTCATTTCATTTGAAATTTCAGCAAACGCCTATTGTGTGTTATGCCAATTCCTATCTCTAACCCTGTCATTTCACTTTCCAAATGAATCATTTCATTTCTGTCAAATAAAATGAAATGATGGGTGTCAAACAAGCTCTTAGTGGTAAACCGGTAACTGGTTGCGCTGATTAGAGATATATCGTTTCTTAACGCAAAGGGAAATTTCCAGTTCAAAATAATGGACAATTTCTTTCGCAGCAGCCCAAACTCAAGAAGTTACGGGCAATTGATGTTTTATGACACCTATGACGCTCGGCGTGGTATCTCGAACCCTCGGTAACTAGTTTTCAATCGAATATCCTAGTGCTGAAACGTCAAAGTATAGAAATGAAAGATGAATATAACCAAACTACAGAAGAAAAAAAACCCAAGATTTTTAAGGTGACAGTAACCAACAAGACACTAATCACTGTTCTACAACATACAAGCCTTGAGAAGATTCTTCAAAAACAGCGGAGGATTGGGAGGAGGAGGGGGACGGATGCGCGCTCTTCGGTAAGAGCCCGGTCAGGGGCGGACCAAGCGTGTATCCAATGGGGCAGCTGCCCCCGCTCAAATTTTTAGACCCCTTATAATTGCAAGCTTAAAGACTGTTTTGCCCCCACTTAGTAAAGATATTTTCTCCAATTAGCACATCTTTGCCCCCTCTAAAATTTTGGTCTAGGTCCGCCCCTGCGCCCGGTCTCCCGCGGCTAGACGAGAGCTACACCAGGAGGTGGCACATGTTTGATATCAATACAAAACAAGTGTAGAGGGTCCGGTCCAAACATGTGAGATGAAGAAAAGGAAAAGGAGCATTCACACATACACAATTATAGAATCACATGTTTTTTTTTCCTAACGTCAAACGATGTAGTGAAATAGAACCAAGAATAACGCATGTTGGACTCATGCACAATATAGACAGATTTGCACTGTCCATTGGAAAATTCAAAAATGTATTTTTGTGTGTTACCTACTGGTATTGCTATTTTCATGTCTCAACGGTGATTGAGAAACAATTTTCCGCAAGAAACAACGTGACTGGTGTATGAGGACGAGAAGAGACGAGACGACCCTTCTAGACACACACGTGTGATTTGAGTCAAAGGCCTAAAACGCCTCCGTAACTCCTCCTCCAGCCACTAGCGAAGCCCTTTTAGAGCATCTTCACATGGGGATTTGGACAAAAATCATCGGCTGTAGTAGCGTCTCCCAACGGTTCGGTCTGTCCAGAAAACAGTCTCCACTTATCCGCAACCAGCATTCGGGTCCAGCTCGGGGGGCGTCGGACACACCTGACATGTAGACCCGATAGGTGGGCACCACCACCACATGCCAGTTACACAACCATTTGTCCTCGCCCTCTCCCGTACCTTCGCCGCCATCCCTTTTTGTCGCCAATTGTCTGCCAGAAGTCCGCAACAACCATGCATTCCGACTCACCGTGAGCCGCCTCTCCCCACAACTCGTTCACCCGGCGGGGCCGAGCCTACCTCCCGCTTCGCACACAAGGTGTTCGACCATCTATCCAATAGGTAATTTCATTGAAATTCTTTGCCCTAGGTAATTTAGTGGAATGGTTTGTAATTTCATAGCTTCATTGTTTGATTGATAAGTTATGGATAGTGCCAATGAGGTCATACAAAAGATGACGTCAGTTTCACGGTAGATGGCAAAAATTAACAGGCGATTCTCATTGTTTCTTTAACGTGTTGTGTCATAGTATAAATGTGACATATTTATGACATGTGGATTTGACACATTTTTTCTTAGCATGGCCAGTTCTCACATTGACGTAAACGTGCGGCAACGCTCTTTAGTGTTTTTTTTAGAGAGATCGCTCTTAAGTGTTTGCGATACTTGTTGAAGGCCAATCTCTGGATTGCAACTGTGAGATCAATGACCACCGATATAACAAGGGGTACTACCTAGACGACGGCATATAACCTCGTCGGTGGACATTTGGGAACACATTTCGTAACCTTGTTAGTTAGAAAAAAATCTCACTTCATCTCGAACTTCATCTCGAAACAAGAGAGTGTTAAAAAGGATGTGCAACAGACATTTGGTGTGTTCCAAACTTGTTTTGCTATTATCCAGTACCCTGCTCAAACATGGTTGCTGGATTAGATGTGTAAGATAATGAATGTTTGTGTTATCATGCACAACACGGCCGTGAAGAGTGGGGGCGAAGCTTATGGTGTTTGATTATCAGTTTGAATAACTAGCCTATAGTATACAAGCCTCTTCATTAGTGCAAGACCTAGAGCCAGTTTATGTTATTGTTTGACCTTTATGTATCTATTTGGCCTCCGGTTGTGAGGCATGAACCATATATTTTCGCTCATCATGCATTATTGTAAGACTCTAGGTATATGGCACTGAATCTTGTCATTGGGCTTTATTTATAAAGCGGTGCCATCCTTCCATTTTGCGACCGCTGAGACTTGTACAGGCTAAATCACAGGGATTTATTTTCCGTGGCTCTTAAGTGTCAAATCTGAGATAAAATTAGATGCGGAGACATGCAACAATCGTGCGCATGTTGCTCGAGCTTTGCATGCGACACTCTGCTGTGCACCCACGTTTTATGATAGGCAATAGCTGCGGGCGTGCCAACTGCTGAACAATTCCGATCCAGAAAAAGTTCAATCACTCCCTACAGCAACAACCACAACAACTATTTGTACAATACTACTTAATTAGTTGATCCTCATGTATGCATAGCCTGATACATATTGAAGGGCATACATGCAAACATGCAAGACTCCACACTCTTCTCAACTGTGGCTCAAACATGCTTTGGCTGTATATCTTCTTGCTTCTTTGTGGCCTTGTGGGTTCGGCTTGGAAGGCACTGGGAATTCTTTTTTGAACACGGAGGCCCCCGAAGGGGCGAGAAGCCTCGTCATTAAACATACAGTGGGTGTACAGTTAATTTACAAAGGACCCCATAAAAGCAAGGAATAACACATGGGTCCCTGGTTAATGCAGAAAGGACCTCAGTGAGAGGTAAAGAAATACAATCAAGTCCTCCTCTTTCCCCACCGTCGAGCAAGAAGTTGAAATTGCCGTCGCCGATCATCGTCGCGGGGACGCGACCACTTGCTTCGATGCCGGCGTGCTCCACAGCAACAGCCAACTTCAGAAAGGGCCTCACATAGGAGGTTGAAAAAGTGATGGAGCATACCAGCGATTTCTTCCGGTCGCCATGGACCGTGTTGGACGCGCTCGAGGAATTGAAGGCTTCCTGACTCCAAAGCCACCACGAATCACCACTTGATGCAGCGCAGCACCCCTTTTCCACCACCATGGTGGCCAGAAGGATGAACAACGATGCAGCAGAGAAGCAAGTCGAGGCGACACGGCTTCATCGCCACCACCCTTTAGAAATCGTTCCGCCGTCAAAACTCCAATTCCTGCCACGGATCGGAGGAGGCAGAAGAAGAAGATTGGAGTAGCTTTGAAACCACGAGCGAGCCTTATTCAAGAAGCCGCACAGCGTCTTCATCTTCGCAGCATACGGCTCCCTCCACGAGAGCTCCGCCGCCGGCAGAAGAATCGCCATACAAAGCCAGGCTTGGCTCAAGAACCCTAGCTTCACAGCTTCCTCGCAGACCTTATTGGGAGGGATGCGTGGATCTCTCAGCCTCATTTGCGCACCTGCCTGCCACCGGCGAAGCGCAGCTCGACGGAGAGGATCCACGGCGCCATGGATCTGGCTGCAGAGATCCAAGAACCGACCCTCAGTCGCCACTTGGGCACACATAGCAGAAGCTAAACCTAAGAAACTAGTATATACAGCCCGCGCAACGCTTCCTCTTCCACACCAGACGGCATAGCCGCCGGGAAGGAGAGGGGAGCGTGCCGGGGAGGAGCGGTGAACGCGGCGGCTGACTCTCAACTAAGCAGTGGGGGAGGAAAGGAAGAGAAGCGCCCTATTCAGGCACTGGGAATTCAGGGTGTACGAAACTGCCTGTAATTGGTTGCGGCACTAGAAAACACTGTATCTAGCTTGTACACATACGGCTTTGCTTGACGACTCTTCTATGTACCTTTCATCCTTAATTTTGTTCGATATCATCACCACCCCGCAAGACCACACTGCAATGTTAGCAGGCACCATAGGCCGATATTTGCTTAGTGAATACTGAAGGTAGCTAGGGTGGGACACCATAGGCCGATATATCGAAGCACAAAAAGTTGGTTGTTCTTGATCTTTTGTTTGTCTCGGTCATGCGTTGCTGACTTGCGGCTAACAAAGTCAACGAATCACGCATCTCTTGCTAGAAACTATTCACATTGGGGTTTCTTTAATTAAAATCGCACGAGCATGATTTGCTATCGCGCCTACCCTCTCGGTTACCATCATGCTCTTACCAGCCGGAAATCTACTACACACTCTTTGGATGGAAGGCATGATAATTATCCTAGTGAAGCCCAACACTTACATTTATGATAAATTCATGTTCTACATGTGAAGGTAGCTTAATAAGTCATTGATGATTTTCTCATTTTCATACCTCCTAAACAATTTGGAGTTGCAATTTGCAAATTTCTATGTCTATACAACTCCACCTTTCCAACATAATGCATTTTTCTTGAGATTTTTTTTAATTTTAACAAGTTTTTTTTTTTGTGATTTTCACCGGTTGTCAATGAAAATTAGTTTCCCCCACATATTTAGCCGGGTGCGCCGTGCGTCGTTGACGAATCATGTACACGCTCATTGCACTACCTGGGAAATGAAGCTGGCTTTTGGGTCGAACGAATCCATCAGGCCGCACCAGACATCACCCCAGTTAAGAACATCCCTACCAAATCCCGTATATTCTCGTACCGGAAAACGAGTATCGGGTAACCCGAAAAAATAGTATCCGGTATGTAGAGATTTTGGTATAACAGATCCACGATATTGTACTGTAAATTCAAACAAAGCCGTTCACGCGAGATTCATAGACAAGTTCATCAACACAGAGCTATTTTACAGACATATAACTAAAACAACTGCAAATAAACTAGATAGCTTCTTCTTCTTCTTCTTCTTCTTCTTCACCGGTCGATCTACTCGAAGCTGAGGTACTCCTTGGTCGCCGCCCTGCGCAGCACCCACACGAACTCATGCTCATCCGCCGTGGCTTGGAGGCGGGCCGAAGCACCTCGATCGACACCGCAGTTGAGCTACATGCCTCCGCGTAGTGCGGGCGGCGACACGACGTGGTAGCTCGTAGGGATGAGCCCGGCCCACCGACGCCCTCGAAGCTGGCCGCGCTTGGCCACTCCCATCGGATGGAGGCGACACCGCTCCTCATCCTCTCCCGGATCCCCACAGCCTCTGTCGCGCCCGCCACTGTCGTACGTGGAGGAACCGACCATCGATTTGCAATCACTGGGGTGAACTCTATTTCAGAACGGGAGTAATTGCTCGCCGAGCCAACTAAACCTACCGACGGAGGGATCCAGAATACGAACCCTAAACGTCCCCGATACCGTTGGTAACTGTCTAACCCACCGCTTATCCAGAGGATCCAGAATCCGCCGCGGCGGATGGATCCAGAATCCGCCGCTTTACAAGATTTGTTTGTTAGTGATCTTCCATATAATTTATCAAATTTGTCATAGTGATTTGCCGTAAGACCAGCACGTAAGATTTATTCCGTAAGTGTAGGATTATTGGTACTAGAACTGTAAGAGGACGGAATAAATTGGCGTATCCAATACAGTATATTTCAAGGGTCAATTTGACGCACACGGGTATTTTGCTATAGTATGTTACAATTGTGAGAGAAGGTGATAAAACAAACAAATTGTAGGCTGTCGGTGCAAACTTTCACTTTCCTCGCGCGACTCGAGAGCCCACCACTCCACTCCACCAGTCGCCACCCGAAAGAAATAACCACGCCGACGACGCCCAATCCACTCTCCGCCGTCAGGAGACCGTTGGCCGGCGGACGGACGGCGGCGGCGGCGAGGTCTTCTCGACCGTCTGTTTTCTTCCCTCCTCCCAGTGCCGCCCCAAATCCCTCCCAATCACCCTCCGCCGTCAGTGGACTTCCCCTTCATCCACCGCTCCAGAGGAGGAGGAGGCGCACTAGGTCCGCGGGAAGATGGGCTCCGAGGCGGACGCGACGGAGCTTACCGGGCCCCTCCTCGCCGGCGGAAGCGGCGGCGTGCCGGTGGAGGAGGCGGTGCCGCCGTGGCGGGAGCAGCTGACGGTGCGGGGGATAGTGGTGAGCGCCATCCTGGGGGTGCTCTTCTGCCTCATCACGCACAAGCTCAACCTCACGGTGGGGATCGTCCCCTCGCTCAACGTCGCCGCGGGGCTGCTCGGCTACTTCCTCGTCCGGACCTGGACGGCCGCGCTTGCCAGGTTCGGGATCCTTTCCAAGACCTTCACCAAGCAGGAGAACACCGTCATCCAAACCTGCGTCGTCGCCTGCTACGGCCTCGCCTTAAGCGGTACGGGTCGATTTCGGGCACTTGATTTGGGGAGTAGTACATATGAGTACCTGATTACTCTGTGGGAGATACAGTTCTTGCTGCAGTGAATGTTGAAGTTTGCCTCGTAAATATCTTATTTTAGTGTGCATTGGGAGTGGCAGGGTTGCTGATGATAGTTTCCCCCTTCTCATCGAGCTCACATTATCAACTAATATTTCTGTTGATGCAGGTGGCTTCGGATCGTATATGCTTGCAATGGATCAGAAAACTTATGAGCTTATTGGGAAAGATTATCCTGGTAACAGGGCGGTGGATGTTAAGAATCCTTCACTGACTTGGATAATCGGCTTCATGTTTGTTGTTAGCTTCCTCGGTCTATTTAGTCTTGTTGCGCTGCGCAAGGTACACATTCATATCTTGGAACAGTCCATCTGTTATGTTTATCTGATTACATCGTGGAGTAAATTGGACGTGCCTAAAATGAATTTAGTAAACTAATTTATCTTTGGTGTTTTCTAGGTGATGGTAATTGATTACAAGTTGACCTATCCTAGTGGAACTGCTACCGCCATGTTGATAAATAGCCTCCACACTACTACTGGAGCTGAGCTTGCGGAGTAAGAAACAGATCAAAGTTTTTCGTCAATTTATACTCATAGTTCAACCTGCACCGTTTCTTCTTGGTCATTTGTATGCTGTAACAAATCCAAACCTAGTAATTTAGTTAAGTTAGACCAATGGCGTGTTTTCTTTCTATAGAACATCGATAGTTGCAACAATATTATGGTGAACTTGCAAGTGAGCCCTCAGCCCAGTATATGTCTTTCATCTATCGAGTCTTTAGGGGATATGGTAGCCTATTTCGATTGAAATTTAGTGAGGAAATGAATGTGTGCTAGGTTATTTCATCATATTTTTTCTCTGTAACGCTTAAATAGAAACTGCCGATCATAAGGTTTTATTGATCTAGTTTTGACAGTTTGGTTCTATTGGATTTAGACTAGGTATGCTGCTATATACTCTCTATCCAATAAGCCTATCATTCTTGGGAAAGGAGTGTGCAAACAAATGTTCAGTTAGTGCAGCAAGGTGGATCTGGAGGTTTCCTTTTTGTACAGTAGTCATGCAGCATATACTTGTTAAATTGCGATTCCCTTCATATAGATTTCTAAGTCTCTTGAGTCGGTACACTACTAATTTTTATTTTATGGTTGCAGGAAACAAGTTAGCTGTCTTGGGAAGTATTTAAGCATTACTTTTATTTGGAACTTGTTTAAGTGGTTTTTCAGTGGTGTTGGGGATTCTTGTGGCTTCGATAATTTCCCTTCTCTGGGGCTTGCAGCATTTAAGAACACGTAAGTTTTCTTTAATTTGTTTTTGTTATTCCTTCAATGTTCAAGAGTCAGAACTTGTACATTTTAGATTTCGGGGCTGACTGGCCTTCCTTGTCCCCTTAGGGCTCTAACCTGCTTTGACCATGTCTCTCGTCTGACCGCTATAGCTTGTATTGTCATATGAAACAACTCATCCTTTAAATGGACCATCTTATACATGCTCACAAAACTTTTACCTGTTCCATTTTGTAGGTTTTATTTTGACTTTAGTCCAACCTATGTTGGATGTGGTCTTATATGCCCACACATTGTTAACTGCTCTACACTTCTTGGAGCCATTGTATCTTGGGGTTTTCTTTGGCCATATATAACCACAAAAGCTGGGGACTGGTATCCAGCTGAGCTTGGAAGCAACGATTTCAAAGGACTCTATGGATACAAGGTATGGTTATTGAAGATTTTTTGTGTTCCTGACTTATACTTGACAAGACAATGTTGCTTCTTTCCTCGAGAAGGGATTTGGTGCACATGGGCACCAGTGATCCCGTTTTAAATTTTTCGAAAATGGTACTTTTGAGTTTATATGAATCCGTATACTTTTTTTCAAAAAAAAAAAAATTGGAACTCAAAAGTGTAATTTTGATTTTTTTTTTTTAAAAGGGAGCACTGGTGCCCAGGTACCAAAATTACTTTCCGTTCTTCTCCATAATAAATTAAGCAAAGCATATTTGAAGTCAACATGGAGCAATACTGTTTCTCTTACTATTTCCTAAGTGCACATTGTAATCGTAAGAACAAGTGGGTTCAAGATTAGAATTGTTAGAAAAATTGTTACTTTCTTAGTTGAACATACATATGTCAGATCTAGTTTGTTTAATACTCCCTCCGTTCTAAATTACATGACTTCCATTTGTCCAACTGTGGATGTAACATGTCTAGATACATCCACATGTATACATTGATTTCATCTAATTTGGAACGGAGGTAGTACTTATTATTATTTCTTCACGGACTGACGTGTCCTTCACAATTTTATGTTTAACAAAAACTATGTTGTCTCTACCCTGCCTTCCAGGTTTTCATATCTGTATCTGTCATACTCGGTGATGGTATCTATAATCTCATTAAGATCATTTACACTACTGCCAAGGAAATAATGAATGCACGATCAAAGCAAGGAAGACTTCCTCTTGTCCAGATTCAGGATGGTAATGTTCTTGCTATATGATGTTTTCCTATCAGTATATCATAAATCATGCATCTCATCTCATTTCTGTTCTGTTATCGTAGATGACGGAAGTTCTAAATTATCATCCGAAGAAAAACATCTGAATAAGGTATTTGTAAAAGACAGTATCCCTCCCTGGTTGGCAGGATCTGGTTATGTGGGCCTTGCAGCAATATCAACCGTGACTGTACCAATGTTGTTCCCACAACTCAAGTGGTACCTTGTCCTCTCAGCCTATGTTGTTGCTCCCCTACTGGCCTTCTGCAACTCTTATGGCGCGGGCCTGACAGATATGAGCCTTGCGTCAACATATGGAAAGATTGGCCTTTTCATTTTTGCCTCATGGGTTGGCCAGAATGGTGGTGTGATTGCCGGCTTGGCAGCTTGCGGTGTTATGATGTCCATCGTATGCACAGCTTCTGATCTCATGCAAGACTTCAAGACTGGTTATCTGACCCTCTCTTCACCAAGGTCCATGTTTGTGTCACAGTTGATTGGGACTGCCCTTGGCTGCGTAATTGCTCCTCTCACCTTTTGGCTTTACTGGACGGCCTTCGACGTTGGCAATCCCGATGGCATGTTCAAAGCTCCATATGCAGTCATCTTCCGTGAGATGTCAATCCTGGGTGTGGAAGGATTCTCAGCGCTGCCCCAGCACTGCCTAGCAATCTGCGGTTTCTTCTTTTCTGCAGCCATTGCAATCAACCTCGTGAGGGACGTCACTCCAGGCAGCGTGTCGAAATTCATCCCACTCCCGATGGCCATGGCAGTTCCCTTTTATATCGGAGCATATTTTGCGATTGACATGTTCGTCGGGACGGTTATCTTGTTCGTTTGGGAGAGGGTGAAGCGCAAGGATCTGAGGGCTTTGCAGGCGCGGTTGCTTCTGGTTTGATCTGTGGTGACGGATCTGGAGTGTCCCTTCTGCGGTGCTCTCGATCATGAGGATCGACCCACCGATGTGCATGTACTTCAAGCCATCTGTTGCATACGGCTGAAAATAGAGCGAGATTGTTTGTTTTTAGTGGGACGCACAAATGGAATAGCATTACGCTGCGTACATATTTTACACAATTGTAAATAACACTGGCAAAAGAGCAGCACCTCTGTTCATTCTGTTTATCTTATTCTTCTCCGATTTCCTGCGTTTCAGTGTTGGCTGATGCTGCAGTTTGTCACTCTGATCTCTGTTTGGTTTCTTGGAATTTTGTAATGTTTTAAGGACATGCCCGACCGGTATGTTGTTCATGTTGAAGATATAAGCAATTTATCAATTGATTAAATTCATGAAAGTAGGAAGCAGTTTATCAATTGATTTAACATGCTCGACTGGTATGTGATTTCAGTAACAGCCCCATGATACAGATTAATCCAACGGCTGCTCATTCCCGAAACTCAGCGCGGTGCGTCGCGTGTGAGGAGGAGGAGTGTGTGAGAGTCTATCATATTCTCATACTCATACAAGTGACAAGTGTTAGAACAGCTCAGTATATAAAGTGGTGCAACTCTGGGGTGGCGTTTTGGCTCTCATGTCCAGATGCTCTCGCTATCTGTACCATTGGACACTACATCTGGATCTGTGCAAGGCATAGTTCAACAGTAGATACAGATGCACAGAAAATGCCGTAAAAAGGGTCAAGTATTTGAGTGCAGGTACGATGGGCCCACCATGAGACTGTTTTGTTGAACGGCGTTGTTTGCTCCCGTTGGATTTAATGCACACTTTTCCTGTACCATTGGTACAGATGTCTAGGATAGGAGGAGGTCACCGCAGTACTGGCGAAAATTGCTCGCTGGGGATGGAATTCATTTCTAGATCCGGTGCGCCTGGTGTGTGATCATTGAAGATTTGTGTGGTATACTAGCTTAGATGTTGGGGCAATTGATTTATAGAAGTTCCTGCTCAAGAACTTGGTGTGAGACAATAATCTCGGTACTGAATATCGAGGTTTCTATTCGGGAGTGGGCAACAAGTGACTCGGCAATGGGTATGGAGGATTATGTACTGCAGCGTCAGCGGTGAGAGAGACCTGGCGGTGGCCTGAGAGTGTTGTTCGGTTGATCTGACGGAGAGTATTAGAGAGGGAGCAGCGGAGATGGCCGTGGGTGCTGACGCTGAGTGCAACAGCTAGGTGGATCCGCCCTTGATTGCGTTAGTTAGATGGAGCGTGGGAGTAATTAGATGTCATTTTCTTACTATTACTACATGGTAACGAACTAGATTGCCCACGAGCTACTTCTGAATTACCAAATGCTTCAGAAGGATATCTTGTGCTGTGCACCATGGCACTGTGGACAGAAAATGAAAGAGCACACTTCTATATTCGTTAACACATCATACAGAAAAGCAGCAAGCAGATGGCAGTTTCCTGAGAAACCACTCGCAATCTCAGGAGTCTTCACCAAACACGATTGTTCCGATTCATCTTTATCCTCTTCACCTCCATATCTCACGCGGATTCATAAGTGCTTCAAGCTTCTGCAAGAAACTGAATAATAGTGGCAAATCGTAAGCTTGCACATCCATTGCTTGGTACTGTAGTTAGTTCCGATGATGGCAACCTCTGCATGCCTTCCCTTGCCGATGAATACGGCAGGGGAACTCGACCGCCGAACTGACAGCCGGAGCAGTGGCCGGCCGGCGGGGGCGGAAGCAGCACGCGTGCGGCAGCGGGGCCGGGTGGATGGGGCTTGGCTCCGGCGAGAGGCAGCTGGAGAATGCTTACAACCTCGTGGAGCATTTATTCCTCTCTGACTGAAACGGCGTGAATTAGACGAACGTCTCCACGTTGAATAAATGCTATCAGCAGTAAGTCAGAGCACTGTTCCAAAACAGAGATACCTAACTGAATACGGTTCAGAATACAAGGAAGTGCGCAGATCCCAATGAGACTAAATGGTCCAGATATAGTGTTCATCTGCACCCGAGTTTCAAAACGAATTTCCGTGCAACTCTATCCAAATTAGCAATTTGATACTAAACTTTAGTCACACACTCTCAACTATTATGGATCAATGAAAATTTCAGAGTTTAAGTTGGCATTTGAACCAAAGATTCAATGACAAATAGTAGTAAAATTCCAACAGTGCAAGCTCAGTTGACAGAAAATAACTCTGAAACTTTCGTAGCTGATACTCCTCCGTTGGCTACTTGCACTTCTGTTCCTTTTTACCGAACACCTACCCTTGCTAAGCAAGAGTATATAAGTAATCCCGCTTTGAATCCAAATACAACAAGATGAACAAGGCTTTGTAGGTTTTTTTTTAACAACGGAGGGGAGCGTGATTTGTAACTCGGGTTACATGTAGCCCATTTATTTATTTATTTTTTAATCAGGTTTGGAGTTTCAAAAAAATTCGGAAAAATACTAGATATTGGCAACGATTTGATACATGTTTCTGAAAAGTTTCAACTCGAAATAGTTAGTATTTCGCCCTACACGAAAATGACAAAATTCTGACAATTTTTGAGAGGGTTTGAATCACCACCCAGATCTAGAAATTTGTCATTTTTACAAAGGATAAAATACAGAATGTTTCGCATTTCGTTTTTGCACACAGGTATATAACATCATTATCTACGTTTAGGATTTTTTTCTAATTTTTACAACTTAAAATTGTTACGAGCAATAGGAAATTAACGACGAAGTTAAGCAAGATCAAACCAACGGGGACACGAGATTTTAACGTGGAAAAACCCATCTGAAAGGACATATCCTTCCCCACAGTGTTTTGATGTTTGTTGACAACACACTTAGATGTCTAATGTGTGTGCTAAAAGTGTGCAGGATTGTATCAATTAATATTGCACAGGTTTTGTCTCAAGAAAAGGAAGAAATGCAGTCTTCACTGCGTCAGCCGGTACTACCGGGTGTTCTGCCATGCGGAACTACCGGGCCCAGTACCGGATCTCCAAAAGCTCTCTGGACTCGCTCGATTTAATCCGGTAGTAGCCCCGGTAGTAAGCGCGGTACTACCGGGTGGGGAGCACTACCGGACCAGGCGGTCCGGTACTACCGATGCGCGCGTGGAGTGAGCGTTGACCAGTCTGGCGCCAGGCCTTCAGTTTCCCGTCAGCCGGTACTACCGCTGCGGGCTGTTTACAGCTCCAACGGCCAGATTTCTGGGAGGGGTATTTATACCCCTCCACCTACCTCCGGTGGACTAAGCTTGATTCCTCACTCTCTCTCCACCATTGTTGCAAGCTTCAATCTACTAGAGCTCCCACTCCAACCACTCAAACACGTTGATACTTTGAGGAGTGAAGGAGGAGCCCTAGATCCGCATCTCCACCGAGCCGATTTGTCTACATCGACCTAGTCACTTGTAGATCTTGTGTAACTTGATACATTGGATACCTAGAAGATACTTGTGATTCTTGTGGCTTTGGTAGCCACAAGGATTAGCCGGGAGCCTCCAATTAAGTTGTGGAGACGCGACCCGGCCTTGTGATTCTTGTGGCTTTGGGAGCCGCGGGAATTTGGTGAGAGCCTCCAATTCGGTTGTGGAGTGTGCCTCATCCTTGTAAAGGTTTGTTGCCGACCTCGAGGGCATCATATAGTGGCTCGTGGATCTCCTCATCGGAGGATAACACGAGGGAGATACGGTGTGCCATATCAAGGCTATTCGGAGTTCACTTTGTGACTCCGCACCGCTCCAACGGAGACGTAGCTTCCATTGGGAAGTGAACTTCGGTAGAACATCTCCGCGTCACCGTGTGGTTATCTCTTAACCTTCCTTTACTTGTATTGCTAGCTTTCTTGTGTAGAATATCTTGCTAGCTTGTTTATTGCTCATCATATAGGATTGTTCATCTAGTTGCATATCTAGAGAACTTATATTTGAGCAATTCCTTAACTTGTTGAAAAGAAAATTAAAATTGGTAGTTGCCTATTCACCCCCCCCCTCTAGTCAACCTACTCGATCCTTTCAATTGGTATCAGAGCAAGGTCTCTTTATTAAGGGCTTAATCGCCTAAAGAGGAGGATGGCTAGTGCGGAGGAGTACAACGTGCTAAAGATGAGGAGTTAAGACTTGCTAAGGAACAAGAAAAATTTGATAGAGAACAACTTGATAGAGAACTAATCGAAGCGGGAATAATCCCTCCCGAGGGTGATGCCCCAATCACCATGAAGTCCATGATTGAACTTTTTGGGTTCATGAAAGGCAAAATGGTGGATGAGGTGTATACTCGGGTATCTAATCAAAATGGCTCCTCATCATCCGCTAGCCCTATTAAGGGTGCTAGTGACAAGGATAAAAATGATAAACCTAATGAGAAGCCTTCTCTTAACTTTGCTCCACCTAGCTCTTATCTCACTCAAGTTTCACTCACTCAACCTCATATAACCAACCTTGGTAGACCCCCTCCTAAGCTTGATAATACTCGTTATTTCACTTGGAAGAAATCTATGGAGTCTTATTTTCGCAGCTCATCGTGCATCTTTGGAGGGTGGTTCTACATGGTTTCAACCCAGTTGATCCCAACAACTTGACCAAGCAAGAAGAGATTGATGAGCAACTTGATGCAAATGCCAAGTACATTCTTGAGAGTGCTATGACCGCAAATGATGAAGATCATGTGCGGAATCTCAAAACTTGCAATGAGGCTTGGCTCTATCTTGAAACCGTGTATGAAGGAAATGAGGGCATTCAACGCTCCAATGCGGCCGTCCTTCAACATCAAGTTGACAACTTCATCATGCTAGACGAAGAGACTCCGACCGAACTTTACCGAAGACTCTACAAGCTTGTGGTGACATGTAGGGAAAATGGAAAGAAGGATATGGATGATGAATGGGTCAAGGCCAAGTTCCTTCAAGCAATTATGCCATATAGTGAAACTATGGTGATGAACCTCCATGCAAGAGCGGATTACACAACAATGACTCCCAATGACATCTTGGCTCAATTTGTCACATATGATACATTGAAGTCCACATCCAAGTCTTTCAACCAAGTCCGTGGCCCGAAGACTCTTGCTTTGAAGGCTCGTGTGGTAGACCATCCAAGATATGAAGAAAGCCCGGTCTATGAAGGTGAAGAAGACTTGGAGGGTGAGCTCAATGAAGTTCTTGCACTTGCCGCCACCCGGTTTTGGAACAAGAAGAACAAGAGCGTCAACCCTTCACCAATAAAAAGAATGTGCTTCAATTGTGGAAAGGACACTCATCTTGTGAAGGATTGCCCCTATGAAAGAAGAGAGGATAATGGTGGTCAACTCATTCTAAAGAAGAACAAGTACCACCCCAAGCCTACCTACATGAAGAGATCACCTCAAAAGGCTCTTGTGGCATCCCATGAAGAGGAATACGAGTCCGGAGGTGAGGAGGATAAAGAACCAAGTGAAGAAGTAGGAATGGCGGCTCTTGCAATGGGCACCCTTCCTCCATCATTGGCCAACCTCTTCTCATCTCCAAACGACGACAAGATCTCCAAGCCCATGTGCCTCATGGCCAAGGAAACAAAGGTGAATTCCCCACCAAAAATTACTATCTCCTCTAACCCATCACTATTGGATTGTGTTGAGGATGTAGGGAAAATTGAAGAAGAGGATAAAATTTCTATCTTCATTAGCAAGCTCCAAGGTCCAACCAAGAAAATGGTTGAGGCCCTCATGTATCAATATGGAGAAGCCAAGCATCTTCTTGATGTGAAGGATGTTAGGATTTGTGAGCTCGAAGGGCATGCATGTGATCATGCCGACAAGATTGGTGAGCTAGAAGATCAACTTGTTGAGGAACAATTGCTCCGTGAGCAACTTGAGGAGACACATGCCATGGATCTTTCCAAGGCAAAAGAAACTCGTGAAACCTCTATTCAAATTGCTATTGATCTAAAAAGTAAAAATGAGGAACTTGTAGAGAGTCATAACAAACTCTTTGAGGGTTTTGAGCAACTTAGGGAAACCCACAAGGTGACCTCAAGTGAGCTCACTACACTCAAGGAGTCATATGCCAAACTACAAGCTCAATTTATCTATGCTAGCTTCACCACTTCTCACAATGATAAAGATGCAAATTCTTGTACCACTAACCCTTTATGTGTCAAGGCATCTCTTATTGAGGAAAACACTAGGTTGAAGGCCCAACTTGAGAAGGGCCTAGCCACTTGTATCCAAGGGGAAAAGAACCTCAATGATCTTTTGAGCAATCAAAAGGGAGTGGTTGGCAAAGAAGGAATTGGGTTCACACCCAACTCTAAGAAGGTCAACAACAAGAAGAAGAAGGCGACTCCCCCTTCCAAAGATATTGTTTTTGTGAAGGAGGGGGAGTTAGCCAAAGCAAATGACAACTCTATTGGGAGTGGTAATGTCACTAGGGGCAATGCCACTCACAATAACTTTGCGGGAAAATACAACCCCTCATATGTTCTTTTGAAATCTACAAATGGTTGTGTTTTTGCTAAATATGTTGGCTCTTCATATGGAGATGATTATCACTATGCTATTTGGGTTCCAAAGACCCTTGTGACTAACAAAAGAGGACCCATTCCAAAATGGGTACCTAAATCAAAGACTTGATTTATTGTAGGGTTTCTCTTCCGGTGGATCTTCATGGCTCATTGATAGTGGATGCTCATCCCATATGACCGGAAGCAAAGAACTAGTAAAGGACTTATTGAAACAACTACTCTCATTCTCTCATGTCACCGTTGGCAACAATGCAAGACTCAAGGTAGTGGGAGTTGGTAAAGTGGTGATCACTCCGGAGTTATCCATTGAGAAGGTCCTCCTTGTCGAATCTCTTTCATACAATTTACTTTCCGTTGGTCAATTATGCAATGCCGGTTACACCGTTATTTTTAATAAATACCACGTGACCATCCTTTTCACTCAAACACTCAATGTCGCCTTTGTTGGATTTCGTGAAAACGGTTTGTATGTGGTTGATTTCTCAAAAGAGACCACTCAAATCGCTACATGTTTAATGGCTAAAGGCGACAAGGGGTGGCTTTGGCATCGCCGACTTGGCCATGTCGGTATGAGAAATTTACAAACTCTTGTAAAGGGTGGACACGTGGTAGGACTAACCGATGTTAATTTTTCCAAAGATCGTCCTTGTAGTGCTTGCATAGCCGGAAAGATGCATGAAAAGAATCACCCCAAGAAGACCATTATCTCCACTAAGAGGCCTTTGGAGCTCCTTCATATGGATCTTTTGGGCCTCCCACATATGATAGTCTTGGTGGCAAGAAATATTGTTTGGTGATTGTGGATGATTATCAAGATATTGTTGGACTTTCTACATCAAGAAGAAGAGTGAAACTCAAAAGATATTCATTGACTTTGCAACCCTAGTTCAACGCCAATATGACTCCAAGATTTTGGCAATTAGAAGTGACAATGGTACGGAGTTCAAGAATTACACTATGGATGATTTCCTAAGTGGGGAGGGCATTCAACACCAATATTCCGCTGCATATACTCCCCAACAAAATGGTGTTGCCGAAAGGAAGAACCGCACTCTTATTGATATGGCAAGAACTATGATGGCCGAGTTTAATTCCCCATACAACTTTTGGGCCGAAGCCATCAACACCGCTTGTCATTACTCAAACCGGCTCTTCTTCCGTCCTCTCAAGGACATGACACCATATGAACTCCTCACCGGTAAAAAGCCAAATGTATCTTACTTTCGAGTCTTTGGATGCAAATGCCATGTTTACATTAAAGGTTGCAAAATTGCTAAATTTGAATCTAGATCTTTTGATGGTATATTTGTTGGATATGCCGCAAAGTCTCATGCTTATAGGGTCTACAACATATCCACCGGGTGTGTTGAAGAATCTATGAACGTGGAGTTTGTCGAGGATAATGGCTCCCAAGCGGAGCATATTGATCATGATGATGTAGGTGATGATGCTCCATCTCAAGCCATAAGAACTATGGGGATTGGAGAACTAATTCCTATTGAAGGACCCATTGATGATACTCAAGAAGAAGGAACAAGTTCTACTCAAGTTGAGCCATCCACCTCAAATATTGATCAAGAAGATGGTCAAGACCCACCCAACTCTAGTGGTGAACAAGAACATAATGAACCCACAACTCCAAGAACTCCACTTCGGGTTGACCATGAGCAAGATAAAGGCAATGATGAAGATATTTGTGTTGGTGAAACAATTGGTCAAGCCTCGGAACGCCGGGTCATCCGGCGTGCATCAAAATTGGATTACCAACAACACTTCAAAGAAAATATCCTTGGGAGTATCCGTAGAGGTGTGTCCACACGCAATCAATTATCTAACTTTTGTGGTCATGTCTCTTGTTTGTCTAGCTTAGAACCTCTCAAGGTATATGATGCTCTTGAAGACATGGATTGGGTTGCGGCTATGCATGAAGAGTTGAACAACTTCGAGCGCAACAAAGTATGGTCATTAGTGGAAAGACCCAATGACTCCTCCCATAATGTCATTGGAACCAAGTGGATATTTAAGAACAAGCAAGACTCACATGGTCAAGTCATTCGCAACAAAGCAAGATTGGTTGCACAAGGCTACACCCAAATCGAAGGAGTCGACTACGGTGAAACCTATGCCCCCGTTGCTAGACTTGAATCCATTCGCTTACTAATTGCTTATGCATCTACTCATAATATTGTCTTATATCAAATGGATGTTAAAAGTGCTTTCTTAAATGGTCCACTAAATGAATTGGTGTATGTTAAACAACCACCGGGTTTCGAAGACCCTAAATTTCCTAACCACGTCTACTTACTACATAAGGCTCTTTATGGGCTCAAGCAAGCTCCACGTGCTTGGTATGATCATCTCAAGGAGTTCTTAGTAGACCGTGGCTTTGAAATTGGGGTAATAGATCCCACTCTTTTTACAAAAAGGGTAAATGGAGATTTTTTCGTATGCCAAATATATGTTGATGATATTATCTTTGGTTCCACTAACCGTGAATTTAGTGATCAATTTGGCAAGCTAATGACCAAGGAATTTGAGATGTCCATGATGGGAAAATTGAATTATTTTCTTGGCTTTGAAATCCACCAATTTCGAGAAGGAACATTCTTATGTCAAGCCAAGTATATTAAGGACATGCTCAAGAAATTTGATATGAACAATGCCAAGCCATATAAGTTTCCCATGGACTCCAAGGCGGATCTTCACTTAGATCCGGATGGTAAGGAAGTTGATCAAAAGCTTTATCGTTCTATGATTGGATCTTTGCTTTACCTTTGTGCATCTAGACCGGATATTATGTTTAGTGTGGGTATGTGTGCAAGATTCCAATCAAGTCCTAGGGAAAGTCATGAAACCGCGGTCAAAAGGATTCTAAGATATTTGTTGGATACTCCCAACTATGGTCTTTGGTATCCCCATGGTACAAGCTTTGATCTTGTTGGTTATTCGGATGCGGATTGGGCGGGTTGCAAAATGGATAGAAAATCAACTTCGGGTACATGCCAATTCCTTGGTAGGTCCCTTGTGAGTTGGTCTTCCAAGAAGCAAAATTGTGTGGCCTCGTCATCCACCGAAGCCGAATACATCGCCGCCGGTAGTTGTTGTGCACAATTATTATGGATGAGGCAAACTTTAAAGGATTATGGTGTCATTTGTGACAAAGTGCCTCTTTTATGTGACAATGAAAGTGCTATTAAAATTGCACACAACCCGGTTCTTCATGGCAAGACCAAGCACATTGAGATTCGGTATCATTTTATTCGAGACCATGTTGAGAAGGGTGATATTGCAATCAAGTATGTCAACACCAAGCATCAACTCGCCGATATGTTCACGAAGCCTCTTGGTGCTCTATGTACCCGTGCTCTATGTACTATACATGTGCAAGCAGCATAGTATACACATGTTTAAGCAGAAACCATATTTATTCAACTATTTGCGTGAAATATAAACAAGCAAGCCACATTTTTTGAGATGTTGTTTTATTGTTTAGATCTTGTGTGGGGCCGTGTGGGCACAGGTTCACTTCGTCAATAAAAACCGCACTACATGGTACCAATTACTCTCTCCGTTTCAATTTAATTGACTTGCTATGCACCACATGTGGATGTATCTATACATGTAAAATGTCTAGATACATCCACATTTGATGTATAGCAAGTCAATTAAATTGGAACGAAGGGAGTACTATCGAACGGTATACTACTATATAATCAAAACATCCTCTCCACTCTTGTATTCCTATGTTCCACTTGTTCCAAGTTTGATGCAGTGTTCAACTCGAGGCTAGAGTTGAAGCCCGTGGCCGTGGGAGACCAATCTTAATCATAGGCTTAGAACTTAGGAGGCAACGGGAATACCAACAGTAGACGCTCTACAAATCCAAGTGACACACCTACCTGATGTGCCTACTGTAGGAGGATGATGACACAAAGGGGATTGGAGGAAGTAGAATTTGACGATCAAGTGTCTTTTAGCGGTACAATCTGACGATCAAGTGTCGTCTATTTTCCCGTCGTGCACATAGGTGTATACTGCTCCATTGGACTATAGTAGAAGATGTAGCAGGGCCAATATCCATATGTCAAATTTTATGTTCCAGATGTCTTAGAGGTCGTTTGGTACCCATCATTTCGAGTTGGAATCATGGAATTCATTTGTGATTCGATGCTCAACCTATTTAGCTGGCATGAAACTGACATGTCATTTCATTTGAAATTTCAGCAAACGCCTATTGTGTGTTATGCCAATTCCTATCTCTAACCCTGTCATTTCACTTTCCAAATGAATCATTTCATTTCTGTCAAATAAAATGAAATGATGGGTGTCAAACAAGCTCTTAGTGGTAAACGGGTAACTGGTTGCGCTGATTAGAGATATATCGTTTCTTAACGCAAAGGGAAATTTCCAGTTCAAAATAATGGACAATTTCTTTCGCAGCAGCCCAAACTCAAGAAGTTACGGGCAATTGATGTTTTATGACACCTATGACGCTCGGCGTGGTATCTCGAACCCTCGGTAACTAGTTTTCAATCGAATATCCTAGTGCTGAAACGTCAAAGTATAGAAATGAAAGATGAATATAACCAAACTACAGAAGAAAAAAAACCCAAGATTTTAAGGTGACAGTAACCAACAAGACACTAATCACTGTTCTACAACATACAAGCCTTGAGAAGATTCTTCAAAAACAGCGGAGGATTGGGAGGAGGAGGGGGACGGAGCGCGCTCTTCGGTAAGAGCCCGGTCAGGGCGGACCAAGCGTGTATCCAATGGGGCAGCTGCCCCCGCTCAAATTTTTAGACCCCTTATAATTGCAAGCTTAAAGACTGTTTTGCCCCCACTTAGTAAAGATATTTTCTCCAATTAGCACATCTTTGCCCCCTCTAAAATTTTGGTCTAGGTCCGCCCCTGCGCCCGGTCTCCCGCGGCTAGACGAGAGCTACACCAGGAGGTGGCACATGTTTGATATCAATACAAAACAAGTGCAGAGGGTCCGGTCCAAACATGTGAGATGAAGAAAAGGAAAAGGAGCATTCACACATACACAATTATAGAATCACATGTTTTTTTTTCCTAACGTCAAACGATGTAGTGAAATAGAACCAAGAATAACGCATGTTGGACTCATGCACAATATAGACAGATTTGCACTGTCCATTGGAAAATTCAAAAATGTATTTTTGTGTGTTACCTACTGGTATTGCTATTTTCATGTCTCAACGGTGATTGAGAAACAATTTTCCGCAAGAAACAACGTGACTGGTGTATGAGGACGAGAAGAGACAAGACGACCCTTCTAGACACACACGTGTGATTTGAGTCAAAGGCCTAAAACGCCTCCGTAACTCCTCCTCCAGCCACTAGCGAAGCCCTTTTAGAGCATCTTCACATGGGATTTGGACAAAAATCATCGGCTGTAGTAGCGTCTCCCAACGGTTCGGTCTGTCCAGAAAACAGTCTCCACTTATCCGCAACCAGCATTCGGGTCCAGCTCGGGGGGCGTCGGACACACCTGACATGTAGACCCGATAGTGGGCACCACCACCACATGCCAGTTACACAACCATTTGTCCTCGCCCTCTCCCGTACCTTCGCCGCCATCCCTTTTTGTCGCCAATTGTCTGCCAGAAGTCCGCAACAACCATGCATTCCGACTCACCGTGAGCCGCCTCTCCCCACAACTCGTTCACACCGGCGGGGCCGAGCCTACCTCCCGCTTCGCACACAAGGTGTTCGACCATCTATCCAATAGGTAATTTCATTGAAATTCTTTGCCCTAGGTAATTTAGTGGAATGGTTTGTAATTTCATAGCTTCATTGTTTGATTGATAAGTTATGGATAGTGCCAATGAGGTCATACAAAAGATGACGTCAGTTTCACGTAGATGGCAAAAATTAACAGGCGATTCTCATTGTTTCTTTAACGTGTTGTGTCATAGTATAAATGTGACATATTTATGACATGTGGATTTGACACATTTTTTCTTAGCATGGCCAGTTCTCACATTGACGTAAACGTGCGGCAACGCTCTTTAGTGTTTTTTTTTAGAGAGATCGCTCTTAAGTGTTTGCGATACTTGTTGAAGGCCAATCTCTGGATTGCAACTGTGAGATCAATGACCACCGATATAACAAGGGGTACTACCTAGACGACGGCATATAACCTCGTCGGTGGACATTTGGGAACACATTTCGTAACCTTGTTAGTTAGAAAAAAATCTCACTTCATCTCGAACTTCATCTCGAAACAAGAGAGTGTTAAAAAGGATGTGCAACAGACATTTGGTGTGTTCCAAACTTGTTTTGCTATTATCCAGTACCCTGCTCAAACATGGTTGCTGGATTAGATGTGTAAGATAATGAATGTTTGTGTTATCATGCACAACACGGCCGTGAAGAGTGGGGGCGAAGCTTATGGTGTTTGATTATCAGTTTGAATAACTAGCCTATAGTATACAAGCCTCTTCATTAGTGCAAGACCTAGAGCCAGTTTATGTTATTGTTTGACCTTTATGTATCTATTTGGCCTCCGGTTGTGAGGCATGAACCATATATTTTCGCTCATCATGCATTATTGTAAGACTCTAGGTATATGGCACTGAATCTTGTCATTGGGCTTTATTTATAAAGCGGTGCCATCCTTCCATTTTGCGACCGCTGAGACTTGTACAGGCTAAATCACAGGGATTTATTTTCCGTGGCTCTTAAGTGTCAAATCTGAGATAAAATTAGATGCGGAGACATGCAACAATCGTGCGCATGTTGCTCGAGCTTTGCATGCGACACTCTGCTGTGCACCCACGTTTTATGATAGGCAATAGCTGCGGGCGTGCCAACTGCTGAACAATTCCGATCCAGAAAAAGTTCAATCACTCCCTACAGCAACAACCACAACAACTATTTGTACAATACTACTTAATTAGTTGATCCTCATGTATGCATAGCCTGATACATATTGAAGGGCATACATCAAACATGCAAGACTCCACACTCTTCTCAACTGTGGCTCAAACATGCTTTGGCTGTATATCTTCTTGCTTCTTTGTGGCCTTGTGGTTCGGCTTGGAAGGCACTGGGAATTCTTTTTGAACACGGAGGCCCCCGAAGGGGCGAGAAGCCTCGTCATTAAACATACAGTGGGTGTACAGTTAATTTACAAAGGACCCCATAAAAGCAAGGAATAACACATGGGTCCCTGGTTAATGCAGAAAGGACCTCAGTGAGAGGTAAAGAAATACAATCAAGTCCTCCTCTTTCCCCACCGTCGAGCAAGAAGTTGAAATTGCCGTCGCCGATCATCGTCGCGGGGACGCGACCACTTGCTTCGATGCCGGCGTGCTCCACAGCAACAGCCAACTTCAGAAAGGGCCTCACATAGGAGGTTGAAAAAGTGATGGAGCATACCAGCGATTTCTTCCGGTCGCCATGGACCGTGTTGGACGCGCTCGAGGAATTGAAGGCTTCCTGACTCCAAAGCCACCACGAATCACCACTTGATGCAGCGCAGCACCCCTTTTCCACCACCATGGTGGCCAGAAGGATGAACAACGATGCAGCAGAGAAGCAAGTCGAGGCGACACGGCTTCATCGCCACCACCCTTTAGAAATCGTTCCGCCGTCAAAACTCCAATTCCTGCCACGGATCGGAGGAGGCAGAAGAAGAAGATTGGAGTAGCTTTGAAACCACGAGCGAGCCTTATTCAAGAAGCCGCACAGCGTCTTCATCTTCGCAGCATACGGCTCCCTCCACGAGAGCTCCGCCGCCGGCAGAAGAATCGCCATACAAAGCCAGGCTTGGCTCAAGAACCCTAGCTTCACAGCTTCCTCGCAGACCTTATTGGGAGGGATGCGTGGATCTCTCAGCCTCATTTGCGCACCTGCCTGCCACCGGCGAAGCGCAGCTCGACGGAGAGGATCCACGGCGCCATGGATCTGGCTGCAGAGATCCAAGAACCGACCCTCAGTCGCCACTTGGGCACACATAGCAGAAGCTAAACCTAAGAAACTAGTATATACAGCCCGCGCAACGCTTCCTCTTCCACACCAGACGGCATAGCCGCCGGGAAGGAGAGGGGAGCGTGCCGGGGAGGAGCGTGAACGCGGCGGCTGACTCTCAACTAAGCAGTGGGGGAGGAAAGGAAGAGAAGCGCCCTATTCAGGCACTGGGAATTCAGGGTGTACGAAACTGCCTGTAATTGGTTGCGGCACTAGAAAACACTGTATCTAGCTTGTACACATACGGCTTTGCTTGACGACTCTTCTATGTACCTTTCATCCTTAATTTTGTTCGATATCATCACCACCCCGCAAGACCACACTGCAATGTTAGCAGGCACCATAGGCCGATATTTGCTTAGTGAATACTGAAGGTAGCTAGGGTGGGACACCATAGGCCGATATATCGAAGCACAAAAAGTTGGTTGTTCTTGATCTTTTGTTTGTCTCGGTCATGCGTTGCTGACTTGCGGCTAACAAAGTCAACGAATCACGCATCTCTTGCTAGAAACTATTCACATTGGGGTTTCTTTAATTAAAATCGCACGAGCATGATTTGCTATCGCGCCTACCCTCTCGGTTACCATCATGCTCTTACCAGCCGGAAATCTACTACACACTCTTTGGATGGAAGGCATGATAATTATCCTAGTGAAGCCCAACACTTACATTTATGATAAATTCATGTTCTACATGTGAAGGTAGCTTAATAAGTCATTGATGATTTTCTCATTTTCATACCTCCTAAACAATTTGGAGTTGCAATTTGCAAATTTCTATGTCTATACAACTCCACCTTTCCAACATAATGCATTTTTCTTGAGATTTTTTTTAATTTTAACAAGTTTTTTTTTTGTGATTTTCACCGGTTGTCAATGAAAATTAGTTTCCCCCACATATTTAGCCGGTGCGCCGTGCGTCGTTGACGAATCATGTACACGCTCATTGCACTACCTGGGGAAATGAAGCTGGCTTTTGGGTCGAACGAATCCATCAGGCCGCACCAGACATCACCCCAGTTAAGAACATCCCTACCAAATCCCGTATATTCTCGTACCGGAAAACGAGTATCGGGTAACCCGAAAAAATAGTATCCGGTATGTAGAGATTTTGGTATAACAGATCCACGATATTGTACTGTAAATTCAAACAAAGCCGTTCACGCGAGATTCATAGACAAGTTCATCAACACAGAGCTATTTTACAGACATATAACTAAAACAACTGCAAATAAACTAGATAGCTTCTTCTTCTTCTTCTTCTTCTTCTTCTTCACCGGTCGATCTACTCGAAGCTGAGGTACTCCTTGGTCGCCGCCCTGCGCAGCACCCACACGAACTCATGCTCATCCCGCCGTGGCTTGGAGGCGGGCCGAAGCACCTCGATCGACACCGCAGTTGAGCTACATGCCTCCGCGTAGTGCGGGCGGCGACACGACGTGGTAGCTCGTAGGGATGAGCCCGGCCCACCGACGCCCTCGAAGCTGGCCGCGCTTGGCCACTCCCATCGGATGGAGGCGACACCGCTCCTCATCCTCTCCCGGATCCCCACAGCCTCTGTCGCGCCCGCCACTGTCGTACGTGGAGGAACCGACCATCGATTTGCAATCACTGGGGTGAACTCTATTTCAGAACGGGAGTAATTGCTCGCCGAGCCAACTAAACCTACCGACGGAGGGATCCAGAATACGAACCCTAAACGTCCCCGATACCGTTGGTAACTGTCTAACCCACCGCTTATCCAGAGGATCCAGAATCCGCCGCGGCGGATGGATCCAGAATCCGCCGCTTTACAAGATTTGTTTGTTAGTGATCTTCCATATAATTTATCAAATTTGTCATAGTGATTTGCCGTAAGACCAGCACGTAAGATTTATTCCGTAAGTGTAGGATTATTGGTACTAGAACTGTAAGAGGACGGAATAAATTGGCGTATCCAATACAGTATATTTCAAGGGTCAATTTGACGCACACGGGTATTTTGCTATAGTATGTTACAATTGTGAGAGAAGGTGATAAAACAAACAAATTGTAGGCTGTCGGTGCAAACTTTCACTTTCCTCGCGCGACTCGAGAGCCCACCACTCCACTCCACCAGTCGCCACCCGAAAGAAATAACCACGCCGACGACGCCCAATCCACTCTCCGCCGTCAGGAGACCGTTGGCCGGCGGACGGACGGCGGCGGCGGCGAGGTCTTCTCGACCGTCTGTTTTCTTCCCTCCTCCCAGTGCCGCCCCAAATCCCTCCCAATCACCCTCCGCCGTCAGTGGACTTCCCCTTCATCCACCGCTCCAGAGGAGGAGGAGGCGCACTAGGTCCGCGGGAAGATGGGCTCCGAGGCGGACGCGACGGAGCTTACCGGCCCCTCCTCGCTGGCGGAAGCGGCGGCGTGCCGGTGGAGGAGGCGGTGCCGCCGTGGCGGGAGCAGCTGACGGTGCGGGGATAGTGGTGAGCGCCATCCTGGGGGTGCTCTTCTGCCTCATCACGCACAAGCTCAACCTCACGGTGGGGATCGTCCCCTCGCTCAACGTCGCCGCGGGGCTGCTCGGCTACTTCCTCGTCCGGACCTGGACGGCCGCGCTTGCCAGGTTCGGGATCCTTTCCAAGACCTTCACCAAGCAGGAGAACACCGTCATCCAAACCTGCGTCGTCGCCTGCTACGGCCTCGCCTTAAGCGGTACGGGTCGATTTCGGGCACTTGATTTGGGGAGTAGTACATATGAGTACCTGATTACTCTGTGGGAGATACAGTTCTTGCTGCAGTGAATGTTGAAGTTTGCCTCGTAAATATCTTATTTTAGTGTGCATTGGGAGTGGCAGGGTTGCTGATGATAGTTTCCCCCTTCTCATCGAGCTCACATTATCAACTAATATTTCTGTTGATGCAGGTGGCTTCGGATCGTATATGCTTGCAATGGATCAGAAAACTTATGAGCTTATTGGGAAAGATTATCCTGGTAACAGGGCGGTGGATGTTAAGAATCCTTCACTGACTTGGATAATCGGCTTCATGTTTGTTGTTAGCTTCCTCGGTCTATTTAGTCTTGTTGCGCTGCGCAAGGTACACATTCATATCTTGGAACAGTCCATCTGTTATGTTTATCTGATTACATCGTGGAGTAAATTGGACGTGCCTAAAATGAATTTAGTAAACTAATTTATCTTTGGTGTTTTCTAGGTGATGGTAATTGATTACAAGTTGACCTATCCTAGTGGAACTGCTACCGCCATGTTGATAAATAGCCTCCACACTACTACTGGAGCTGAGCTTGCGGAGTAAGAAACAGATCAAAGTTTTTCGTCAATTTATACTCATAGTTCAACCTGCACCGTTTCTTCTTGGTCATTTGTATGCTGTAACAAATCCAAACCTAGTAATTTAGTTAAGTTAGACCAATGGCGTGTTTTCTTTCTATAGAACATCGATAGTTGCAACAATATTATGGTGAACTTGCAAGTGAGCCCTCAGCCCAGTATATGTCTTTCATCTATCGAGTCTTTAGGGGATATGGTAGCCTATTTCGATTGAAATTTAGTGAGGAAATGAATGTGTGCTAGGTTATTTCATCATATTTTTTTCTCTGTAACGCTTAAATAGAAACTGCCGATCATAAGGTTTTATTGATCTAGTTTTGACAGTTTGGTTCTATTGGATTTAGACTAGGTATGCTGCTATATACTCTCTATCCAATAAGCCTATCATTCTTGGGAAAGGAGTGTGCAAACAAATGTTCAGTTAGTGCAGCAAGGTGGATCTGGAGGTTTCCTTTTTGTACAGTAGTCATGCAGCATATACTTGTTAAATTGCGATTCCCTTCATATAGATTTCTAAGTCTCTTGAGTCGGTACACTACTAATTTTTATTTTATGGTTGCAGGAAACAAGTTAGCTGTCTTGGGAAGTATTTAAGCATTACTTTTATTTGGAACTTGTTTAAGTGGTTTTTCAGTGGTGTTGGGGATTCTTGTGGCTTCGATAATTTCCCTTCTCTGGGGCTTGCAGCATTTAAGAACACGTAAGTTTTCTTTAATTTGTTTTTGTTATTCCTTCAATGTTCAAGAGTCAGAACTTGTACATTTTAGATTTCGGGGCTGACTGGCCTTCCTTGTCCCCTTAGGGCTCTAACCTGCTTTGACCATGTCTCTCGTCTGACCGCTATAGCTTGTATTGTCATATGAAACAACTCATCCTTTAAATGGACCATCTTATACATGCTCACAAAACTTTTACCTGTTCCATTTTGTAGGTTTTATTTTGACTTTAGTCCAACCTATGTTGGATGTGGTCTTATATGCCCACACATTGTTAACTGCTCTACACTTCTTGGAGCCATTGTATCTTGGGGTTTTCTTTGGCCATATATAACCACAAAAGCTGGGGACTGGTATCCAGCTGAGCTTGGAAGCAACGATTTCAAAGGACTCTATGGATACAAGGTATGGTTATTGAAGATTTTTTGTGTTCCTGACTATACTTGACAAGACAATGTTGCTTCTTTCCTCGAGAAGGGATTTGGTGCACATGGGCACCAGTGATCCCGTTTTAAATTTTTCGAAAATGGTACTTTTGAGTTTATATGAATCCGTATACTTTTTTCAAAAAAAAAAAAATTGGAACTCAAAAGTGTAATTTTGATTTTTTTTTTTTAAAAGGGAGCACTGGTGCCCAGGTACCAAAATTACTTTCCGTTCTTCTCCATAATAAATTAAGCAAAGCATATTTGAAGTCAACATGGAGCAATACTGTTTCTCTTACTATTTCCTAAGTGCACATTGTAATCGTAAGAACAAGTGGGTTCAAGATTAGAATTGTTAGAAAAATTGTTACTTTCTTAGTTGAACATACATATGTCAGATCTAGTTTGTTTAATACTCCCTCCGTTCTAAATTACATGACTTCCATTTGTCCAACTGTGGATGTAACATGTCTAGATACATCCACATGTGTATACATTGATTTCATCTAATTTGGAACGGAGGTAGTACTTATTATTATTTCTTCACGGACTGACGTGTCCTTCACAATTTTATGTTTAACAAAAACTATGTTGTCTCTACCCTGCCTTCCAGGTTTTCATATCTGTATCTGTCATACTCGGTGATGGTATCTATAATCTCATTAAGATCATTTACACTACTGCCAAGGAAATAATGAATGCACGATCAAAGCAAGGAAGACTTCCTCTTGTCCAGATTCAGGATGGTAATGTTCTTGCTATATGATGTTTTCCTATCAGTATATCATAAATCATGCATCTCATCTCATTTCTGTTCTGTTATCGTAGATGACGGAAGTTCTAAATTATCATCCGAAGAAAAACATCTGAATAAGGTATTTGTAAAAGACAGTATCCCTCCCTGGTTGGCAGGATCTGGTTATGTGGGCCTTGCAGCAATATCAACCGTGACTGTACCAATGTTGTTCCCACAACTCAAGTGGTACCTTGTCCTCTCAGCCTATGTTGTTGCTCCCCTACTGGCCTTCTGCAACTCTTATGGCGCGGGCCTGACAGATATGAGCCTTGCGTCAACATATGGAAAGATTGGCCTTTTCATTTTTGCCTCATGGGTTGGCCAGAATGGTGGTGTGATTGCCGGCTTGGCAGCTTGCGGTGTTATGATGTCCATCGTATGCACAGCTTCTGATCTCATGCAAGACTTCAAGACTGGTTATCTGACCCTCTCTTCACCAAGGTCCATGTTTGTGTCACAGTTGATTGGGACTGCCCTTGGCTGCGTAATTGCTCCTCTCACCTTTTGGCTTTACTGGACGGCCTTCGACGTTGGCAATCCCGATGGCATGTTCAAAGCTCCATATGCAGTCATCTTCCGTGAGATGTCAATCCTGGGTGTGGAAGGATTCTCAGCGCTGCCCCAGCACTGCCTAGCAATCTGCGGTTTCTTCTTTTCTGCAGCCATTGCAATCAACCTCGTGAGGGACGTCACTCCAGGCAGCGTGTCGAAATTCATCCCACTCCCGATGGCCATGGCAGTTCCCTTTTATATCGGAGCATATTTTGCGATTGACATGTTCGTCGGGACGGTTATCTTGTTCGTTTGGGAGAGGGTGAAGCGCAAGGAGTCTGAGGGCTTTGCAGGCGCGGTTGCTTCTGGTTTGATCTGTGGTGACGGGATCTGGAGTGTCCCTTCTGCGGTGCTCTCGATCATGAGGATCGACCCACCGATGTGCATGTACTTCAAGCCATCTGTTGCATACGGCTGAAAATAGAGCGAGATTGTTTGTTTTTAGTGGGACGCACAAATGGAATAGCATTACGCTGCGTACATATTTTACACAATTGTAAATAACACTGGCAAAAGAGCAGCACCTCTGTTCATTCTGTTTATCTTATTCTTCTCCGATTTCCTGCGTTTCAGTGTTGGCTGATGCTGCAGTTTGTCACTCTGATCTCTGTTTGTTTCTTGGAATTTTGTAATGTTTTAAGGACATGCCCGACCGGTATGTTGTTCATGTTGAAGATATAAGCAATTTATCAATTGATTAAATTCATGAAAGTAGGAAGCAGTTTATCAATTGATTTAACATGCTCGACTGGCAAACGGAGCTTGGCTCTGATGGTTGGGTTCCCTGTGGTGGAACCAGCCCACCCAGGTTCAAGTCCTAGACTTGGCATGGGCGTTTGCATTTACCTGGATTTATTCCAGGATTATCCGGCGCTATTCTTTCAGTGGTAGGTGACGTGCCCGTCAACAGCGAGGCGCCTGTGGTGACTTCGTCAACCTCAAGATCTGCCGGCTCGGTCCTTCAGAGGTGCTCATAGGGTAGGGGTGTGCGTGCGTGCGTTCATAGGGGTGAGTGTATGTGCGTATTTGTGAGCGTCTGTGTTGTACTGTGTTCTCAAAAAAAAAAAAAACATGCTCGACTGGTATGTGATTTCAGTAACAGCCCCATGATACAGATTAATCCAACGGCTGCTCATTCCCGAAACTCAGCGCGGTGCGTCGTGGCGTGTGAGGAGGAGGAGTGTGTGAGAGTCTATCATATTCTCATACTCATACAAGTGACAAGTGTTAGAACAGCTCAGTATATAAAGTGGTGCAACTCTGGGGTGGCGTTTTGGCTCTCATGTCCAGATGCTCTCGCTATCTGTACCATTGGACACTACATCTGGATCTGTGCAAGGCATAGTTCAACAGTAGATACAGATGCACAGAAAATGCCGTAAAAAGGGTCAAGTATTTGAGTGCAGGTACGATGGGCCCACCGTGAGACTGTTTTGTTGAACGGCGTTGTTTGCTCCCGTTGGATTTAATGCACACTTTTCCTGTACCATTGGTACAGATGTCTAGGATAGGAGGAGGTCACCGCAGTACTGGCGAAAATTGCTCGCTGGGGATGGAATTCATTTCTAGATCCGGTGCGCCTGGTGTGTGATCATTGAAGATTTGTGTGGTATACTAGCTTAGATGTTGGGGCAATTGATTTATAGAAGTTCCTGCTCAAGAACTTGGTGTGAGACAATAATCTCGGTACTGAATAATCGAGTTTCTATTCGGGAGTGGGCAACAAGTGACACGGCAATGGGTATGGAGGATTATGTACTGCAGCGTCAGCGGTGAGAGAGACCTGGCGGTGGCCTGAGAGTGTTGTTCGGTTGATCTGACGGAGAGTATTAGAGAGGGAGCAGCGGAGATGGCCGTGGGTGCTGACGCTGAGTGCAACAGCTAGGTGGATCCGCCCTTGATTGCGTTTAGTTAGATGGAGCGTGGGAGTAATTAGATGTCATTTTCTTACTATTACTACATGGTAACGAACTAGATTGCCACGAGCTACTTCTGAATTACCAAATGCTTCAGAAGGATATCTTGTGCTGTGCACCATGGCACTGTGGACAGAAAATGAAAGAGCACACTTCTATATTCGTTAACACATCATACAGAAAAGCAGCAAGCAGATGGCAGTTTCCTGAGAAACCACTCGCAATCTCAGGAGTCTTCACCAAACACGATTGTTCCGATTCATCTTTATCCTCTTCACCTCCATATCTCACGCGGATTCATAAGTGCTTCAAGCTTCTGCAAGAAACTGAATAATAGTGGCAAATCGTAAGCTTGCACATCCATTGCTTGGTACTGTAGTAGTTCCGATGATGGCAACCTCTGCATGCCTTCCCTTGCCGATGAATACGGCAGGGAACTCGACCGCCGAACTGACAGCCGGAGCAGTGGCCGGCCGGCGGGGGCGGAAGCAGCACGCGTGCGGCAGCGGGGCCGGTGGATGGGGCTTGGCTCCGGCGAGAGGCAGCTGGAGAATGCTTACAACCTCGTGGAGCATTTATTCCTCTCTGACTGAAACGGCGTGAATTAGACGAACGTCTCCACGTTGAATAAATGCTATCAGCAGTAAGTCAGAGCACTGTTCCAAAACAGAGATACCTAACTGAATACGGTTCAGAATACAAGGAAGTGCGCAGATCCCAATGAGACTAAATGGTCCAGATATAGTGTTCATCTGCACCCGAGTTTCAAAACGAATTCCGTGCAACTCTATCCAAATTAGCAATTTGATACTAAACTTTAGTCCACACTCTCAACTATTATGGATCAATGAAAATTTCAGAGTTTAAGTTGGCATTTGAACCAAAGATTCAATGACAAATAGTAGTAAAATTCCAACAGTGCAAGCTCAGTTGACAGAAAATAACTCTGAAACTTTCGTAGCTGATACTCCTCCGTTGGCTACTTGCACTTCTGTTCCTTTTTACCGAACACCTACCCTTGCTAAGCAAGAGTATATAAGTAATCCCGCTTTGAATCCAAATACAACAAGATGAACAAGGCTTTGTAGGTTTTTTTTTTAACAACGGAGGGGAGCGTGATTTGTAACTCGGTTACATGTAGCCCATTTATTTATTTATTTTTTAATCAGGGTTTGGAGTTTCAAAAAAATTCGGAAAATACTAGATATTGGCAACGATTTGATACATGTTTCTGAAAAGTTTCAACTCGAAATAGTTAGTATTTCGCCCTACACGAAAATGACAAAATTCTGACAATTTTTGAGAGGGTTTGAATCACCACCCAGATCTAGAAATTTGTCATTTTTACAAAGGATAAAATACAGAATGTTTCGCATTTCGTTTTTGCACACAGGTATATAACATCATTATCTACGTTTAGGATTTTTTTCTGAATTTTTACAACTTAAAATTGTTACGAGCAATAGGAAATTAACGACGAAGTTAAGCAAGATCAAACCAACGGGGACACGAGATTTTAACGTGGAAAAACCCATCTGAAAGGACATATCCTTCCCCACAGTGTTTTGATGTTTGTTGACAACACACTTAGATGTCTAATGTGTGTGCTAAAAGTGTGCAGGATTGTATCAATTAATATTGCACAGGTTTTGTCTAAGAAAAGGAAGAAATGCAGTCTTCACTGCGTCAGCCGGTACTACCGGGTGTTCTGCCATGCGGAACTACCGGGCCCAGTACCGGATCTCCAAAAAGCTCTCTGGACTCGCTCAATTTAATCCGGTAGTAGCCCCGGTAGTAAGCGCGTACTACCGGGTGGGGAGCACTACCGGACCAGGCGGTCCGGTACTACCGATGCGCGCGTGGAGTGAGCGTTGACCAGTCTGGCGCAAGGCCTTCAGTTTCCCGTCAGCCGGTACTACCGCTGCGGGCTGTTTACAGCTCCAACGGCCAGATTTCTGGGAGGGTATTTATACCCCTCCACCTACCTTCGGTGGACTAAGCTTGATTCCTCACTCTCTCTCCACCATTGTTGCAAGCTTCAATCTACTAGAGCTTCCACTCCAACCACTCAAACACGTTGATACTTTGAGGAGTGAAGGAGGAGCCCTAGATCCGCATCTCCACCGAGCCGATTTGTCTACATCGACCTAGTCCTTGTAGATCTTGTGTAACTTGATACATTGGATACCTAGAAGATACTTGTGATTCTTGTGGCTTTGGTAGCCGCAAGGATTAGCCGGGAGCCTCCAATTAAGTTGTGAGACGCGACCCGGCCTTGTGATTCTTGTGGCTTTGGGAGCCGCGGGAATTGGTGAGAGCCTCCAATTCGGTTGTGGAGTGTGCCTCATCCTTGTAAAGGTTGTTGCCGACCTCGAGGGCATCATATAGTGGCTCGTGGATCTCCTCATCGGAGGATAACACGAGGAGATACGGTGTGCCATATCAAGGCTATTCGGAGTTCACTTTGTAACTCCGCACCGCTCCAACGGAGACGTAGCTTCCATTGGGAAGTGAACTTCGGTAGAACATCTCCGCGTCACCGTGTGGTTATCTCTTAACCTTCCTTTACTTGTATTGCTAGCCTTTTCTTGTGTAGAATATCTTGCTAGCTTGTTTATTGCTCATCATATAGGATTGTTCATCTAGTTGCATATCTAGAGAACTTATATTTGAGCAATTCCTTAACTTGTTGAAAAGAAAATTAAAATTGGTAGTTGCCTATTCACCCCCTCCCCCTCTAGTCAACCTACTCGATCTTTTCAATTGGTATCAGAGCAAGGTCTCTTTATTAAGGGCTTAATCGCCTAAAGAGGAGGATGGTTGTACGGGAGTACAACGTGCTAAAGATGAGGAGTTAAGACTTGCTAAGGAACAAGAAAAATTTGATAGAGAACAACTTGATAGAGAACTAATCGAAGCGGGAATAATCCCTCCCGGGTGATGCCCCAATCACCATGAAGTCCATGATTGAACTTTTTGGGTTCATGAAAGGCAAAATGGTGGATGAGGTGTATACTCGGTATCTAATCAAAATGGCTCCTCATCATCCGCTAGCCCTATTAAGGGTGCTAGTGACAAGGATAAAAATGATAAACCTAATGAGAAGCCTTCTCTAACTTTGCTCCACCTAGCTCTTATCTCACTCAAGTTTCACTCACTCAACCTCATATAACCAACCTTGGTAGACCCCCTCCTAAGCTTGATAATACTCGTTACTTCACTTGGAAGAAATATATGGAGTCTTAATTTTCGCAGCTCATCTGTGCATCTTGGAGGGTGGTTCTACATGGTTTCAACCCAGTTGATCCCAACAACTTGACCAAGCAAGAAGAGATTGATGAGCAACTTGATGCAAATGCCAAGTACAATTCTTGAGAGTGCTATGACCGCAAATGATGAAGATCATGTGCGGAATCTCAAAACTTGCAATGAGGCTTGGCTCTATCTTGAAACCGTGTATGAAGGAAATGAGGGCATTCAAACGCTCCAATGCGGCCGTTCAACAACATCAAGTTGACAACTTCATCATGCTAGACGAAGAGACTCCAACCGAACTTTACCGAAGACTCACAGCTTGTGGTGACATGTAGGGAAAATGGAAATAAGGATATGGATGATGAATGGGTCAAGGCCAAGTTTCTTCAAGCAATTATGCCATATAGTGAAACTGTGATGAACCTCCATGCAAGCGCGGATTACACAACAATGACTCCCAATGACATCTTGGCTCAATTTGTCTCACATATGATACATTGAAGTCCACATCCAAGTCTTTCAACCAAGTCCGTGCCCGAAGACTCTTGCTTTGAAGCTCGTGTGGTAGACCATCCAAGATATGAAGAAAGCCCGGTCTATGAAGGTGAAGAAGACTTGGAGGAGCTCAATGAAGTTCACTTGCACCTTGCCGCCACCCGTTTTGGGAACAAGAAGAACAAGAGCGTCAACCCTTCACCAATAAAAAGAATATGCTTCAATTGTGGAAAGGACACTCATCTTGTGAAGGATTGCCCCTATGAAAGAAGAGAGGATAATGGTGGTCAACTCATTCTAAAGAAGAACAAGTACCACCCCAAGCCTACTACATGAAGAGATCACCTCAAAAGGCTCTTGTGGCATCCCATGAAGAGGAATACGAGTCCGGAGGTGAGGAGGATAAAGAACCAAGTGAAGAAGTAGGAATGGCGGCTCTTGCAATGGGCACCCTTCCTCCATCATTGGCCAACCTCTTCTCATCTCCAAACGACGACAAGATCTCCAAGCCCATGTGCCTCATGGCCAAGGAAACAAAGTGAATTCCCCACTAAAAATTACTATCTCCTCTAACCCATCACTATTGGATTGTGTTGAGATGTAGGGAAAGTTGAAGAAGAGGATAAAATTTCTATCTTCATTAGCAAGCTCCAAGGTCCAACCAAGAAAATGGTTGAGGCCCTCATGTATCAATATGGGAAAAGCCAAGCATCTCTTGATGTGAAGGATGTTAGGATTTGTGAGCTCGAAGGGCATGCAT